>OY740765.1:57799720-58249720 GCA_963513935.1 Aphrophora alni | reverse complement strand
ATAAAGACCATCGGGAATATCATGCTGGTCACATACCTCCTACAATTCATGTTTGCTGTCATAGGAGTGCAACTTTTTAAGGTAACTCCCCATATTTTGATCAATTGAACGGTTAAACAAAATGTAGATCTTCCTTAGTCATCTTTCTGCTTGTTTGTTGCCTGTTAATTTTATTGTGCACTTCTTTATTTTATCTTCTTCCTATTGCATGCAATTGTAGATTAACATCTTATACAATGAATTAAATCTAAATATAATATATAAAAGAGTGCCTCAATAGTCTGGATACAGTGTGATTACTTATGAACAGATGAAGGAAGGTAAAATATGTGTTTCATAATATTCCTTGGTAAAAGAGTATTTACCTGTCAATATAAGATATGACCACCTAGCATTCTCAAAACCTACAGACAAAATATATTCAAAATTTATATCATTGATAGGTTCAATTTCTACCTTATTATCAAGAACTGTTTAAGAAAAAACAAAAGGAGTAAATAATACTTTTGAAGAATAATTTAAAAGTCTGCAAGACTATATTAGAGAAACATTTTATACTTTTAAATATATCACTTATGCTACCTTCAACATGTTTTTCCTGTGATAAATGCATCCTCTATGCATTAAGCTCTGTTAAATTGCCTCCACAAGTTGATGAAAAACAAGAAGCAAAAAAGTTTTATCCAGTGAGAACGTTTAAAATTAAAGAATTTCCCTGATCATGTTCCAAAGTTATTATAATAGCTTCAAAACTGTTGAAAAATTCTTGATATTATTGAGCTAGCGAAATCTAAAAGTATTCATGTTAATATTCTCCTTAATGATAACATTTTAAGATATGATGAAGATTTAACTGTTCCAATTTTGAAATTTGTATTTGACACATACATATAGCTTTTAAGATCAAAGTGTGGTCATTTCCTTCGTCAAAGGGTGGTTCCATGGACTTAATGAATGTGTCCAAAAGAAAATTTGTCTGTATTCATTTGTTTAGAAGCTGTTTCAGGCTATTGAAACACTCCTGTCTGTACTTGTTTGTATAAATATAATGATATGTTGGTAATATTATTGTTTTTCTTGTGGTTACAGTAGTACAAATATTTAATTTTAATGAGATAAAAGTGTATTTATTTGTTTGTATTTTAAATATTATTCCATAAATTAATATAAGTTGCGATCATTAAATTTTTATAAAAATACTATTTAGATTATAATGAAATAATTGTTCTACAAAGTAAATAAATAATAATAATACCAAAAATTTATACTTCATGTTTGAATTAATATGAAATATGGTATTGTACTTTATTTAAATAATAATTTCAAAAGCGCAGTATATAATACTATAAAACAAATGTTTGAAAAGCTTATTTTAAATTTATCAAAAATATGGCTTGGTTATGATACAGCATAATTGAATTTCCATTATAGAAATTTAATCTAACAAATACATGTACTTTTAAACAAAATAATAGTTAAAAAATTAATCTTTATACAGCTATGCATAAAGAATACTCCCTCAAAACAATCGGTGGAAGTAGAATTCTACATACAAAGATTGTTCACATAAAGAAGATTTTAAGAGATATAACAAAAAATGACCATGTTATATGTTGAAAATGGAATAATCAATATAAGAACTTTATTTATATATATATATATATATATATATATATATATATTATTGCATTTGCTTATTTTTATTATAAACTTACTTCAAACTTGTGAATTTGTTTACAATACTATAGTTAAGGCATTAACAATTAAATGCAACTCACAACCTTTGGAAATGAAATATAGATACTGTAATATTGTGTTTAGAACTTTAGTCGTCATTTCATGATTATGATGTTAACACTATTATTTAAATTCCCTACCAACAAAAGTACATAGACAATGTACATTATAATCCTATCATTTCATAGTCATCATGTTACCACTATTATTTAAATGCCCTGTTGACAATAAAGTAGACAAAAATTCAGTTACTATAATATTATGTTGTAATAAACTTTAAAATGTTATGTTATATTATACACTTTACAATGCCAATATTTCATGGTTATTGTGTTACCACTATTATTTAAATGCCACCCAGGAAAAACATGTAGACAATATAGTGGACAAAAATACAGCTACTATAATGTTAGGTTGGAACCTGACATCACTTTTTAATGTCATAATTTCATGGTTATCATCTTATCACTATTATTTAAATGCCCCCCCCCCCCAGTAAAAAAAAGTAGAAAATATAATAGACAAACATTCAGCTACTATAATGTTATGACACTTTATAACGTCATCATAGCATGGTTTATTGTTACCACTATTATTTAAATACCCTCCACACAAAACATATAACAATATGGTGGAACATAAATCCAACTACTATAATGTTATTTTGGAATGTTAGATAAATTTATAATGTCACCATTTAATGGTTAATTTTTTAACACTATTATTTAAATGACCGTTAGACAAAACTAGTAAACAATAAAGTGGACTAATCAGCCACTATAATGTTATGTTGGAACCTTATTTATGTCTGTTTTATCTCCCTATAATTGTACATAATTAATAAAACATTTGTAGATTGCAAGGAGGCAGTTTATTTGACTTGATTATTAAAACATGTACCAATTATACATAGATGTAGCCATTGCAGCTCTTGCATTGTTAACAAATTGATAATGGGTTTTCAACAGATCTTAGCAAAACATAAAGGAAATAGGACATTCGTCACAGTTACCCAAAACTTAATTTTTACTAAATCTAAATAACTACATTTGGGTTTTATTATGTTAACCTTTAACATAAACAACATCTCCATTTTTAAAACTTGCAAATAAACTTTAACTTATACAAATAATATAAAATAAATCAAATTAAAATTAATACCATTATTATTAAAAATAGTGGTGAGCTTCACCACTCTGGCACTTATTGTTTTATACCAATAATTGCTCCTTAATATGTAATTGTTTTCATTGTTATTAATTTATGAATGTAGATTATCTTCCTCTCTTAACACCTGAGAAGGTTCCCATATTCCATTATTCCTGTATACTACATTGTTAGTATGACTTTAAAATTCAAGTATTCTAGATTTTGAATTTTAATATAGTATAATTCTTATTTTTGTTGAACTTTTAACAATGATTCTTTTTAATCCCTCTTCAATTTTAGGTTTTAAGTTTTTGTCATTTATTGCAATTTTACCCTACAAAATTTTACTCTTAAGCATCTGAGAAGGTCTTAATCCAGTACTTTTAACAGGTGTGGTTCTATAGTTTAATAAAGCTATCAAAATATTATTTTTTGTTTTACTCTTTTTAAGAATGTCTTATAAATGTTAACTTTTCATTCATCCATTCAAATATATTTTGGGTATGTATGGCTGCTATATTAACACTGAAAATTCATTTATTTTGTAGACCTTTTAACCAATAAATAAACCTTTTAAATTTAAAAGAACCAATATTATGTTACCACTACTAACCACTTTTGGAACAGACTTATTAGAGAAAATTATTTTAAACTTCTCAATCACTTCACTGGACTGGAATTTTTTAACTTGAACATTTAGAGTAGTAATCTACAAAAACTGTGTATATCTTTACACTCTAATAAATCAACTCCAACGTTTTCAAATATCAAATTAGGTGATTGATAGGAACTGCTCTTAGTGTTATTATTTGTATATCTTTCACAAATACTATATTTATTAACATGGTTTTCTATCTCTAAGTTAATATTGGACCAATATACAGCTCATCAAGCTCTTAATTTTTTATATCTATTCCCATGTGGGAATCATGTAACATATTCACCATTTTATTTCTTAGACTGGAATAGCTATCCTACAATCTAAAAATATTAAATCATCTTCTACAGCAACCCAATCTTGCATTTGGTAATAAATTCTACATTTATAGGTACATTTTGTTTGTTACTTGCCCAAACATCTTTGATATTTTTTATTATTTTTTTTTATTGTGTAACCTTCAAGAGTAGTTGATTCCAATGTCTTCTGTATGTCTCTTCTGCCAATGCTCAAACGACACTCTCTACAAGTATATGTCTTAGTGTTTTCTCCCTTCCAAGTTTTCTGCCTTCACCATCTCCCTAGCTGCCATTGTTGTTGATCATTCCAGCAGGATGTGTGGCAGTATCTCATCTGCCTCCATGTGTGCCATGTCCCTAGGATAATCCGTGAGATGAAATCTGTATAAATAGGCATCGGTAACAATGTGCCTGATCTGACTTGGGCTGTGAATGATGCTATAGTATGTTGCAGTCCTTTGTATCCTGGTTGATTGACTTAATTAAACATCTTAAAAGACTATCACATTTAATTTCATTAATAATTTCTAATAGCTTTTATCAGAGACTTATATGTATTTGGTTAAACTGTGTATAATTTCATTTAAGTCGGGATTATCTATAACAATATGACCTAGACAAAAATCAGGTACATACATAAACTTACCAAAAAGATATTTTATGTTCAAATTATATGATTAAAGTTTAAGTTAAATCCTTTCCAAACAAGAACTATATATATATATATATATATATATATATATATATATATATATATATATATATATATATATACATTTTATCATTATAGACACTATGGGGCTTTAGATCAACTAATAATTTTTATATCATAGAAAACATTATGAAACTTTTTTGTATTTTCAATATTTAACATTTCTTTCTCAATTTGAGACTCATTTTTCTGCAATTGTGAGAGACTTCATGAGCCATATACAACAGGTTTACTAATTTGTAACAAACAAATCCATGTATTCGTAGAGATATCTCATTGCAGAACAATTGGTTTGCATTCATCAAAGTTACATAAAATAGGATCTTCCACTATTAGATTTTTACGATCAGACAAATTTTGTTCATGTCATGGTAACCAACAAATTTCTATATTTTTCTTTAAGTGGACATTAAAAATCCTGTTAAATTCACCATGTTTGGGATTAAGTCCCTAAATAATTAAATAACTCAAGAATACACTAATTATTTCTTACAGCTTGGATTTCCTACAGCTGCAACAGTTTTAACATGGCCTGGGTTTGGACTTTTTCTTGACTTATTAAACTTATATCCACAATATTTAACTTCTTTTCCCCTTATTGAATTTTTAATTTAATATCAAATTCCCTAGCCTTATTACTGACTTGTTTGAGGATTTTATTATGTTCTTTTTCACTTTCTGATGTTTTAATAGATCATAAAAAGTATATTAATGTCACCAAAATTCTTTTCATTATTATTTTTTTATACCGGAACTAATTTTAAGCCTAAAAGGAAGTCTAGTACCAAAGAGTATACTAAAAGAACAATGCTTAGATGATTCTTCATCTAACTCTATTACTAGAATCCATCTTTTAAATCGAATACAGAAAATAAAAACACGGATTTGTTTCATAAGTGTAATATCTTGTAATGATGGAATTAAATGTGGCTTTCATTTGGGTGGATTTCTTTAAGTTTTGAGGATCTATACACAACCTAAACTTTTCATCTGGTTTTTCAGCTATGACTAAATTACTAACAATGCTTTAAAATTTTTCCTCCTGTTTCTAGTTTATCTGTACTTTCGTGTACTCTAGGTCACAATGCTAGAGAAAGTCACCTAGACAGCTTTATTGCTACGCTTACATTTAGCTTTAATTCTGAGTGACATTTAGAAATAAATTTTTTCAACCCAGTAAACAAATCTCTGTTTTGTTAAATATATTTATCTTTGCCTAGTCCTATGTCATATTTCACTGATTCTAACAATCATTTAAATTTAGTGGAACTTATTTCTAACTGTAGAATGCCAACATTAGATTTTTTTAGAATTCACTACAATAAATTCAACATTTTCATAAGCAATGTTAGTTATACAGTTTATTATAAATTTACCTACACCCTGTATCCCCCCCCATCTATAGGCTACTAATGTATCACTAGTAGGTCCTACATAACCGCACCTTAAAGTATTAATTGGAAACTTGCAATGGCAATACATTAATTTCAGCTCCTGTATCCAGTTTTAGACCAAATTTAATCTTATCATTAATAATTAATGCATTCTCATAGCATTGGTCTGATTGTGACTTTTTGTCACAACAATATTATATTCAACACAATTTTCATTAATATTTATACTCTCTAGGCTACTAGTTATTTTTGGTGTCTTCACATTTTTAACCCAATACTCTACACTACACCAAAAGGATTTAGATTAATACAATGTTTCCCATAAGCAGGACAATGACCTGATAAATGAGTGTTACCACACTTTTTACACAAATACATAACAGTTGTCTTGTTTTTAAATTGAAAATGATCAGTCTTTTGAAAATGTTTAACTTAGAACCTACCTTCCAGTCTCCTTTAGAAATTGTCTTACCCCCGGATCTTCCAAGGTTCTTTTTTCAAGGCACAACAGAATTTCATGTAGAATATTAGTCACATATTTATAATCTATCTTTAACAGATAAGTCTTTGTATAATCAACAATGATTGGTGGTATTGTCATTAATTTAGGCAGTCATTACTATTTACAAGTAGTCATTTTGACTTGTGCTAGTTGTTTGCAATAACTTTACTACCATAAGACTAATTTGGTTTGATATAGGTCCTGTAAGTTTTATTTAATAAATCCAGTGTTCTCCTCCATTTAACCCAGCAAGACTTTTTTAAATGCTTGTTGTTAATAATAGTATACCATAGATGTTGCCAACATGGTGTTTCATTGTTTGATTGTTATTAAGAATCACACCATGATAATATGAAATGCTTTCACTTTTCTGGACTTCCATGCTAATATAGCTTTAGATGTATTTCCTCTGTTTTAGTGTTCAAAGAAAACAGCTTGTAATGTGTTTTCTGGCTATTTATTTCCATTTTGTTATTGGTGTTCCATTCTGAACCATTGTGTTCACTGAAGCATTTATACTATCTGGCAAAGTGTTGAACTTTTTTTTGCTAGTGTTTGTTATACTGTACGTAATACCACATCATCTATATACAAAGCACAAACTTATATACAAGCTAATAACTTAGATCAATATATTAAAGAGTAATGCACCTAGTACTGGTATAGAGTTAGATTTACTGTATGCCTTCGAAACCCTTTAATTGAAATAGTATATCTCTTTTATAACTAATGTATATAAATAAATCATTGTTTTTACACTCTTTACCCTTACATATGTGTGATATATTTGAAATTATATAAGCTGTATAATTAACATAATGCTGTATAATTCACTGAAACACTGAGTTGGTTTGTAGATTTTCTTAATGTACATTTTTCAAACTATGCATTCACTTTTTCATACACCCATATTCGACATACTAGGACAATAGTTCATGAATCATTATTACTTATATCTTCCCAACCAGCATATTTTTAATGGTGGCAACAGATAAATTTTTCTAAATCTAAATGACCAACGTCTGATTTTTTTTTTTTTTAAGAACTAGTTGAATCCATTTTACAAGAGTATCAAATTTGGGTTTAATTTACTATAAATATCATACACACATCTTGCAAAACATAGGTAGCCTACTATGTTTTTTTATAAATAACTCTAGGTGTTTTTAGTGAAATCTATATTCAGAGTGTTAAAAAAGTACTGGTTAATATTTCAAAAACTGCTTTAGGTAGAAAGATGTTCGACATCTCATTTTAAAGCTCTTAATCTGGCCTATCTACAGGGTGGTACAAAAGGTTAGTAGGATGTTCCAAAACAGGTTAGTAGGTGGTATAACAGAGTGTTCAAACAAATTAACAAAACATGATTTTTTTTTTCAACATTTTAAAATGTAATGCTATTATTATTTTAACATATTTTAATAGGTTAATTTAAGATACTTAAAAGGAATTTTTAATTTATCATTAATAACAACCGAGTTATGGCGTTTTAAAATCCACAATTTTGTAAATACAATATTAAACATTCTTTGCAGGTCAGAGTGAATAATGATTTATTATTTGATTATTGTGATGTAAAGTGTAACTATTTATTATATGCTCAAAGTTCTCTGCTCATTTATTTACTCATTACAATGTTATGGCTCTAATTTTATTAACAAGACTCACGTTCAGATTTTCTGTATTTTTTTTGCATTTACCCAAACATGAGCATTACCTATTATTATTTTACTTTAATACTTCTGAGACTTGTACTAATTTTATTTTTTATTTTAGGGTATGGGTTCTTTCAAAAAGTGTACTTAAGGAAGAAATTATGAAAACAAGTCGTTTTCTGAAATACATACATGGTTATGTGTATTAGATACTGTAAAAGACACACCTAATATACAGTTATTCATTTATTTAGCAAGATTACTTTTATTATTTGTTTATAGAACAATGTTCAGCAACATTTGTTATCTCTTTATTTTAAAGTCTTTTAAAAATAAAATCTAGATTTGTAAAATTTCGTTATTTAATTTTATTATAAGTTCTAATTATTTTTTCTTTTTAATCAACTTTATTATTCTTTTTGGACTTTAAAATCATCACCCAACTTTGTCTTACATGCCGTTGTTCCTCTGACTGCCTTATCCAAAATGTTTATCTTCCACCCAACTCTCCCAAATAACTCCTACCTTCAATTTCTACTCACTCACATCTTCCAACTAACTAACTCAACTAACATTTTCAAACTAACTACTTCTACCAACTCCAAATTATAACTAACTTCTTCACACTAACTTCCTAGATTCACTACCTCCAGCAGATATTTTTTTAAAGTGTTCTCTCTGCTCCCCCTCCCCAAATCCTTTTATTGTCATGGTTTCTTTAACCAAGCAGAAAGGGAACACACAAACACTGTTGCCATATTTCAACTTACATAGTACATAATATAATTTCTTACCTAACTTACAGCTATACATTTACAAAATATTCCTGGCCTTTTATTATATTAAACAATGTGATTAAAAAATCCTTTAATTAATTTATTTGTTTAGTTTTGTAACACTCCACTTTCATCCGTATATATATATTCAATCAGACCATATGTGCAAGCAGAAGTAACCACTTCTCTGATCTCATTTTTCTTTTTCTGATATACGTACGTATATTTACTTTATGCTGACTTTAGTTTATCGAAAAATGTGAAACATTACAAAAGTAAGCCAAGATGTACTGGAAATTATATATCTGGTAAATGGTGTTCTAAAAAGTAAAAAGTAAGCCTATATATTTCTTAATTACACAAATGTTACATTAGTTACTTTTTATTACTCAACTTATAACGCATTTTGGTAACCAAACTAACTTATCAATTGAAAGTCAAGGACATAAATTAATAAATTTAAGGTGTAAAAATAATTTTCCTTGTACAGGATGATCCAAAATTTAAGATTTTTCTTACCTCAGAGTTTTACAATAAAAGTTCAAAACGATTTCCTTCTGGAGTTTGGCAATGTGCTAATTTTGTATAGTATCCTCTCATCACATTCCCTATCACTTCAGAAGTAATAAGAGCAGCTTATTTAATTATCCAATTTAGTCAATTCATTTATCTATAACTTACTTTAGTCTGATAAACCTGTTGTTTTAAAAAAACTCAAAAGAAATAATCAAGTGGTGACAGATCTGGTGACCTAGCAGGCAACTGTATGATAGACTTGCCAATATCGACTGTTATGCCTATATATTTATGTGTCCATTTAGCATGAACATTGTTTCATCTGTAAATACCAACGAAGTGTGTGATTTGTTTAATGACAATTTCCCTCACTACCTCCAATAGTCAAACCAACCATTTTCAAGAATTTGGAAATACAAAGGACCGTGGTTGTTCTGGTAGACGAAAATTCATTACCAACAAAGACATGTCGTTGAATGTGCTGCAGTAATTTGTTGAGAATCCCCCATGCCTCAATGAAAAAAGTTCTCACAAAACATGACATCAGCAGTTTCTCTATTCACAAAATTTTTATATAAAATAAATTTTCTCCATTCAAAATACATCTGGTTCATGAATTGTCAGAAGACGATTTAATCGTTACAATGAGTTTTGCAATATAATAATGGATAAATGATTGCGGATCCAAATTTGTTTATTTTTTGGTATTTACAGATGAAAAAACATTCATGCTAAATGGAGACATAACAGTTGATACTGGTCGGAGGGAAATCCCAGGTGGATGATTGAGGAAGTTAAAGTCTGGGTAGGGATTTTTGGTACTAAAATAATTGGATCATTTATAATACACGAAATTTTAACAGGAGATTCCTATCACAATTTATTAATTGTTATAATAATACAGTACCTCAATTTCAAAAGATTGTTTGAACAATTTTCAACACTTTGTGGTTTCGACAAGACACAGCACTACCTCACTACACACTACAAGTGCAACAACTCTTAGCCAACACATTTCCAAAAAGATGGATATGTTACAGGAGGGACAACTGTCATACTAGGTCACCAGATCTGTTACCCCTTGATCTTTTGGGGTTTTCTTAATTAACAGGTTTATCAGACTAAAACTAGTGATATAAATGAATTGAAAAATTGGATAATTAGAGAAGCTTACTTTATATCACAATAACTAAATAATAAATCATTATTCACTCAGACCTACAAAGAACATTTAATATTAAAATGCCTCAACTCGGTTGTTATTCAAGATAAATTATAAATTGCATTTAAGCATCTTAAATTGACCTATTAGAATATATAAAAATAATAATAGCATTACATTTATAAAAGTCAAGAAAAATCATGTTTTGTTATTTTTTGAAACACTGTATATCCTACTAAACTTTGTACCACCCTATAGATAGGTCAGGTTAAGACCTTTAAAATGAGTAGTTGAACATTTTTCTATCTAAAGCAGTTCTTGCAATATCAAGCTGTTTCCATACTTTTCTAAAACTGTGTATATACAGACCGTTGTTTAATGGTGAACTGTCTTCCTGTGATTAATTCTTCTTCTCCACTTTTCTCTATTTTCCTACTACCATTCCTCCAATCCCCTTTGTTTCACTGTTTCAGTAATTCCCTCCATCTATGCTACTGGTCTTCTAATTATTAATATTCCTTATAGTGTCCAACTAAATATGCATTTTAGCCATTTGTCCTCCTCCATATCCAATCAAATTAACTGTCTACTATAAACATAATCAATGATAGAATTTTTTGAACCATCTGCCTTCATTTTCTTGGGAAATCTATTTCTATAGATGCAAATTTAGATTTAACTTTTAAATTTAATATCCATTTCCTGTACATAAGAGGTCACACTCTTAACTAAGAATGTATAATAGATTGATTTCCGTTGTTTAAAAAAAAAGTATCCCAAATAATTCCATTTAACATGCCTATTGTTGAAGTTCTCTTTACTATTATTTCCGTCATCTATTTTTCATGTACCCATCTTCTGTTATTTGTGGTCCTAAGTATTTGAGTTCCACCCTTAAATTATTTCTACCTGCTTTTTTAATACCAGAATTCAGTGAGCATTCACATCCATAAAAATTAGAATATAGATATCATTTTCTTATTTGTCATATGACTTAGTTTACACTTTTGACACGTTTCAGAGTGTTTGCTCCATCTTCAGAGTACTCACTCTACTAAGGTTGTCAATACATTATTAATATTCTAAAAACATACTTAACACACATGATTTTAAAAATAATTAAGAGAGGAGTGGTATTTAAGGTGCACACCGTATGACTGTCATGTTTAAATTATGTGTGTTAAATACTTGCTTTTTTTTTTTAAATAATTTATTGACGACCTCAGATGGAATAGATTCTCTGAAGCATGTCATAAACTTAAACGAAGTCATGTGATGGATAGGAAAAAGGTAACTATATTGTTATTACATTCATTGATTTGGATACTGTAAAGGGGAAATGAATCATCATGTAAATTAATACAAAGACTTAATTAGTGCACATTCCTTGTCTCATTGGATTAGATTTATGAAAATTATGACACAAAATGCTTTATTTTTTGTATAAAGGGTGTATTTATAACTTGACCTTGTGTGTGTGTGTGTGTGTGTGTGTGTGTTGCCGCGTACGCTCCCTTCCGCTAATTCGTTCCCCTTATTGGAACGCTACTTACCGCGTACTCTTAACTCGCTGTACTCTCACCACCGAATGGGCGAACCCCCTTTCAGCTCGGAACTAACGCGGGCAAGGCCAAGATGCTCACTTTTACTTTTTATGCAATCAAAGATATTGCAATACTTGGCTCTAGTAAGTATGAGCTTGTCCTCATAAACTTACCAATTTTTAATCTTCGCAAAATTCCCTGAATTTTATCTCAATGCTCTATTATTTGACTCTTTATCTAAAGTAACACTCTCTCTCTCTCTTTGGGGAAGTGCCTTTTGGGAGAAATCGGCTCTTAAGTTCTGATAATAACTTTTTAAAAATTTCAAATTATATTTCCAGAGCACACATAAAATATTTATCATAGACAAGGTTATTTGCATGTACAGAATGGATATATAGAAAACACAACAAATTTTAGAAATGAATTATGTATATATTCTTTCTTTTCAAATCAATTAAAAAAGCAATTTCAAAATTTATCTGACAACAAAGTTGATTAAACAACAACAAAACAATTTAAATATATCACAAAATACAAATAGAATATTTCCTATATTCTAATCAAAATAAAAACGCTAGACCTTTCAGACAGAACCACAGACAGTTTTTCCTGTACTGAAAAAGTCGTATTTAATTATTAATTATCTATAACACCAAAGCAGAAATTTATAAAAATGAATTTAATTTTTATTTATTCCCCAATTGAAGTTATATTTGAAATGAAGTTAATATTTGCGAATTATTCCTTAAGTATATGATACCTTCACACTTTATTAGAAGTTCTTGTTGATTTTGGAATTTGTTGTTTAATTTAGCTAATGTTGATGCGATGTCTTCAATCCAGATTCTGTAGACTGCAAGATAGTTGAATGCTGGTCTCGAATTCGATGTGCTAAGTTGCCTTGAAGTTCGAAATGAGTAGAAATTTTTCTAAGTCCAATTTAGTAGAGTGACAATTGTAGTTTCCTCTCAGCTCGGAGTCTGTTGCCAAAAATACGTCTTCCTCGCGTCGATTCCAAAACAAGAGTACCCGTCTTTCAACGGATAAATTGTGGTCTCCCTTTCTGTGGTAAACTTCCCACAACCTGGAGCCAATTTTTCTCCCTTTTGAAGAGAAAAGTTTTTTCTTCCTTTTAAGTATTTTCAGGCCCTTTTGGTCTGAAATTTTCACACTATATATTTAACTAATCATAGTTTTTGTCTACTGAATAGTTTTCTTCCTTTATTCTTCATTAAAACACCTTTTAATTGATAATTCACCGTTTATTTTATTCAGTGTTATCTGTGTTCTAAGTTGGTATGGCAGGGTCCAACTGCTGAACTCGCACCGAGAGCTGCGTGCGTCACTCGACATTTTCCTGAAAATTTCAATTTTAGTCATTTTTTCGTTCAACTCGCTATAACTTTCGAACGCCCGGTCCGATCATCAAGTTCTTTTCGGATTCTTCTTCCTTTCCATCTTGTGGGTCTTGTGGAACTTGATTCGTCGTCCTAGTACGCTTCGTTCGCGAGTTATCGCCCTTTCCCCGAAAGTCGAATTTTCTTCTTTTGAACTTTTGAGATAAGTCCTTTTTCAAAATTCTTTTGACGAAATTTTGTTCCTCTTCTACTATGACGAAAAGATCTGTTTGTACTTTTTACGTAGCTCGCTTGGTTCTCGAGTTATACGTCCTTGAAGTTCCAAAGTTTTTATCGTCTTGTTTCTAGTTCATAAAAACCCCCCCATTATATATTATTATCTCTGCTTTGATGTTTTACACTTCTACATACTATACATATATAATTACATAGTTATTTACCCTCTTTAACTTTAAATTTAACCGCTTTTGGGCTTTAAAGTTTTACTTTTTGTAATTATTATATCTTCCTCATTTTAATTTGAAATTTGAATCTAAGTACATATTATTGTGCCCTATTGTGGTCTCATCAACTGTACTTATTATTATTTTTTAATAAATCCCCTCTTTAACTCAAAAATTCCAAAAAACTCCCCAAGAATGACTTTCTAAGTCCATTCTCACCTGTTTATTATTATTATTTCATATTTTTTATTTGTGATTATTGTTAGTTCCCCTCTTAGTTATGACTCTACGTTTTTTGAATTTTGAATTTAACTTTTTTCCAACTTTTAGGTTTTTGAGCCCCTATAAAAACTTGAATAACTTTTTTGTTTTAAATGATTCTAAATTTATTTGTTGATATTATTGATCGGTTGATTCTACTGAATATTTATTTATATTAATAATTTAGTTTTTTAATAGAATAAGAAACGAGGCAAATTGACATTTCCTGTTCAAACCAGCAGTTTTGCACCTGAGCTGGCGTGACGTCATCGCCCCACCTCGCCTCCTCTCTACAGGGTTTTAGCGCGGGAATTTAACTTGCTTTAAATTGACTTGAGACTTTTGACTATTGCCAAACCGTCTCAGTGTGTGTGTGTGTGTGTGTGTGTGGGTGTGTGTGTAGTGTAGTGTGTGCAGCATGTACGCATATTGTTAAGCTGCATTTTCTAATAAGACCACTCTCTTTTATAACACCAGTTGCTTAATACAGAGGCTAAGCCACTTTAATACAGAATCAAATTTGTAATGATAAAATAGCTGAACTCTTAAAAAGTCAAATTAATATTATTCAAAAAATTTGTTTTAATAAATTTCCTGAAATTCAGTTATTACTATCGGTAGAATAGTGAGACCTCAGACTAAAAGAGAAATATATTTTGAGTTCTCCAAAACACTAAAACGATAATATATATTTATATTATTGTATGGATGTGAGTTTTGATATCGCAACAACTTTCGACCAATCTCAATGTATGAAGTGAAAAATAGATCATACGAATATCACAGTTAAATTTGTAAACCAATACAAATGGTGCAGGACAACTCATATTTTATAAAATTTTGAAAGCTTTAATTTTTTTAAGTTTTTTATTATGTTGTCTGCATACTCAGTTTGATTGTATTTGAACTGAAGTGTGCTGTAATAAACACACGAAAAATAATCAGTTTTTGTACAATTTGTTAATTATAATATATCATCTCAATTTCCTTGTATTTTAGCAGAAAATAAAACAGCACCTAAATTAAATATATAACAAGGAATGATATTTTAATTTTTCCCCAAAACTCAAAATCTTAAAAATTAAATAAACTGATTTAACATGTTAATTTAAAACTGCTATGAGCATTGTTACTTTTTTGCAAAACAATTTAATTTTGGAATATATTTTTTAAATTTTTTTCCAAATTTTACAACTTTTATGAGTAATAGGGTATAGCTATCTTGTAAACTGGGAATAAAAAAGAATTTAGATTTATTTTACTGAATTTATTGTTAAACATTAAGAAATTTTATTGGGCACCATTTTATAGGTGAAAGCATAGACACTTGTACTTTAAAAAACATATTTGGGATCATGGACTCTAGGAAAATGTACTTTTGATACACAAGACAAACTTTAGTTCCTGGATATATTCAAATTTCTATTTTTTTCGAATACTTATTCCTGAAATACACATACATTATATATTTTCATAATTCAATAATTTTCCACTATGGAAGTACTTCCTAATAACTAACATGTGTTAAAATTTTAACAAATATTATTTAAAGAGCATAATAAATTAACAACTAAAAGAGGGTTCACAGTATATGACTATCCTTTTTTTTAAAAAAAATAAAATAAAATTTACTAGCACAAAGTTTATTGGTTTTTTAGTTTAAGTCTATTTACAATGTTTTCTAAGAAATTTAAAGAAATATTTGTTATTTTTTCTTTTATCGAGAAAGATCTATTTATTCTGTTCAAATATATTATAGTTTTATTAATAATTTATGCGCCTGATACCAAGGACGCAATCACTGATTTTATTTTAGTTCAAGTTAAAACTGTTTGATTATGAATAGCTCTTTTTTTCAAACATCGCTCTCTCAAAGAAAAGCGAAATCTAATGCATTCAGACTAATGAGAAGCTCTCCATTGACAGAGAAAAAGCCAAACATGACTTCTCTCCTCCGTGGTTATAGAGCTTATGTTCTTTCCAAAATTGAACTAATCTCTTCCAAACTCAAAATACTGACATTGGTTTAATTAATGGATCAATTAGAAACATTCTGACGAAAGCATCAGCTCACTATACACCGCACTAAATTTAATATTTTTAATTTTGGGAAAAATATTTTTTCTTAAAATTATTTATTAATTATAAAAGTGTGCAATTGTATCTTAAAACTATACATCTATTATTCAATTCAAATTGTACAAATTTCATTCATACAACTCATTTACACATGATTCTATAACATTGACCAACTTCGGAAACTTGTCCGTTCGTCCATACCAGGCTTTGGATATATGATGCAATACGAGATATGACACAAGTTTCCTGACGTCATATCTCGCTCATGTCACATATTGAATCAAGTACTCAACTTAGAGACCCAAAAATGTGAATTGTTACAAGGGGCAACATTCATTTGAAATCAGGAAGGAATATTGAGTAATTTCCATTTTAAGGCAGTGTTCCATATTTTATATCTAGTCTGGTTGAGCGAAAACAAAAAAGTATAAATGTTTTAAAAACATACAATAATTATATATAAATTCAAAATAATTTACCTAAGTATACAAAATTAATTGTATGCTCATCTATCAGCAATTTTAACCACTTTGTCTACTTAATGAAAATGGCATCATCTAGGTATACCTGTATCATATATTATATATACAGGGAGTTTCCGGAGTTTCCGTATAAGTGTAACAAATTTTACCAGGTGATTCCTTAGGTCAAGACAAGAAAAAATTATCAACATAGCCCTGGAAACCGTTCGTTACTCAATTACAGCCAATAATAAGGTTTTCACTATTTTCAGTGAACAATTTAAAACACTGAAACCCCTACCACAAGTTTGATACAACAAATAACACACCCAAGTTTAGGCCCAAATAATAACAAGTTTGGTATAACACGCCCACAAATAAAATAATAATTTACCCTATGTTATTATAGTTTCCTGATGTACAATTTCGTAACCAAGTTACCATCATCGGAGGAATCTGAAATAATACTAACAAAATATAAAATTTTAAAAACTAAACTGCCATATTCTCCCCTCCACCCTACTTCAGGTGGATCGGCCTATCAAAGTAGAACCATGTCAATGTACTAGGGAAGAGTTGTTGGAAAGGGTAATGCTTTCAGCAGAGACAGTGAGATACAACCTTGGAGTTGTTCGAACAGCTACAAATTGCTGATTACCCGAGCATAGTTATGCCTGCAGAAAAATGGTAGCCACTTTGAAAATTTTCTTTATCGCAGTCACAGTTATCTTTGTGCTTTTGTAAACTTTTTGGAACAAAACAAAACGAATTTAAGAAACTTGCAAAGTTAATTAGAATGTTAGTACAACTATGTACAGTGTGTGTTTCAATTATGCAATGAAGTAAACCGTTAACAGTGTTATTTTTAATGTACTTTTTTTAAATTTTCTTTTAAAATGTGTAATTAAAAACATATTAAAATGTAATAATTTTGTAAAACTAGGTTCAAATGCATAACCAAAGAGATCACGACTTGTGTGCTATTACTGTAATTAAGACTGTTAAATAAATGTAATGCTACATTAAAGTAGCAAATGTCTTTGCCAAATAAATTGTAACCTCATGCACCTATACTTTTGATCTTTAGTATAGTGCTTTCAGTCAAAAATAAATTCATTTATTTATGGCAAACCAACTACAAGGTTTTGTTCTCCATATTAAAAGGAAGCTTTAGATGAAGTTGCAGCTAAATTGTTACACAGATTATTTTTTGTAAGCCTTTTAAAAACTTGCCATAAAGTTTAAATCAAATAATTTTTGAAAAATGCTATTTTTAGAGGGTCATTGCTGAGCAGCTATTTTTTTTTGGAAACTATAATTAGTGGCTCTTATTCTACAGATAATTACCTGTCTTTTAATGTAAAAGTAGTAAATATAACACAATAGGATCACTGTCTTAAGCCCAAAACAAAAATTAACTACACTGAAAATAGTGAAAAACTTATTTTTGGCAGTAATTCAATAACCATATTGATAATTCCGGTTGGTAATTCCGGACCTATATTGAAAGGATTTTTTTTCTTGTCTTGACCTAAGGAATCACCTGGTAAAATTTGTTACATTCATCCTGAAACACCCTATATACCTGTATGTTAAAGGCACCTTTACACTCGAACTATGGATTGAGAACACAGTTTAACTAAATATTTCCATATGTTTGTTAACATGATCATGTATTATCATTGGGTATGTACATGTGTAGATACACCAGATGCTTGATTATTAGTTTGAATTTGGCCTCTATTCGTTAATGATCTATACATTTGCGAAGAGTGTTATTAGTGAATATATTAAATTGGAAGAAAATCTTATTACATTTTCTTTTTAACCTTCCATCATTCTGTTTAGTTATTTTACCAAACAAAAAACAACAACAACAAAAAACAGGATTATTTAATTTTTTGTTTGTGACCTATTTTCTTCAAGATTAAAGATTAAAACGTTTTCATCTGACTGTTGCATACATATTAGTACAAATCTAAACACAAACATAGCAGTGGTGGCTCACGAGTCGTGCAAGAAGAGAAGCCGGGACAGTAAACAAAAAAGTTATTAGTTTTGATGAATGGCACCGCAACCCCCCAACAACCTGCTTTGTTTCTTTGTGGTTAAATATGTACGTGTTGCATAATTTCTTGAAAACTATTTTTTAAGAAAGTCTTGGAAAATTTGAATGTAGTCTTTTTATGTTCAACAGTTTTATACACATTGTAAAAAAAAAGGGCTATTCTATAACATAAAATATGATAAAATTACAAAAACTTATTTGTTTTTAGATTTTTTGAAAAGCTCAAAGTGAATAAAAACACACACAATTTATAGAGTTTGATCATCTAAATTTATTTACTTATACAATAAATTCACTTGCTGTGCCTTTTTTATTTTCAAAACAATCAATTACATCTTCGTACCGTAAAGGCCTGTATTCCAGTTTTTGGAGGGTTTCCATTTCTATTGAAACTAAAGCTAAAACACTAAGGCGATCTCGAGTCATAGTGTTCCTCAAGTATGATTGAATTCTTTTAAGATATGAAAAACGTCTTTCTACTGAACAACTAGGCGCAGTTATTGTTGCTATGACAACAAATAATTTGAATGCCTCCAGAAGGATGTCTTTTGTATCATCATCAGTTTTATTAATTTATTTAATCTTAAACTATGAAATTTATCTTTTTGTTTAGAGGAGAATATAGTTTCTAATTCTGTTCTTGTTTTGCTTAATGAAATGCTCACTTTGAAAATATTTTATTATACTGTGGAAAGTTTTTGACCTTACTTTGTGTTTAGAGGAGAAAATAGTTTCTAGCTCTGTTCTTGTTTTGCTTATTAAAATGCTCACTTTAAAAATATTTATCATACTGTGGAAAGTTTTTGGCCTCACGCAAATTAAGAAATGTTAATTCTTCACATCATGAAATCATACTTCTAGCTGTGTTATTTAACACTTAAAAATAAATATGTTTATAGTAATTTGAGGAAGTGATGCTGATACTTTTATTTACGAGTAGATGACATTTCAAGTCTAATGATCTGGAGCTAGTAGCATACTCAGTCAGCTGAATGAGCTCGTCTAATGTCTCTCAGTTTCCTCATATAAAAAACACATTTATCAACTGAATTATTACAGAATCGTCTGTCATTTGACATTTTTCAAAGGTTTTAAATAGTGAATCAATTATGTTCAAAAATATTTTGAAATACCGACAGTAGAAACACAAAAATAAAGTTTTCTAAATTATTTAAGTACGCTTGCGCCTCTCTGACAGTTACAGCAACTGTAGATTCTACAAATTCTTTGAAAATCTCAATCAATATCATTCTATTTATATGAACTGCACTGATATATTAAATTAGAATTCCAACAAACCTCAATTGTTTTGGAACAAGTTTACCCAGATCATTATCTACAACAGCTCTTCTCTTCAACAAATAATTTTAAAAAATGCAGGTATTCCTTGAAAAATATATAAGTGGTTTTATCTTTGGTGCAAAACAAGATTTAAGCAGTGAGCAAAGTAATGAGTATACAGCTTTAGTTGTGATTTCCGGAACTTTAGTCTATAAACCATTTAATTCACCTAACTTAACCATACATCCATCATACGTTTGAGGCAATAACTGGTGTTATATATTAATTTTTTCATTTTCTCACACAAAACATAACATAAACCATTTGCTTTCATTAAACGTCATAAAATCCCAAAAAAGTACTCTTGAATTTCACTGTTAAAATCTACTAACCTCACAACTATAAAGAACTATGTTTTCTCAGAAATTTCTTTTGTTTCATCTACCAATGCATGTATAAAATAGAACTAGATTGATGTTACTTTCAATAACGTTTATTAACTGATCTTCAAAACATCTGTTCAGCTCATTCTGTATAGTTTTAAATAATCCTCTAAAAACCCCAAGTTATCCCACTGTTGTTTTAACTCTGGATTCTTGCTTATTACAAGATTAAAAATAACTTTAAAATTCCCCTGATTGAATGAATCACCCGATTTATATGGCACCTGAAAGCAAGCTCCTATTTGCATACTAAACTAGTGACACCAATTAGATTTTTAATAATTCTTCATATTTTTAACTTCCTCTTAAATTTTATTGTTGCTATTATACTATGTTCATAACAGTTGCGTCATTTACTGCAAAACAAACCACAAACACAAATATGCAAATACGCGATAAACCATAGACACAGAAACACACAAACAATATGTTTTGAACTGGCACAAGAGACTAACTGACATCCAGCTTCCACAGCTGACACAACCAGCATGTTTCCTCTCCACTCCACCTGGGCCAGATAAGTTTACATCGAGTTGTATTAGAGCAGCGTGCAGCTAGCTAAAACTCTGTCTCTGACGCTTTTATTATTGTTGATGAATTGTGATACTAATACTCAAACTTTATTTAAAACATCTGTTGTAAGTGTAATGTTTCAAATATATCTTAAATATTATTATTTTGAGATTTCATATATTTGATTTACTTTTAATATCATTTCTATATTTAATAAAAGTTTGAGGAGGCCCGGTCTCCATTGCCTCCTCTGACCAGCCACAACTGAAAAATAGATACTTATTTAAACTATGCACAAACCAAATTGGGTGCATAATACATTCAATATAATGTAACTATGTTATATTGAAAAGGCAGAAAAGAGGATCAAACTCAAATTTCCTTTGATAAATTGCTAATTTCCCAACATTAGTCAGATCATGACCAAATGCAAACTAATGTATTCATACCTTAATGATAGGCTTTACTACTGTTCTTAATGGCTGATACACAAAGGTGAATTTGAAGTTCTCTGCTGCTCATTTTATCATATTTTCACCTTTTGAATCCAATATAACAGTTTTCTAAGTAACCAAAGTAACTTGTTCCAGATAAGATTGTGGATATTCGTTATGAGTTTTATATCCTTATTTTAAATGTAGAATGTATTGTGATGAGAAAAATATTAATGGTGATAGTTTTATAGAAGATGATTGATATAAGTCTGTCAACAGTTTTACTTAAAAAAGTATTTGACATATTTAAAAAAAAGTTAACTCTCCTGAATTTTTTACGTCTTCTGGGTTTTAAAAAAAATTATGTATGAGAGTACCTATTATTCTGTATGATGCATTTAAATTCTACATATAATTTTAAGACTTTTTTATTCTTGGATATTTTTTTATACGTTTAGGAGCTACAGAGCCTCAAGGATGTGAAAAACAAAATTTTAGGCGTGTTCAGAAGTTCACTTTCTGTACTTAAAACAATTGAACCTAGATTAAAAGTAGAATATAGATAGACTATAATGTAATAAAAACTACTAGAAATTTGAAATTCAAACAAATAGGTTTTGTTACTCATATGCCAGGTCTAATGAGTGGCAATATTTACTAATTAATTTTCCTGATTAACATTTTATACTAGGAATTTGCAATGGTTTCAAAATGGTGACTTTGCAAAAAATTTACTAGTTTTGTTCTCTTAATGCTAAAGAAGATGACTTTTTTAATTTTATTGTATGTCAAAGGTTAGCAGAGATATCGGTAAGACACTTCAAACAATTCTTGATAATTTACTGGAACACAGGAGTCCATTTTAAACATGTTATTTAAATGTAATTATTAAAAAATGCTATTTTAAGAATTTTTGTTCTTGGCCTTTTTGTAGTAAAGCTAAAGATTAAAGAACTAGAGATGTTTTTATACAATTACAAATATGTATAATAAATTATTCAACAATATCATTGTTAGAGCAGGCCTATTGTTCTTCTTAGTCAGAACTTGTTAGAAACCCAGTCCACTCACTGTGACTGTGATAAGCATACTAATAATCAGCTGTTCAACAATAAATATGTCTGGGAGTTGTTTTCAATGAAAATAGTAAATCATAACCTTTGATTCCATAAAAAGCAATCTACGTTCCAATTTTAATCTTGGTTAAACTGTTTTAAGTATAGAAAATGGACTTCTGAAAACGACTAAAATCTTGTTTTTCACTAATTTGACCCTCTTTAGCTCCTAAACAGTTGGATGTATCAAAAAAATAAACAAGAAAATGTCTTTAATTTTTTTATTAATTCTAAAACCATCATAAATAAATCTATTTCTATAAGAAATTTTAAAGTTGGCCACCACATTGGAAAAATGGCTGATGATATCAAAATTTAAAAACCCCAACATAAAAAGTTCAGAGGACTTGCTGTTTGGCTTTTTTAAATGTAGCAAATACTTTCCAAGGAAAACAGCTGGCACACATATTAGTTGTACAAAAACCGTACAATTATATATATATAACCGTTTTAGAGCCCAAAAAAACTGTTTAGAAAATTTCTGTCTGCTTGTATATCCAACTACATTGATTTCTGAGAAATCCTTTGATCAATTCAAAATTTGTTACTAGGAAGTTTTTCTTCTCCTTGTTATGGACATAAAATATAACTGTAATAACTAAAAATATGAGCTTATCTGTCTTAAGAAAAACTTGATTTATAAAAAAATCCTTCTAATGATTTTTTGCTCAAAATTTTGTCCATTTAGGGTCCTAAATAAAACTTTGTGGTTATTCTCTATTCTAAAATGTTCTTTGGGATGTTATCATGAAAAACACTTTCTATGAGTTTTTATAAAAAGGACTTATATGAAATCTCAAAATCAATTTCTGTAAAATTTTGTTGATATATGAAGAATAAATAGTTTGCCAATTTCCAAGTAAAGTGAAATTACAGTTCGGAAATAAGTGTTAACCCTTTGAGTTTCAGGATGACAATCTATAGTTGATTGTAAAGTAAGTGAAAAATCACAGACTGACGATCTATAGTTGGTCCAATACAATGGGAAAAAACACAGTCGACAATCTATCATTGATGGCATTGTTTTACAGTTTCTATGAATATAAAACACTTATCGTTATAAACTGGGCGTTTTTCTGTACCTAATATTTTAATTAACCAATGTACAGCTTAATTCGACTTTTAGTAATAGTTAATAACTTATTTTTGAAATTTAATAAATGTCAGCTGACACTTAAAGTTCAGCTGATCTATATTATACAGTTTACAAGTTTAGTTGGTAGTTGTTGTTTTTGTTGGTGACTGTCCATTGTGTTTTGAATGTCATTTTTTATCTATTGATATTTATTGGGTTCATTTGTTTACATTTCAATTCTTTAGTGATCATTTATCTTAATATTATTATTTTTAATTTGTGGTAATATTTTATAACTTAAAAGGGATAGTGATTTTATGACACTAAGTGAAATTGACAAACATATTTATGAATCGAATTCTTCCTTAGCTTCTGAATATTAAGTTGATTTATTTGATGATGGCAGTGATGCTGACCCTACATATGTTCCTGAGAATGTCAATATAAGCATTAAAAAAATATTTTCACTACCAATGACCTAAACCCTATCTAAAGACATCTATTAACATAATCTATACAGTTCAAAATATTATACAAGATATTATTTATTTGTGACCTTAGTTTACAATTTAAAGGTAATAAATTTCATTTATTTACAAAAATGAAAATAACAAATATAATAAAAATATTTCCCATACGTAAAATGTTTATTATTATTGTTTTAAATCACAAACTAAAAAAAAAACTTATTGAAAAATGAACTATTTTCATAAATTTTTATATAAACAACTGTAAAAAATACAATGATACCATCTAACATAACAAAAATTATAGAAATAGTTCTTATCATTTTGACAGCTCATACTTCAACATATCTTATGTAGAACATGTATTATGAATTTTTTTTTATTAACCTCTACAGTAATGCTGGTTATTGGCCTGGGCTTTTTCAACAGACCCATTTTTTGTTGTACATGTGTCATGTTTTCCAAAAATATATTTATTGTTTGGGACTAAAGTGGTTAATAAAAACTAAAATAAACCTTGACCAATATTATACAAATCATGAGCTCAATCTCTTACTATGTTCATAGTATCTATGATGAATTTATGACATGAAGAAACAAGTATGTATTTGTACTTTTTTTTTTCTATGCTTATGTACGAATGAGGAAATTTTTGCACCATATTTTGTATGCATGATCGTGTATATAGTGTATAATAAAAATATGTATGCATATTTCTATTGTTAATTTTCCTTAATAATAAATTTAAATGTTTGCCATATTATTTTGGTAATCATTGAGTCCAAATTTATTTCCAGCTTTGTTAAGGGGCTAAGAGAATTCAAATTTATAATGATAAAATTAGGTGAATGCCTAGAAATCCTAATAAATATGTTTTGTGATTTTCTTGTTTAATTAGAACTATTACTTCATTTTTAAACTCTGTTATTATTCATTTAGTAGAAATAACATTATACTTTGCCTAAATAAAAGTTTGAGAAATTTTTGCATCTAAACATTTTACAGATCATAAAAGTTAAAATTGTATTGTATATTCATCATGTTTTACACCACTTGTAACATAATCTTTAACCTGCTCTAAATAACCAAAAAACAAAACAAAATTATTGAAATCAGGTTTCTTTTTTATAATATACTAGCAAACATTTACTAATCTTCTTTAACATGTAGCTAATTACATTGATTTGGGACACAAACATGCACATTTCATTGAAATTTTATTAGCATTGTTTGAGAACATTTTTAGATATTCAACCTTCTAAGGCAGAATTCATGATTCATTTCATTTTAATTATGATAGATAAATACTGAACCAGTGTGTAGGTGATAATAACAAATATTTTTGTTTGATTAGATTTTAAAATTATTTATAGGTGTGTGGGAAAGGTAGTGCACTGCATATTATACACTATTTTTATAATTGTCAGTAGGTTTTTATGTGTTTACATGAGTCACATAACTTTGGTCATGTATTAATTTATTTGTACATGACTAACATAATTGTTTAAGATGGGTTTAGATAAATTAGCTCAGTTAAACATATTAAATTTAATAATGTTTTATAAATAATTAACATTTGTCTTTTAGCTTAACATAGCAGAAGAGACTCCAAAATTTCAAAGGTGTGAAACATTGCAAAGCAAAATGATGTGAAAAGGGAAATTTTAGATTATACATTGAAATTAAAACCAGTAAATAAAAGTATTTTCAATACAAAATAAAATGCATTTAGATAATAAATACAAATGTTTTGAAAACATCCATTTTTGATACTTTTTTTGCCTAATGTCTTTACTTTATATTCATAAAACTAGTGAAAACAAGGGAGTAATGCAATACATTTGTTGCAATTTCATTATTTTTGATACTGTATGCCTCAATGTCAATGATCGATCACCATCTTGAAATACCCAAAATTAGTTTTCTATCCATAAATTATAGCAAATATCCAACTAAATTGCAAAACAATCATTTTATGTAGCAGGTGAAAGCATTTGTTTAGAGTTAGTCCACCTTGCCCACAATATTTCCTTGATGTTGTTACTTATCTGTGTTATATCATTGTTATATAATAGCATACAAAACTAATATAGTTTCAACATAGTAAATGCTAGACTATTGTAAACAGTGATTAAACATAAATATATACTACTTCCTGACAATATGGAGAAAGGAATTGTCTCTCATCTTGATTCACTTGGCCTTTCTCATGCTTGATATGTTGCACTGCTATGATTACACCAGGTGAGTTTTAAGTTCCTACTATACCACTTTCTTCCACAGATTTTTTAATTTTTTTTTTTTTTTTTACATATTCCTTTTATTATAGACTTGGAGCCATTAACTTATGAGACATTTTAAAATTATGGAATTCACCCCCCCCCCATCTAAAACTTTAAAATTTCTAATACAAATGGCTTAAATGTGATACACCATTTATATGGCTGCCTTTTTATTTTAGAAAACGATGACACAAACAGAACTTAAAACTTACTTGCAATTTTTGAAAATATTTATATTTTTGTTGTTGATTATTGGTTCTTATATATATTTAAAAAACAATTTTTTAAGATACATGCACTAATATGGAAGGACTAAATTTAATTCTAAATACAAACATATTTATTATGAATTGTATTGCTTTCAAGATGGTTTTTATATTTTTCCAGATGTTTATTTTGAAATTTTTATTAAAAATGTGTACTTACTAGTGTAAAATTGTCTTAGCTAATGTGGTGTCAATTAAAAATAGAAAAAAAAAATAACCGATATTGTTAAACAAATGAAAAAAATAATGAAAACTGCTTGTTTGAGTTCTGTTTGTTGAGTTTTGTGAGTACAAAAGCGTGTCTAAATGATATGTCAAATGACCTCCTTTATGTATGAAATTTTAAAGTAGACCCCTTCAAAATAAGGAGGAGGTGAACCCAAAATTTTCAAATTTTGTGGCAAGAAGTAAGGGACGAACATCAAATTCAACCAGTATAATAAACACAATAACATGACAAACCAATGTTTGTAATCTGGTTTCCCAATTCCTTTCTTTACATTGTTAAACAGAATTTATAGCATGCTGTCCGTGTTTTAGCATGATTGTATCGTTTGTTGCTAATGTACTGTTTTGCAATATTTACATAAGGATTTTCAATTCATATGTACTCATTGTATTTTCATTCAATAGTATTTGTTACATAATTATTATTATTATTGTTATATATTATATTAAAGATGTATGTGACACATGGTTACTTTAATGCCATATTTCGTTTTAGTTGTTTCTTCGGTAAAATATTAACATAGGCATACATTCTTGAAAAGTGTATTTTATTTTATTCATTATATAATTTTAAATTGTATGTATTTAAATTTGTCTTTCCATTTTTCAGTCTTCATATTTATATTATGTACAACTATTTGTTACAAAATGGAAATACGGAAATATAATATCTGAAACTATATTCAGAGATATTTTTAAAAAATCTAGTATATTGGATATTAAGCACAAGTATATGCAAAATGTTTCAGTACCAATATTACCAATTCCAAAATAATAATTCAAATTGATGCCTAATAATAGTTTTTAAATGCCACTTTAGCTGGTGTTGATTTGTACTTTTTTCAAAATAATAGACAGTATTTTTGTTTAATAATCAGTTTTTAACTTATAATTTTATTTTAATCATTGGTGATATGGATGGAAAATTAATTTTTATATTCTTTCAAAATGGCATTTAAAATACACAAAAAATATTAGGATTATATATATATATATATATATATATATATATATAGTATTGTTGTGTAAACAAATGTTTAAATTTGAATGGAATTTTATACTTTAACATTTTTAAAATAAATGTTTAATTCTAACTTTAACTTAAAATTGCGGTCTTTGAAAGTCCCTAAATCTTTAAATGGCTGTACATTTAAAAACTTTTTAAATAATATAATTGTTTAAAAAATTGTATTTTGTATATGCAGTGGAAATTCGATTTTTAGTCACCCTTTAAATCGTCAGTTTCTATTAACCATGATGTCAACGAAAAATAAATATTGTTTTATAACAATGTATTTCATTATCCACATTGGTAAATGAAATGAACAATAGAATAAATATTAAATATACTCAATCCATTATAAAAACAACATTATAAAAACCAAATAAAATTACCCTCAAAACAAATTCTTGACTATAATGAATGTGTGACATGTGAAGGAAGTGAAAATATAGCATTTGAGGCAAAAGAGGATGGAGATAGACCCCACCCACATTCCAAGACCAATTACTCAACATCCCCTCTTTCTCCACTCAGGGTTTGGTTAGTTGTGTTGTGTCTAGCTTCACTTAACTGATATCCTGGCCAAGTGTTTAGTTAAGAGTGTTTCATCCATAAGCTTTTAAATGTGGTATCAAAAATGAGTGAAAAATGGAAGTGTGTTTGTTGTTTTGGACCTTTCACAAAAACTAGAAATTATAAAACGCTTGCATAAAGGTGAAAGTGCTAGCAGTATAGCCCCAATATATGGTATCGAGCGGACAACCATAAATGACATTAAACGACAGTATACTTTTTTATTTTAATAAAAAATGTTTGAATAATTATTAGTACAAAATTGAATAAATCTTGAATAAAGGAAATGTTATTAAAAGTGCAAAATTGTAGAGAGCTTAAAACAAACTAAAATTGTAGAGAGAACTATAAAACAAAAGACTTAAAAACCGAGTTTATTTTTAGCATGTGAAATGCAATCAATACATGTTATTATTATACATTTTTCGGACATTTGCCATCATTTGTGTGTTAGAAATCAAAACACGACGTTTCGGGAATAAGAATCAATTCCCGTTATCAAGGGAATCAATTCCCTTATGTGCCGGGATTATCGGAAAAAGTTAGACGCGTAGCCTGAAAATATAAAATTTGTACCGCTTTTAAAACACTAAACACCATTAGGCAACATCTCGTCCAAACTAAACCTAAAAATATCACGCAGGATACTAAAAACTGTATTTACAGTATCAAATGTGAGTGTGATAGACAATATATTGGCGAGTCAAAAGACCATTAAACATTAGAATAAAAGAACATAAAAACAATGTGCGGTTAGGCCTAGTTGATAATTGCAGAACATATATGGTCCGAAAATCACAAATTTAATTGGGAAGAGGCAAAAATCATACACCGGGAAAGTAACCTATACAAACGTAAAATAATTGAAGCCTCATATATAAAACTAACGGACAATCCTATCAGCCAATCAAGTATAGAAGTAAGGCGATTATGGTTCCCATTATTAAAAAAAGAACTAAAATTTGATTATAATATCCCTATAACTAAAAAACAAGCTGAAATTTTACCTGTTAAATCGCCACAAGGGGTTGTAACCCGCTCTCGTGCTAGGAAGCTTAATACAACTAACAATAGGCCACTCCCCTAATAGTTTGTCATGCCTTCTGGACCACGTCACTTGTTGCTGTATCTTTGATACAACAACACGTATTTGACGTTAGTTGTGTGTTACCGTGATTGTGTTTTTTGACTTCTCAGTTTAAAGGCTTAGTTTCTAGTTTCATGTTTCTTTAGTTTTTAGTCACTTGATAACGGGAATTGATTCTTATTCCCGAAACGTCGTGTTTTGATTTCTAACACACAAATGATGGCAAATGTCTGAAAAATGTATAATAATAAAATTGAACTTCCATCATTAACATATAACTTCAAACAGATAATACATGTTATGCCAAAAATAGTAAATCCTTATCATTTAACTGTAGGTCACTGAGTCCGATTGCAGGTATTTCTCTTATTTATCTATTCCCTTAACCATCATTGGTATAGTCCCAAGACTGGCGGTTAATAAATTTTTTACTGTATATTGATGATAAAAATTATTGGTAATTCAACTTACAACATTACTTAAATTAGATAAAAATTTGCAGATTTCAATTTTGAATATAATGGTATCGAATTGAACTCTTTATTGTAAGATATTGTTTAAATCGTGATTTATAACTCTCAGTTTCCAAAAATCTTTTACATTCTCATAGGTGTGGGTCTAACTAGGAATGATACTGTGACATGAACAACACGAGTGGAAACTGTTAAATATATGCACAGCTCAAAGTCGAGTTATGCACAACTATCAAATTCGGTTAGTTATCCTTTGTAATGACACGTTTCAAGACAGAACCAAACAAATACCACGATTATAGCCAGCAACTTGTTTATATATGATTATAATAAAGTAAAATAAATCTTTTTAGGAAGTAAAATAAATTATTTTTGCAATGAATTTTAAAGTGAGTGTTGCAAAAACCAACTCCCATTTACATCAAGTACTTTAATTTGTTAATGTTGTGTCTTTAAAAATGTTTGCCCCTCCCCTCACTCATTGAGTTTAAGCAGATATAATGTTGTGTACAGTTTTGTGAAATTTTGTCAAATAACACTCTACAATTTTTGTGTTTCTACGATATACATTTGATTTTTACATGAAATAGAGTACTTAAACAAAATAATAGATGGAATGAAATATGTAAACTTAATTTTGTAAACCTGTGTTACTAAAATTTGTTGGAAGTCATATAATAACACAGATAACATTTTCTTCTGATGTTAAAATATTTATGATAAATTAACTCAACTTAGAAAAACAAAAGCTAGAAATTTATTTGTTCTACAAATTTTGAGGTTTTAAAATGAAAAACTGCCAAGACTATATCAATGTCGTGTGTGTGTGTGTGTGTGTGTGTGTGTGCTCGTGCACGTGCGTGTGTGTTTTTTGAAATATTTTTTTAGATGGTTTGTAGATAATGAATCTATACACTAATTTTTCACCCCATAAAGAAACACTGTTTAAATAATATAAATTTAATATAAAAACAGTTATCAATTTTTGTTTTACAAATTTTGTATTAAAAATATTTTCTTTTTAATTTACAGACCACTTTTTGAGCCAGTTATTGTATTAGCACTGCTCCCAGTTAAAACTCTCTAAATCTTGAAATGACGTAAAGTTTGATAGAAATAAAACACTATTTTAAGATGACATTTATACCTACTGTTGAAGTGTTTGGTATTTTGTAATAGTTCTTTTTATTTAATACAATGGTTTTAAAATTTTGTGAGTTAAAAAAAAAAATTCTATTTTTGTATAAATGAGAACTAACTTCTTGATTTTGCAATTATTATTGAAAAATTCTCAGTGCACATACTTTTACAATACAAAGACTTTGTTTATTGTAATAAAATGTAGAATACTAATAATTAATGTTATTTACAAAATAAGTATATGCAAGTGTTCAAAAAACAATTCGAACCCTTCAAAATTAACTAATTAAAAAAAAAAAATTTTTTTTTTTTCAGAGATCAAATTAAACAAATAAACTTATTTTTAAAATGCTTGGTTTTACATCAGTCTCTTCATTGTTTGTGTGTGTGTGTGTTTTTTGTAATTTCTAAAGTGGATTGAGTTATAGAATCAAAATGTTGTATTTCATTGATACTACCAATTTATTAAAATGTTTACTAAGAGTTATAATTTCCAAAATAACCTTCTCAAAACGGCATTTATTTAAGGTTTAGTGATTCAAAAACGGCATTTAGTGATTCAAAAAAGTTTAAACAGGCAAGATGAATAAACATGGCTTTGAATATTTGTATTGACTTTCAAATGATAACCGAGATGTAAATAAGAAAATAATTTGTTTATTGTAACTGCAATAATGTAATAATTCAACCGATATAGAGCGTATACAAAGAAAGATTAGCTAAACTTATAATAGATGTAGAAGGTCAAAAAGCTAAAAATATCATGTATTAAATTTTTTGTTATACAATAATTGTTATATATAATGATATATTGGTTGTTCTTTAACCAACTACACAAATTTGTTAAATCATATGTTTATTCTTAAAAAAACAAAAATTGTATCTCTCGTAAAGTTTTTGTAACATTAACAGTTTTGTAGATATTCAGCATACAAACTTTCAAATGGTCACCATTTTAAAATGGTTTTTTGAAAAATTATAACTTTTAGCAGTAACTTGGAAACGTAATTGTATGAATATAAGTATAAAATTTTAACACTTTTTTTAATTGATTATTGAAATATATAAATTTTAATGAAAAACACAATCAGAGAGATGATTGCAATTCAAAGCATTTTAGGAGAAATGTATATTACACTCTTTTTTTATTGTGATTTCCTGAACATGTATATATAATTATATTATTGCTCTTTCTTCCTTTAACAGTCAGTAATGTTTGTTAAACAAAATGCAATTCAAGCAAGTTCTAATTAAAAATCATATACACAAATTTATGTATGATAAATCTTTATTTCATTTAACATTAAAATATTCTTACTTGAAGATTGAACTATAATTTTGTTGTTTGACATTCCAGGGTAGATTTCATAAATGTACAGATGCATCAAAAATGACGGAAGATGATTGTAAGTAAGTATCTTGATAACTTATTGTATAGAAATAATATAAGTTAATCTAAAAATCTTCTTATTTCTAAGTGTGAAATAGATCAAAATTGTGTGTGCAGAAAATATTTGAAAAACAGTAGGGATTTACATGTAGTAGAGGTACTGTCATACAACGCCCTACTCTCAATTATACGGTCTCATGTTTACTTAAATTGTAAGAGGTATGAAGGAAAACTCACTTTACTTATCTGCAGACCTTACCCTTTGGTCTTGGTTGGTAGATATGTAGTATATAATTGAGCAAACTGACAATGAATTTATTTCAAATATTTATAATCCTCTGAAATGGTTGTTTCTTATAGAGAATTTGGTAACATCTCATTCAATTTAGCTTTGAAAGAAAATTGTACAAAATGACACCAAAATATGAAATTTTAGACAAAATCTATTTTGATTTTTTGTTTTATGTTGATTCCCATTTTTGATGAGTTCCTGACGATCTTTTTTACTAGTTTGCATACTCATTCAGTGGCCTGGCCAATTGTTGAGCCAGATTTGGTTCTAATTGGATAAATATTATTTTTAAAGTTGTCTAATAAAAATATAAAATACATTTGTGTTAAATTGATTCTACTAACTTACTAATCACTAATCAAGTAGCTTCTGTTTCAAAACTGAAGGTGCAGAACTTTTGGGACACCTAAAAAAAAGTAGTGTAAATTATACACATAAATCATAATTATAGACATAATTATTCCAACCAAAATATACACAATGTTCATTGGGAAAACATTATTTTAAATTTGGATAGAAATAAGAGTTCAATTTAGTGATAAAACCTAAAAAATTATACAACTTGCATTTTTACTGTGGAAAAAGTGAAACATTTTTTTAAAGCTCGAAAGTGGATTTTGTAAAAATTCATTTTTTAAATATCCCTACTGGGAAGTGACCTGCAGTGGGGAGGTGGAGGATACCTTTAAATTGGATTTGGGTACCTCTACCCAGTGACCATTAGATTTTAATTTGTTTGCAAAATCAGGTTCCATTAAATGACATTTACAAATTGGAAAACAGCCAAAGATCACAATTAACCATGTTGGGATAATAGGAAGCCTGGTATACATGAGTCCTGTATTTGATCAAAAACTCAAAATCTGAAACAAGGAAGGAGGTGGTGTATTATTATGTTGCAGCTGCCATTTTCCTTTTACGCACATGTCCAGTATTTTGTGCCACAAGGTATCATGAAGGTGATCCCCAGTTAATATTATTTGATAATGTTTCAGCCTTTTAATGCAGTGCTGTCCAACATGAGCATTGGGGGCCACATGCAGCTTGTAAAGTTTGGCGCAAAAATATAGAGATATACCTCAAAAACAAAAATATACACAAGCGAGTTATTCCTACACCAATGATGAAATAAAATAATATATAAATATGCCTAAAAAATGAAAATATACAAAAGCGAGTCTTTAGTACGATGAAATAAAATATAATAGACATAGGCTATGTGACGCCACTTGCAATGGATACAAGGCAGCAACGAAGTTACTGGGACATTCTTGCTGAACCACTCTCGAACACTCACGTGCATGTAACAAGGTTCAGTCAAGCGAGATGGGCAGAATTAATAATGTGGAATAGAAACTCATTGACAAAACAACGTTGAATATAGCTCTCGAAGTTTATTGTTACCTGTATATCAAGTGTTTATTTGTTTATAATTAATTATAGTCATATAGTTCTGATTGTAATAGTTCAAAAAAGAGATGAAGTTACTTTTAATGTTAATAATTTGTTAATTTGCTCGACTATAGGGCGCCAGGTTTGCTTTAGCATACCAATTTAGAAAAAAGTGAATTTAATTATTTATAAAATCTCTGGGGTCGCAAGCTCTTTTTACAGTGTACTCACAGTGATTCTGGGTTTCAAAAATGAAAACACTTGTCTCTGAAATATTACATAAAAATTTATTAAACATAAAACACATTAGATTCATGTAACAGAAATAAAAAAAATTTTATATAAGACATCTTACATCCTATCAATATTACTATCATATGAAAAAGAATCTAATCAAATTATATTAATAACTTTAAGTTATTTAGTTGCAACTCCAAAAAATAATAAAAAAGGATTTTACTTTACTTCTCATAGCAAATATTTTAATTATAAAAAATATAATTTTTACTGAAATTGAGAATTAGTTTTATTAATAAAACAAATAACTTTATTTGATCATATTACTTTACTTAAAGACTCCACAACAAAAACATTGAATCTTATTAATGAAATACATAATTTTATGATATCAAATATATATCTTGAAAGCATATAAAAAAGTCTAAATTGTTCAAAGTACATATATATGGTTAAATAATGAAAGTCTAAACGTGTTATACCAAATCACGTTATGTTCTTTATTAAAAAAAAACTTTTCCTCGAAGGATGATTCGTGTCTTTCCATGTGACTGCGTGCTAATTATAGAGAGGCTTTGTCCACTATCAACGAATTGTCTTTTGTTCATCGCTCACGAGATTTATTTTGTTGTACATGTATTACAACCAATTATTAATGTCTTATGCTAACTTTAATTGTTCCATATATCTTATAGAAGAGTTCTTTGTCGAGAATTCGAAAATCACGTGGCAGCGATTACACAACATAACTAAAAATTGCAAGTTATTACGCTTTTTCATTTAAAAGTTTATTTATTGAAAACAATATTGTCTTAGCACTTTTAAAATTGTTAATACACCATGTCTTTTACCAATTTAAAACTTCTGAACACATTTTTTAATGTTCGAACAGACACTCGGAGAACTGCCATTTATAGGTCTTAGAGCAACTAGCCCCAAATGATGACTGACCTAAGCACGAGATTTTTCTCTCTTCCGCAAGAGAGCTGTTCCGGTAAACGTTACCAAAGTTCAACATACTCCCCACATAACACAAAATTTACATATTATATTTATAAAAAACAAATTATACTAAAATTGACATTATTACATATTTGGTTTTCTTGAAAATCTATTTTTCTTTTATTTATGAAGTTATTGAATAAATTTATGATTTGAACAGCCTGTTTTCGGCGCTAAACCGCGGATTTTAAATCTATTATAAATTATGATTTTTCACATCACCACAAAACCCCACAAAAGATTTGTATTACAATACAAGTATTGTACTATAAATCTTTTCTATATATATAAACTCAATTCGAAAGAAAAAACCAAAAATGTGAAAAATTTTTCAATAGATTTTCAAGATTCCTTATTTCAGCAGTTAAGGACCTCATAAAGAAAATAAGTATCACTAGTATGCTTAATTTAAGAAAGATTCTCTTTTTACATAAAAAAAATTAAAATCTATTTGCTAAAATCCTATTTCACTATCTCAATTTGTTTGAGTCATCATAACTCATTTAAAAAAAATAATACGAATCAATTAGTGCTAAGTCTTATCTCTATTTATACAATAAAACCCATCATCGGTTTCCTTTCCAACCTCGTTGGCTGAAACTTTCCATCAACATTTTTTTGTTGACAGGATCCCGTCACTCAAAGCTTATCTCCCAGACAGCCGTCTGTGTATTTTTCTGCCATCGGGCATTTCCTTTCCCACACTTCACTTCTTACCAAGACAAAATTTCTACATCTTTATAAAAATTTACATCTATCTCATACTATTCATCTAAATTACTTTTCAACTTAACACAATTCAAATTTAAAATTTCTCATTATTAATTAACATTATTACAAAATTATTTATTTATTACTCAGAATTACTTCAATTCACCTTAAAACTTTTTCAATTATGACTTTACATTATTATTTATTTTAGTTTAGATCCAATAACTATTTATTCTTACTTAAAATCTCAATTCTCCTTTGTCTTGCTGGGATAACATGTTAACTACTGATTTTATAATTACCAAAAACTCCTCTCTTCAACTAAAATTCAAAAATATAACATCATTATTATCAAAAAAAAATAAACTTACTTACAAAACTCATCTATTTATTTCAAAATTACTTCTTTACCATTGTATCATCTCTCAGTATTCTATCTTAAAATTATCTCCATCTTATCTTTCATATTTTAATAATTCAAGTTGCATTAATCCCCAAACAAATTCTTCATAATAAAAAACTCCTTATTATTTACCTATATTATTTCATAAATAATCTCCTTATTTCAACGTAGCTTCCTTTAAAAAATCATAATAATCGCCGTATTTCGTAGAATTCCTCAAATCTCCCTTTATTTCATTAAAATCGCCGTATTCCTCTTTATATATCATCGCAGTACTCAAAAAACCTCTTAAAACTAAAAAATTACCATTAATGCAACCTAACTATCTTTTTTATAAAAGTTTCTTAACAGAACAACTTCATTTTAAATACCACTTTACTCAACAATTCTGTAAAGTCATCATCTTCATATAAAACTCAAAAAATCTCTCATTTAAACTACTTCATATTAAAATCTTCTTAATCATCTATTACTTGTATATAAAAACTCAAAAAAATAAAATTTACATTGTTTTCCCAGCTAACACCGTATTTCATCAAAATCTTTAGACACCTTTATCAAATAACTTCTCACAATCATCTATTGTTTTAAATTCAAACATTATTTATTAAAAATCATTAATTATTTATTTCATTTATAAATCTCATCAAAATCTCTCTTATCATTATTAATTTATTATTCCTTCCTTTAAAAAACAAAAACTTAACCTCCTTTACTCATCATTTAACATCAAAAAAAACTTAAAAACTTTATTATTATCTGTCTTGGCAAAACTCACATAAATTCTCAAACTTTACACAACTATTCTTCATATTTTCAAACCATAAATCACTTAAAACTAACAATTTTTTATCTCATATTATCTAATAATCCTTAAAATTTATCAATGTCAAACATACAACTTATCGTTTTACAATTTAACATCTAATTACCTATCCTAATCAGCTAATCAACATTTTTACAATTTTATAGAACTTTTAACTTCATTCCATAAAAACTCTCCTTTTGTCACGTCCGGTTTATTCTTACATATACAGATCGATCACTTCTATATATCCTACAATTTGTTTTCAATCAACATCTGTCTAAAATTTATTACATGAAGTTTTTTTTTATGTAATAATGTCACACTTTTTTATGCATTTTTCTTCCTTCCCACCTTCCTATCCTTCTGATGGTCTAATATTTTACATGTGTCCTTCTGATCACACTCTGAACTCTAACACGAAACAACATGTTATGACCCTAAAATATGTAGTGGTTGAAATGCGATATCCCTACTCGATTCGAAATACCGCCCACCACACACTCTAAACCCACAACACACCTTTCATGCAGTCCCGAAATTGCCTCATTTTCACAAATAAAACAATTTCTTTTACTACATAAACTCCTTATCCAACCTCCCAAAATGTTCATGTACTCCTTAAATGCATCTACACGAAGAAAATTTTAAAATTCATAAAAATTTCATTAAAATCGTATCATCCGAAGTTGAAATAATGTTTATTTTACCAAGCTTATTACTAGCATCGTCGATTTTCTGTTTATGTATTCCTTTCTAGATGTTATTATTCAAATTCAAAAAGAAAATTTTATTTTTAAGATTTATTCTAAGTCCTTTACTTAGAAATTTACTTTTAATACTATTAAAGTTATTTAAGTAATCTACTTTTATTCTTATTTACTTTATTCAAAACCAATTATCCTTTATTTAAGTAATTTTTATTTGAAAACGCAAGTTAATTTCCGATTATACGTCAAAAGTTTTTTTATTTTCCTAGACAGTATTTGGGTAACACCCTATATTTCGTCTCAATGTCATGCAAAGGAATTCTAGGCCTGGTTTAAGCATAAACAAGTCCCCTCGATATGAGACAATCCTTATCTGTCTACTGATAAGACATGAAACTCTTTTAGATCCAATACAGTCTACAGATGAATCTCACTCTGTCACATTATTGAATATTTAATATTGAATATTATTTCTTCAACACTACACTAAATCCTTGCTTCGAACTAACTATCTTATCTATGTCACGTAAAATCAATATTTATTCCTTTCATAAACATACAGAGTTATTTACTAACAATCTTGCAGCTCCAATGATCCTCTCATCTAGCTAATCTGTTTTCGTCACGTTTTCTAAATATTAAGATCTTAATAAACATATAAAGTTGTTTACTGCTATAATCCAGCGTCTTTACTTTACAAATACCTAAACGTTTTCTAAAACTAAACTCTTAATATTTTACGCTTGGCTAATAATTATTTTCTATATTTTTGTCTCAGCTTACAAAATTCATTAGTACACACAAATTATTAATATTCATAACTCTTAATTATCTATTTTCAAACTTAAACTTATTTATTAACAAACTTCTTATTCTAATAATTATTTTTCAAAATCTAGTCCGTGTGTTTATAAAAAATGTCTTTACATTTATTATTAGTTGTTCCAAATTTCAATTGATTACAACTCAATTATAAATTATATATTTTTTGCGATGGTTCCCCGATTGGTGAAACATTTTGTAAAATATAACCTGCTTTCTTAACATAATTGCAACGTTAAATACTTCTGTCCACATGGACAGTTTGTCTAGCCCATTCATTACAATAGAACCTTTCTTAACAAAAGATCTCCCTTTGTTATTGTCTTGGAGTATTGACAAAATACCTTTCTCTTTCTCCCTCTCAGGCATACCATCACCCCTCCTTCTCTCAAACAACTCAGAATCTACTGACCTAATTTCAACATCTGTTAGTTTAGGAATACTAACCCCACCATTCTTATATACTAGTACAAAGCCTTCTTTTACTATTTCTACATTTTTACTTTCAAGATTATATTTAAGGTTAGATTTCTCACAAAAACTTTTAATTTCTTGTTCTTGGGTTTGAAAGATACTCTTAAATTTTATCATTACATAATTTTCAAACTCTACAGTCTTATGGTAAACTCGTTTTTTAAGATAAACAGCTGATTCCTTTATTATTAGATTATTTATTTTTACTTTGTTTTTCAAATTACTTATACCTATTCCAACCCCACTAGACATATTAATTTCAACGTTATTTGCTGTTTCTAGATATACCTTGTTACCTAACCCATTATTCATTATTTTAGAAATTTCTTGAACACAATCATTCACACAATTGTCTTCAATTATTATTAAATCATCTGACATCTCTTTTGTTTCATTAAAACTGTTAATTTCTACTTCAGCTACTGCTTGATCTAAATTGTTATCCAAATTATTAACATTTTCTATCAAAACACCTTCTACATTATTTATCCATTCAAATTCTACTTTTTTCTCACAATAGCTTACTTCAATTTCTACTTTATTATTAGTTTCCATTACATTACTTTCCATTTTAAGATTCTGTTCTAATTTTACATAATCTGATTTTATTTCAACCCTAATTTCTTCAAATTTTTTACACATTGCTTCTTTTAAGTTTAAATTATCTTGTCTTAACTCTAACTTGCTTTGTTTTAAATCATTGTCTATTTTATCCAGTTTAACATTATTTTGTTCAAGTCTAATATTAAAAACCTCCAGTTTAGCATTGATTTCTATCTTGTTTTGATCAAACTTGTTACTTATTTCTTTTAATTCTAAACTACCTTGATCAATTTTATTGTTTAAAACTACATTATTTTGTTTTGTTTCTAAGCTATTTTGTTCCATTTTTTCCATCATTACTTTTAACATACTCTTAATCTCTAAATCCTGATCATTATTTTCCCCACTCTTACCTACCCTAACCTCTTCGATTACTCTAACCTGTTCAGCCCTTAGATTATTATTATTATTATTAGTACCCTCCATTTTCTTTAAATTTTGATCTTCTTTTACCAAATTACTATTATTATTTACTGAATCACTTAAAACTTTATTTATTCCATCAAAATCATTAACCCCACCATTCTTCTTAACTTTTAAATTTTCAGTATTATCTACCTCATTGTTTGCTTTATTATTATTACTATCTAAATCTACATTTTGATCTAAAATACTTTGTCCCTGTTGATAAAACAATTCATTACTACTATTACTTTGTGTTGTTATAGAATTTTGATTTCCTAACCCTACCTGTTCATCATTATTATTAACATTTACAATTTCTGACTCCTTTTTTACCTTACTATATTTAACACAAAACATTTTAAAAAAGAATCTTTCTTATTATGATAGAGAGAGTCCTTACCTTGATTTTAAGAGTTCTCATTGCCAAAATCACTGTACTTTCGACTAAAAAGGCCCACAGTTGCGGCGACATTTGTAATAGTTCAAAAAAGAGATGAAGTTACTTTTAATGTTAATAATTTGTTAATTTGCTCGACTATAGGGCGCCAGGTTTGCTTTAGCATACCAATTTAGAAAAAAGTGAATTTAATTATTTATAAAATCTCTGGGGTCGCAAGCTCTTTTTACAGTGTACTCACAGTGATTCTGGGTTTCAAAAATGAAAACACTTGTCTCTGAAATATTACATAAAAATTTATTAAACATAAAACACATTAGATTCATGTAACAGAAATAAAAAAAATTTTATATAAGACATCTTACATCCTATCAATATTACTATCATATGAAAAAGAATCTAATCAAATTATATTAATAACTTTAAGTTATTTAGTTGCAACTCCAAAAAATAATAAAAAAGGATTTTACTTTACTTCTCATAGCAAATATTTTAATTATAAAAAATATAATTTTTACTGAAATTGAGAATTAGTTTTATTAATAAAACAAATAACTTTATTTGATCATATTACTTTACTTAAAGACTCCACAACAAAAACATTGAATCTTATTAATGAAATACATAATTTTATGATATCAAATATATATCTTGAAAGCATATAAAAAAGTCTAAATTGTTCAAAGTACATATATATGGTTAAATAATGAAAGTCTAAACGTGTTATACCAAATCACGTTATGTTCTTTATTAAAAAAAAACTTTTCCTCGAAGGATGATTCGTGTCTTTCCATGTGACTGCGTGCTAATTATAGAGAGGCTTTGTCCACTATCAACGAATTGTCTTTTGTTCATCGCTCACGAGATTTATTTTGTTGTACATGTATTACAACCAATTATTAATGTCTTATGCTAACTTTAATTGTTCCATATATCTTATAGAAGAGTTCTTTGTCGAGAATTCGAAAATCACGTGGCAGCGATTACACAACATAACTAAAAATTGCAAGTTATTACGCTTTTTCATTTAAAAGTTTATTTATTGAAAACAATATTGTCTTAGCACTTTTAAAATTGTTAATACACCATGTCTTTTACCAATTTAAAACTTCTGAACACATTTTTTAATGTTCGAACAGACACTCGGAGAACTGCCATTTATAGGTCTTAGAGCAACTAGCCCCAAATGATGACTGACCTAAGCACGAGATTTTTCTCTCTTCCGCAAGAGAGCTGTTCCGGTAAACGTTACCAAAGTTCAACATACTCCCCACATAACACAAAATTTACATATTATATTTATAAAAAACAAATTATACTAAAATTGACATTATTACATATTTGGTTTTCTTGAAAATCTATTTTTCTTTTATTTATGAAGTTATTGAATAAATTTATGATTTGAACAGCCTGTTTTCGGCGCTAAACCGCGGATTTTAAATCTATTATAAATTATGATTTTTCACATCACCACATGATGTGTGGAACGTAGCAACTCAATTAAATTCTAATTCTAAAATGAAATGTCTTTGCAGAAAAGAAAAATAACGGACGAATATCAAATTTATAATGAACGTTGTGTGTCAGAGTATTTAATCACAAAAAACAATAATAAATTTCAGTGCATTGTTTGTATATAGGCAATATTAATTCCTAAGGATTATAATATGAAACGACATTACACTACGTTACATGAGAAAATGTTTCAGCAGTATACAGTTGAGTTAAGAGATGCTATCATTACAGAATGTAATAAAAACCTAAAACAACAAACTCATTTTTTTCAAAAAGGTGGTATCAGACTATGGGGAATAAATGTTCCTGTATTGTCACTGGTGGAGCTATGTTAGGAACTGAAATTGGATTTGCAGTACTCTTAAAATAAAACAATATCAACTGGAAAATCAAATTATAGATGCAAAAATTCTATTAGACCTTGCATTTTTAACAGACCTGACATCCCACTTCAATGAATTGAATTTGAAGCTACAAGGAAAGCGTCAGAATATTGGCAATTTATATGGGCACATAAAACGATTTTAAAATAAAATTAAGCTTTTTTAAGTCTTACTAGAAAAACATAAGTTTTCATTTTTTCCAAGCTGTAAGACCAGTTTGACGAAATGAAGGATTTTTCATAATTTAACTAATATAAAATAGATTGACATAATTACAGAAGAATTCAAAAAGTGGCGACTTTAAAAAATCTAAGGAGAAATTACAGTTTTTACTCAGCCACTTACTATTTCCTTTGAGAATTTGAGCAGAGCAAACCTTCAACTGGAATTGTGTGGTTTGCAGTCAGATCCTTTTCACCAGGGAAGAACCGAAATAGGAATAGATTGTTTTAAGTTACTCCTAAGAGAATGTTACCTTAACTTAGAAAACTTAGTCCTTATAATGGGCTCAATGCTGGCAAGCATATATCTTTGTGAAAGCACCTTTCCAACATGAAATTTATAAATTCAAAATATAGGTATTCTCTGTCTGATAAGTCTCAAGTGCTTTGTTTGTCAACAAGAAATATTAATGTTAATATTGATACACTGGTTAGTGAAACCAACAATCTCAAATTTCCCACTATTTTTTTGTATATTGGTTATTATTATTATTTTTTTTAATAAATAAAAATAATTAAACAAACAATCACATTTTTTTGTACCTATTACAAATAAATCACTGATAAAGTTGCATACAAAGTATTTTATGATGCAGCCCTCACAACCGCAATTTTATTTGTAGCTGCCCTTGGGCCACTCAATGTTGGACAGCCCTGTTATAATGCATACTCGTTGATTTTATCTTCAGAAGTCAAAGAAAGTGGTCAACATCACGTTGACTTTGCTGCTCATGGCCATATTTGTTTTGATCTCAGAAATGTTGAAACACTCTTATAAACTACTCCTCGGTTTCTGGGTTATATTCATAAATCCAACAGTTGTATCACTCCTTAATTTGTGTCATTTAAAACCTCCTTAATCTTATCATGTAAAATTTAATGTAATACCACTACTCCAGTTGTTTTGTCATTTCGTTAAAATTTAAATCCATTGCATACCAAGTTCACTTCCTCACTCACAGGCTAACTGCCAAGCAACTAAAAGTCCATGCTTCGTTTGTTTCTGCAGGAACAATTCTGTTTGAATAGTTTAACAGTCCTATGAATTATGTGTAAATGATATATTTTACTTTTATATATATATATATATATATATATATATATTATTTAGAGAAAAAGAATCTACATAATTTAGATAAAAGTGTCGATATTGAGTTTTTATAGAAATTTGAGGTCTCTTAAAGCCGAGAAAGTAATTTTTGAAATGGTGGCTTGTCTGTCTTTCATGCAGACAAGTGAACTGATATTGTTAAATTTGTAAAGTTGGCATATTTTGACTCTTTTTGAGTAGTTTTTTTTTTTTTTTTTTTTTTTTTAATTTATTGGATAGTTTAAAATTGGATAGTGTAGATCTTACTTATAAAACAAAACGCAAAGTTTTGACTTTCTCAAAATTTTATTTTTATCAAAAGAAAATATATTGGCTGCATCTCATCAAAAATGGTTATATTTGAGTTATTAGTCAAAAAACTAAAATGAACAATTTTAATAGGTTAAACCTCAAAAAAATGTACTATTTATATCAAGCCTTATTTAGTTGTGATAAACAAGTGATGATTACAATTGTTTTACAGAGGATCTTATTTGGTATTTGAGAAAGGAGACATTGGAAATCCGGAAATTGAACAAAGGAAATGGGAAGAAAATAGATTTCATTTTGATGATGTGCCCGATGCTATGCTCACACTATTCACTGTATCTACATTTGAAGGCTGGCCTGGGTAAGTATAAAATATTATTTGACCTTTAAGTCATGTTCTTTCTGTAGAAGGATTAGAACAATCATGAAAGGTCTAATTAATTAAAGTTTAACTATAAATAAATATTGAGCTTGACTTGTGAGATATTATTAGATAGAATAAAACTTGAAGACAAGATCTCACAAAAGTTATATTTATTTAAACGTGTTTTAATGACAAAGTCAACATCCTCAGTAATACATGAGCTACAATAACTAAACTATAACTTAGTTATTAAAGCTACAGTTATAGTTTAGTTATTGTAGCTCATGTATCGCTGAGGATGGCGACTTTGTCACATTGAAACAAGTTTGATTAAGTAAACATAATTGTTGTGAGATCTTGTCTTCGAGTTTTATTCTATCTAAAGTTTAACTAAAAGAGTATTAGAAGGAAAAACAAATGTCATTATTTTGGAGTATTTTTACATTATTGTGTTGGTAGTCAATCACAAACCAATACAGCTACTATTCAGTGTAAACCAATTAAGAATAAAGTTATCACAAGGTCTAAGGTATATCACAAAACTGCTCCAGAGTATATTCCATCTAATTAAATAGATAAAATGAGAGGGCTATTCAGAAAGTAAATCCATTTTGTTCTATAAAAGACACCAATACAATTATAAGTTTTTATCAAACACAAATTACAGTACAATTTTACCTATTTTTCCACAGAGTTTCCTGCTACATTAAAGCATTTTTCCTATTGATGAACAAGTTTTTTAATACTCTTGTTGTGGAATTTTGCAGTCTGTGAGTTAAACTATGCGTTGACACTGTTCTTTAACTCCTCATAATTTGCAAACCCCTGTGACACTAAGCAGTTTTTTATGTTAAGAAAAAGGTGATAATCACTAGGAGCCAAATCAGGGTTATGGAGTATCGTCAAACAACTACTATTTGAAACTGTCCAGTACGCCTTGTGGGCTTGCAGACGAGCATTATCATAAAAAAATAATACAAATAAAATAAAATACCTAACTCAACATGCCATGTTGTTTGTTCTAAAAGGTCCTTCCCAGCTTTCTTAAAGTATCACAGTAAACTGCAGAGTTCATTGTAATGCCTTATTCAATAAAATCTACCAGGAGTACACTTTTTCTCTCCAAAAAGACAGCTGCCGTGAGTTGAGTTTTGGAGAAAATTTTTACCAGGACATTAAGATTTTTACTATGAGCTAGTATGGCCCCACTTCATCGCATGGTTTTTCATCTCCACATTGACATACAACACCCAAGTCTCATCGTCTGTCACAATATGATTGAGGGAATCATCACCTTTGTAAATCTCATTTAAAATTTGGTAATTGAATATTTTTTAATTCAAAATTTTAATTGGATATTTATTTTTTGTTAAGCACTAGTCTGTAAGTACAGACACTTATTAAACAGAACCCAGGGATCGTGAATTGTAACGAAAATGTACACCAATTATAAAAAAACCACAGGTTAGAAATACCCATATTTAATAATGTATAATACTATATTAGGCCTAAATCTCTCTATATATATATAACATCAATAAGCACATAAATTTCTTATAATCTACAATGGTTCACAGTTTATTACTGTCCTTCTTATACACATCGATATATATTTGTAACATTAAATGAACATATAATTTCTTATAATGTAAAATGATTCTAAGTTTATAACTGTCCTTGCTGAAATTCATACATATTTATATATCATTGGCAGATGAATTATTATAAGTTACAATTTATTTCACAAAGTTTATAATTGTCCTTTTTTTCAAATATTATTTATAAGTTTTTCGTAAAAGTTTTGAATAATGTTCTACACATGATCAACTCAAATCTTTGATTATTTAGTTCTTTCAATACACAAAGTTTATTTTGCAATTATTACACAAATCATGAGTAATAGTCTTATTTTGAAAGGATTTGTTTTTATGGTAACTTTCTCTAATCAACATGTCTTTTTAGAGATCTTTTTAAACGTGAATATTCTTATCAATGAGTTATTTAATATATTTCAAAATGAATATAATCTAATGTTAAAAATAACCTATGTCTTCTATACCAAGAACAAACACCAGCACTGAATTTAATGAAATTCAATTTAAAAACTGTCTTTTTCGGTACTACTCATTTTTCAGGGTGTTGCTCTCGATGGGTTGCGAAGTGCTGATCAGGTAAATGAGAAGAGACAAACATGATTTATATCCCAGGCAGGTGAAGAGCAAGTAAGACATCCCAAAGCTTGATTGACCCCTTTCTATTCCCAAAAGATTTTCATTGGTTACTAGTCCAGCCAATTACCAGTGTTAGGATCAAATTCTCCTCTCACCGAATTCGTCAATGCACAAACTGCACTGATTTTAATCCACTTTACGAAATAATTATTCTTTTCACAAATTTTCCCTTTTTTCTTTTATATATTTTTACAAAAAGCATACAAATGTAATATTTAAACCTATAGTTATTTTTTAACATATATTCCATTCATACACCTCACTCACCTGTCATGCAGGAACATTAACTAATATTCAAAACATCCATCCATCTATACCATATTACAATACATGATTGTGACACCTGTATGATGCAATTAATTATGTCATATTAAGCTACACCTCACTTACCAAACAAATTATTATAAACCGACATTAAACACAAAAAATGTGGAACGTTATACCTTCAGTATGGTAGCACAAAAAGAAAGTTAACACTGCACATATCCTCTTGATTTTATCAGCACCAGTGAGAAGTTTAGGCACCCAGCATGCACAAAATTAATGGTTTTGTTTTGTCTTAGTTTGTCAGTTATCACTTCATACAAAACTGTTTGTGATAATTGAAGAAAAAAGTTAAATTATTCCATAATATTGAAACACTGGTTTTCTTTGATTTCATATGTCACAACAGATGGTCATCCACTTCTGTTAGTCCATGGGTGTTAGTCCATCTATCCCAGAACAAACGGCACCATTTTTAATAGCACTATCATTCATAATGTTCTTTCCATACGCTGCAGAAAGTTCATGGTAAATGTCTACTGCACTACAGTTCTTTAGCCACAAAAAATTAATAACAGCATATGCTATGCAATCGGCAGGATATTCAATAGTAGGGGGCATTTTGAACAAAACCGTATTGGCTCAAGAACAGGCTGAACGATCTTCCTAATAGCAGTGCCTGACTCATGCTGAGCCAGGTATCACAGCCGTGCAAAGATTACGCCACTACCCACACTCCTCTGCACATCAGACAGAAAAGGAACTTACTTTTTGAGCAGCCCTCGTATTTTCCTTTCTAGATCAACATATAGCAGAGGATATATCACTGTTTGCCAGTTATATTGATTTTTTTTTAAAAAAATAATTATATTATTTGCCAATTTAATTGTTGAAATATTTCAATTCACATCTTAGAACTTAATGTTACATTTAAAAAATCTAGACCTTGGAAATTTCTTCATGCCACTCCTAGGAAAAGCTCATAGATTAATTGTTTATTTAAAAAATTATAAAATTGAGTTTGTTATAGACATGTGCATTTTTTTCAGATTACTATACAAATCTATCGACTCAAATGAAGAAGGCCAAGGACCTATCCACAATTTTCGACCCATAGTCGCAGCATATTACATTATTTATATTATTATAATAGCTTTCTTCATGGTCAACATCTTCGTAGGTTTTGTTATCGTTACTTTTCAAAATGAAGGTGAACAAGAATATAAAAATTGTGAATTGGATAAGAATCAAGTGAGTTTATTATTAACATGCAAAGGTGTTTTGTTTATAAAATACAATTTTATAAGTTATAAAATTATGCATTATAATTTTAGTTATAATATATAATATTGTCAATTCAATTCACTTTGGACGGTCCTTGTTACCAAAGGCACTTCAGCCATTAAGGCCTATTGAGCACCCGGAAGTTGTTGTGTGCTCCCAAGTCCCCTAGTCGTCATTCTATAGATCCACAATCTCTGCAAACTTGTGGATCTTTTCTATGAGGTTGGGGAATTGTTAGGCCTTTCTCCACATGTCAAAAGATGCCTATCTTCTCCTGTTCAAAGACTTGCTGCCGTCTAAGAGTAGGTGGTCTGTGTTTCGTCATGCATTCCACATCTCCTGGACAGAGGTTCCACTGTGAAGATTCCCATTCTCTTCATATGCTTTCTGAAGTGGCCATGTGCTGTGATCCAGCCTACCACTTTCGTTATATTACACCGGCTTAACTTGATAAGATCTGATGCAATTTTTGTAGAGGGGGTATGGAGTGAGAGTCTACTCACTCTTAGACCTGAGATGTTTCTCCACCTTGTCCCGCGCTCTGTCTCAGCCCATGTGTGGATGGTGAGCATAGTCCCTTAATTGGAGGTTTCAACAAATCGGCTCTGGTGCTTTGAACTTTGCTGCAGATGCTTTATTTGCCACCATGTCAATGTTCTCATTTCCACTAATTCCAGTGTCCTGGGACCCAACAAAGAGTAACATTGTTACGTCCACCAAGCTATGATAGGGTCTTAAAAAAATCCAAGATTAACTTTGACCTAAACTTTTTTAAATCTATTGCTTTCAAAGCTGCCTGACTGTTGCGTTAGATGAGAATTTTGTTATCCCTATACCCAAGTTTTAGGTTTTCTTGGGCATATTTCATTAGAGCTGTTATTTCTGACTGAAATACTTTGGGATGAAATCCCATTGATAGGGAAATTGTCTTACCAAGTTCGCCTCGACAGATACCTGCACCTGTTCCATCTTTAGTTTTTGAACTGTCTGTAAACCACTTCAGTTTTCCTAGAGGTATGGGTCTTCTTTCCTCAGACCATTTCTCACGTTCTGGTGTTATCACTACAAATTACTTTGAGAAATTGTAACTTTTTTTTTTCATATGGTCAGAGATCATGTCTAATATATAATCCCCTGTAACCATTGTTGTGATTTTAGAATATCCCAACAGACCATGGGACTGTTTTCATAAAACCTTGCATTGCAGGTGATAAGCACTCTTCCTAGCCTCTGTCCTATTGAACAGGTCTCTAAGAAAAATGTTAAGGCAACAGTCCAAAGATGTTCCAGGGGCACTACAAACGGCTCCTCTTACTGCAAGACAAAGAAGTTTCTGAATTCCTAAAAGTCTTACAGTTGATCTCTGGATTTCTGCTTTAGGCAACCACACTAAGGCACCTTACATATTGGCTGGTCTCACCACAGAGGTGTAATGCCAAAACTTCTAGTTTGCCCTTAAACCCTATGTCCCACCACTCATGCACCCACACGTCATAAAATAACTGTTTATCCCTATTGATGACACGGTTAATATGTGAACCCTAGTTAAGTCTGTTATCCAGGACTACCCATAAATACTTAACCTCGGTTCCCATATTGATTTCATTACTGAAAATAGATGTTCAAGACCCTTTTTATATTAGTCATCAGAAGTACCATACTCCTAGATTAGTTGCTTTCATTGCAGCTTACAGAGTCCAGTTTCTCCATGGTTTTATATCAGTTTCCTACTCCTAGTCTTTGAAGAACCATCTTCTTACCGTACAAGAGAACAAGGGGCAGTGCATATTTCATTGGTGACACTTTCTTGCCATGTCACAGCATTGTCGTTAGGTTATTGTGGGATTTTAATAAGTGTGACCCCACCAAAGGCCACCCCCTCCACACCCTTGTAATGCTGCTACCTCAGTCCAGGGCTGCTTATTTACCAAGCCTTATTCACAGCTGTCCATCATATCTGATGGAATGTTTGCTATCCACCAACTGCGACCCGCCCAGTAGCTAAGGCTCACCCTGGAAAATAATGTTGTAATTGGGCATCAAACTTGTTAAAAAAACACTTATGTTACTGAACATAGTGGGTGATACCAGTTAACTTTCTTTCTTATCAATACATAGAGGGATAGAAATAATGAATTTTGCAAACTGTCAATGAAAGCGGGATACATAGCCTATGGTTTTTGTAAGCTATCTTTCAAATTATGATTTATGATCTTTGAAAAAACTATAGCTTTATAATTATGATAAAGCTATAGCTTTACATAATAATTTTGATAATTATAGCTTTATAGCTTTATGATTTTCATAAACCATCTTTGACAGCAAGATCTATGATTATGTAAACTGTAGTTAAAAGCGAGCCATGTAGATCGATAATATTTCTAAACTGTCATTGAAGATGTTAGGATCTGTAATTTTTTCAAACTATCATTGAAATTTGGATTGTTCAATCAGAGGTTTTGAAATCCTGTGTAGATTTTCTATTAAACTAATTTCTGTATACACTTGATCTTGACAGTTCAGGTAACATTTTAAAATTCAGCAGTTTCTAGATCTTTTGAATAGTTGGTTTACAATGATTTTGAAAGTAGATCAAGTGTGCATGGTTGCTTGTCACATATGAGTCTTTTTTTTTTTTTTACACAGTGCAAAATATATACAGATGTAGTGCAACCATTATCCAAATATACATATTAAATGCCCTGGTTTTTTATCCATAATTTCTTAAGACTGCAATGTTGTTTACTTGCAAAAATAAATATTAAATTGCAATGTTGTTTACTCCTTGTAATAAATATTAAGTTTAAATGTTTTGTATACCTTGTTTATAAGGGTCGATTATTTTAGTAGAGTAGTTTAGTAATTTAGTACTTAACCCATTCGGGTATGAAGTTTTAGTCAAGTGATTTAGTTGAAGTCGAGTAGAATTAGTCCAGTACTTTTAGTTGAATGCACAATTCTGTAGCTTATCACTACACTCAGCCACCTGTATGTAGTTAATCATCTAATCAAACAGTTGGGACAGGTTGATTTAGTCAATCAAGGATATTAGTAAACAAGTGTGAGGACTGTTCCTCTCTGGAAGTTGATTTTTGTATATTTTTAATTAAGTGTGTCACAAGGTATATACTGCAATAAAATTTATTCAAGAATTTATTTAACATATGTCTGTGGGGTGATAAAGCAATATTTTTAAGTTTATTGATTTGGGTATATTTTAAAAATTGGTTTAGGCACAAGTTCAAACTTATGTGTACAACTTCTCGATGAGATCTTGCCTTAGTCATGAGCCATGATGTTTACACATGCAGACACTTACTAAATTTCTAAATTACTTGACCATTAGATTAGATTAGATTATTGGGGTATGAAGACTCGAGATCTTTGTATATCAACCTAAACTTATTGTACACGCCAAGGACCTACTAGCAAGGCAAACTGATACCTGTTCCCTCAACGAGGCTCAGGAGCTTCCTTTAGCCTCAAACAGCTTGCATTCAAGGATGATATGCCTAGCAGCCTCATTAGACCATTCACATAGCTTACAAGCATGATCACTATTAGTGGTCCTGAGTGTTAGTAAATGTTCCCTGAAGTAGCCATGTCCAGTAAGAAACGCCATAACTTGTTTTAGTGACCTCTATTTAGTCTCAATAACAATTTGGTTAGTTGTTGATAAGCAGATGGTGACTTGCCAAAGTCCTATATTTGCCCTGAAATTAGCAGCCTTGATGGTGTTGAAGCAGACCTCTTCAACCAGACAGATGAATCCGTAACCTTTGGGGTCTCCCTTAACTGAGACAACCTTAAATTCTAATACTTTAACTGTAGGTTTGTTTTAATCAACATCTCTCATACTTGATCCGAGGATCTCTTAAAAAGCTTAGGGTGTGTCCTGAAGAACACCCTTGTGGTCTTAATTATATCTTTCCTTGATCCGGTGGCCAGTTTAGTATTTTTACATTACAGATGGAAGGGGTGTGATTTTCTCCAGCCAACACTTTGTTGCTTTGTTGAGCCAGGAAAGTATTAAAGTTCCTTTCTCTACGAACCTCCCAGAAAATGATGGAAAGGTCTCATCCTCTAAAGGTTGAAATTTATCCATCAGTTCCTCTTTGATGTCCTCTCCTTGTTTATTTGGGAGTTTGGCATCAGAATAGGATTCTAGCACAATATCCATCTGGATGGAAAGAATGTCCCTGTAAGTCATTACTTCCTTTCCAGATGGCTTCGAACATTGATAATTTGTATCAGAGACTTGAGACTCAAATCTGGTCTTTTTGAGGTTTCATCAGTAGAAGGTGGAGTGGTCTATTCCCCTCTACATCGTTTGACTACACCCACCCTTGCCTCAGAACCCCCTTCAGAACCAGAGATTTTCAACATCTTCTTTCTCTTACTCCTCTGCCATTTGGAAGAACCCCATTTTCATCACTTTTGTGAAGTCTTGATAGTCTTTCTTTTTTCTTTAAAGGTAAGATTAGATCTTTTGACTTTTACTTCACCAAGTCATGTGAATCAGTAAAGCATGATGTATCTGGACCTTTAAGGAGTTCATCTTCTCCCTTTCTAGAAACACTCGATGCACTCAAATTGGAAGCCTGCTTTTCATTGGCCGATTCCAATTGGATGGTAGATGGCGCCACTGCCTCCAGTATTACAGCTTGATAATTTTTTTTATTATTTTGGTTCTTGCTGATCCATATACATCCTACTAGAAGCTAGGGAAAGAACTGTCATCCCAAGTCCTACCCACATGCCCAGACAAGGCTATTTACTACCAGGTAATCGCCTAACTCCCGGAGGCTCTGTTTGTATCTCCGCTGGATAGTTCCTGGAGACATTCACCCCATTAGGCAAAGGTCGTGTGACACTATTAGGGTTCAGATGAAACAAGAATAAATCAAGAGGAAGAGAAGAAGAATAGAAAAGAGTCAAACAGGCAGACAGCATGTAGAGGAGTTAAGCTGACTATAGAAAGAATGACTCCCAGAAGAAGAAGAGACCTTAGATATGCAGTTTGCAATTGGTACTCCAATCGGGTGGTGGGATTTTGTCGAATGAGATCTTTACTTAGCCGTATGTCATGGTGTTTACTAATGCACTAAATTAGCCGCCTACGTACACATACAGAAACTTACTGAATTTCTAAATTACTTTACCATTGCTACTTTACACTTGACCCGAGCAAATAAGGGTTTTATACATCTGACCAAACATGTCATTAAAATGTGGTATTTTTTACTAGTAGTGTAAATGAGGAATTTGTTAAAGCTAAAAGTTTAATAAAAATCTGTAAAATATAATAATTCTAAATGTATTTAACTATGACTTGGCATGTGTTATTTATGAGAATACATTTTAATTTGATAATTTTGATTACTTTTTTGGGGGAGAACATAGTATGATCAAAAATATTAAATATTAACTAATTAATTTTTAGAAGAGAACACATATTTTTTAATATTTTCCCCCCAAGAATCATATTTACAAAATTTGGTGTACGGATCATGAAACACTTGTAATAGGGTACATTTTCGGTTATGTAAACTTGGTCTGACTAGAAAAGTAGTTTTACTCAAGGCAGTGAATAGGGAATGTATTCTGTTATAGAATATACTAATAATAATAGATAGATAGAGATAAATAAAGAGTACAAATAAATAAAGAAGGTAATTAGTACTAAATAGTCAGAGAGATTTGTAAAAAATATATAAATTAAAAAACGTATATAATATTAGACATAAGAGAATTATGACAACAGTGTAGATGTGCATAAAACTTTAAGAAATGTGACTGTGTGTTGTGTGTAAAGGGGGGGGGACAGGAAAAGCTGAAGACATTAGATAAGATGTGGTGTTCTAGGAGATAGGATGTTTTAGAGACAAGACGTGTTTTAGGAGATAGGATGTTTTACAGACAATAAGTTATTTTTGAATAGAGGAGAAATCAGACAATAAGTGATTTTCTCGGAAATGAGACATAAAAATTGAAAAAGTTATTTTTTAGAGAGAGCGGATGTTTTTAATAAGATACTTTTTATAGATATGATGTGAATTTAAAAAACAACATGCGATTTGAACAAAGATATTGTTTGAATCCAACGAAAATTTTAAGTATATTGCAGAATTTAACTTCAGTGTTAGCGTGCTTGGTATGACTTGCTCAAACTATTTTTCATAAAAAAACCTAAACATAAAAACAACTGGAACTTACAATTTATTTACAAATTTTGGATAGGATGTTTGCAGAGATATCACGTGGTTTCAAATAAGAGGATAATGTGTTTAAAAAATAATAATGGTTATAAACCTTAATAAAAACATTCATGAGTTGATTTTATTGGATTTGATATTTAAAGAATAAGTTGTTTACACTGATGACCGACGGTACTTGATGGAATTCCATTTTAACAAATAAAACACAATTTTTCATTTGTAAATTCTATAATTTATTTGGTCTAGCTGACTATGGTTTCGCCAGTTACGGCATTGATGGGGCTCAAGACAGTCTTGTAAGAGCCTCGTCAATGCCGTAACTGGCGAAACCATGGTCGGCTAGACCAAATAAATTATAGAATTTACAAAAGAAAAATTGTGTTTTATTTGTTATTAAAGAATAAGTATTTAGTAAAAGAAGTTTGGTAGTATAAAAATATTGTAAATTTTGAGTATATTGCATTTTTATATATGAAAGATTTTAATTTGAATTAGGTTGCAATGACAAAATTAATTATAAATTAAGTATGGATGAATTATAATTTTATGATGTTATAAAAAATGTGATGATTTTATGTTTTTTCAGGAAATATTTTAACTTGTATGCAATCTATAATATTTTTTAAAATAATTAAATGTACATTTCAGAAATTGGATTCTGTATTTTTATTTAAAATTCTCCAGAGTACACTATATAAAAGAACTTACGACCCAATTAGAAATTTTCTATGCTCTCTTCAAGAGTATTTCTATTTTATTATTATTTTGTTTTGTTTTTTGTAATAAATACAAAATGGCGATCAACTTTTAAAAATTACAAATAGCACAAAAAACAATCCATTATATCACTCTCTTTGCTGATATCATGTGCAAAAGTTATACCAGCTTTTATCTGTTTCAGAGAAATTGCATTGAATTTGCTTTGAAAGCAAAACCAGTAAGGCGGTACATTCCTAAACATCGCTTCCAATATAAAGTCTGGTGGTTCGTTACTTCTCAACCATTTGAATATACGATATTTATACTTATTATGATTAACACTATTACACTGGCCATGAAGTTCCACAATCAACCGCCTCTTTATACAAAAATCTTAGATATATTAAACATTATATTCAGCATAGTGTTTGCTCTGGAATTTGTTTTCAAATTGGCAGCTTTTCGTTTTAAGGTGAGTTTTAAGTACCACTTTTAGATGAAGTTTTACTACAAGATGTAAGTGTGTGAGTAAACATGATGAGCAGAGTGATTGAAAAATACTTGAACTGAATGAAGTGAGAAATATAAAATGTTAGCAATGTTAATAAATTGAGAAGGTAAATAAGTTCACATCAACAGGATTGAAGAAGAACTGTTATACCATATTTTATCCAAAACTCAACAATAACAAGTGCTGAATGAGTGGGAACATTGTTGTGGTGCAACACCCATTCACCAGTGTGCCAAAGTTCAGGTTTCTTCCTTCGAATACTTTCATACAATCATCACAAAATTTCAAGATAATAAAAACGATTGATTGTTAAACCTTGTATGACAGGAAATAGGTCAGCTTCATTCATTCTGTTGCCTTCAACATGTGTCAAATAAAACAAAACGATATATTTTCAACTTAGGGGCTCTTTCTCATATTCAACATTAAAAATGTATTATTTCACAATTTTACATTTATTACACTATTTATATGTGCGATAAATTAAGATGTGAATAAATTGCAAGTATTTAGTGGCAATGAGATGAGTTTTCCCACCACCGTATTATTCCCTTGTAGATTAGTATATCATCTGTGTTAGTATTAAACTAGATCCATGGGTCTGTTTCTAACCTCTCTTGCTCTCTCTCTCTCTCTCTCTCTCTCTCTCTCTCTCTCTCTCTCTCTCTCTCTCTCTCTCTCTCTCTCTCTCTCTCTCTCTCTCTCTCTCTCTCTCTCTCTCTCTCTCTCTCTCTCTCTCTCTCTCTCTCTCTCCCTCTCTCTAAGTTAAAAATGATGACTGTGATAAATTTATATATATATATTTGATTTGCTGCTTAAATCAATCTGATATTAAATACAGGTCACAAGTTCATACATACAATACTAGAAATAGTTTCATTATAGATGTCCCGTATAGTAGATTAAGTATGACAGAATATGCAGGACAGATTTGTTTAATAAATCACCTTTGGAATTTAAAAACATCCCTAAAAATGATTTAAAATTAAATTGTTTAAATTTCTATTGGAATATCTGATGATATAAATCAATTTCTTTGTGCAAACATTGCAATTGATGCTGAATTAAATGTAATAGCTTTGTAAGACTAATATTAAGTTTCACCTTTGTTTATTAACATTACTGACAATATCTATTGTAGGTTTTACATATTTAATGACAATAAGGTTTTAATAATAAATAAATGTTGTTTTGCGCTTATGACAAAAATGAAAATTATAAAGTAAATATTGATTATAACGTTTGGTTGTCGCTATTCCGAATACTGATTGTAATAAACAATCCTGCCAAAAATTTTAAAAAACTTGAAAATGGCTGAGTAGCTGACACAGCTGTCGTATAATAATACAATGATAATTCAGAATACTGGAGACGGTAAATGAAATAATTGTTTATTAATCATTGATATTGATGAGGAGCTAGATACTCATGTAAATTTACTTTTAAGTAACATAAATATTTCAAATTCACAATTTTGAAATATTAATAAATAATGAACTACAAGTATTAAAAGATATTGTTTTAAATTGTTGGCCTAATCGTACAAATGTTTTCCCTATTGAAATCAGAAGTTACTGGAATGTTAAAGATGAGCTTACTATTGATAAAGAAATGTTATTTAAAGGTACATCATTAGTCATATCTAAAGCAATGAGATGTTAAAACATTTACATTATTCTCATAGTGATGTAGTTTAAACTCAACTTAAAGCTAAATATGTTATGTATTCATCTAACATAAATAGTCATATTCAAGATTTTGTGTCAAAATATAAAGCATGTAATATGTATTAAAAAAATTACCAAAAGAGCCTTTAATATGACATACACTTCCAAATTTACTTTGGGAGAAAATTGGTGTATACCTCTTTCAACTTGAAGATCATTATTATTTACTAGTAATAGATTATTTTTTAAAGTTCCCAGAACTAATTAAGCTAACTAACATTACAAGTGAAACAATAATAAAGCATTTAAAAGAAATTTTGAGACATGGTATACCCAAAACTGTTATTTCTGATAATGATACTCAATTTTCAAGTGAAATATTTAAATGATTTATTTTGTTCACATTTCCCTTAATCTAACAATATGGTACAACCCAGTATATCATCTCCAGCTGAAGTTTTCTACCGTTGGAAATTAAGAGGAATTATTACAAAAATAATAAATTAAAACCTTGAATTAGAAAAAAATGGTTACAAAGGAAAATGAGCCAAAATATATATTTTGATAAGAAAACTCGCAAACTATCAGATCTTTCTCGATATTTTCACAAAATAATCTTAATAAAACATAATGGTAAATAGGTTAAGGTCAAATTAGTAAAGAAAAAGTAATCTTAGTATGTAGATCTTATGTTGTTAAGTATAAAGATACATTTTTAGAAAAAAATCAATATCACATAAAGCCACTTGTTAGTAATGATTTGTCGTACAATTCATATTCAAATAACAATTTTATGTTTGAAAACACAAATAAATCAAATGATTATTATAATGTACATACAGAATTAAATGGAGACCAAATTTGAAAAAAGTTCAACACTAATATAATACAAATAGCCAATACCGTACAAGATAATGTAGAATTGTAAATCCACCATTGAAATATCAATGTAAGTAAAAGGTATGACATAAAACTCTTTAAAAGCTAAATAAAGGAAAAAATATATGGTTCTATTTAAATTTATTGAGATTAGTTATCTATTTGATTAATAAATATAATGGCAGTGTATTATTTAAAACTTTCAGTTAACAAAACAACAGAAGATGTTATGTTATTTTTACATAGATATTAAAACAATTGTTAATCATGTAAAATTACAAAGAGATAAAAATGTTTTTTAAAATTTTTTAATTGGTCTAAAGAGAAGACAACGTAAGTCAAATTAATGACTGTAAATAATATTTGAAACAGGGGGCAATAAAAAATTAACATAGATTTCCAAAATATAAGTATAAGGCAGGAAATGTTTGTAATACCAAAAATGGTAATTTTAACCTAAATAACCAAAAAATGGTTATATTGAGATTTGAATATTTAAAGTAACCCGGGAAACGTTAAAGTTGAATAAGGGAGGGGGTTTTAGAAGTCAAAAAGATGACTCAAATATATAGATTATTAAAACTAGGGTAATAAAAAATTAAATATAGGTTTCCAAAATAATAATGTCATGTATAAAAAATTAGTTATAAGTTGTAATAAATATTTAGGTAGTATTTGTATTGTGTTAGGTAAAATAATTTGAACCGTGTCAGTGTTGCTAGGTGTGAGAATAATTCTCGCATACGTTGCATATTAAATAGGACGCTTGGTTTGGAAGCTGGAAAAAGACACATGTGGTTTTGATCAGTCTGGATGGAGGTCTTGAGGCAAGACTACGTTTGTTTCGGACCGGTATATCTGGTTCTAGACAATAGAAAAGTGATGTAATAGTATTTTTCTTTAGTAATATGTAACAAATATAAACTAAATTGTTATGAGACGATATGTGAATAGAATTTGAGTATTTTTAATGCGTAGAACTGAATATTTTAACCTGTAGAACGTTTAAAGTGAATAGACAGCATTGGTGAACACGTGTTCCTTATAACACAAAGACAAAGTATCAAAAGTGTGTTTTATAAGGTGAGAACTATTTTAATAAAGAAACAATGCAAGACAGTTTCAATTATGTATAGACGTTAGAGTGATATAGTTTGAACAATGAATTTTGCATACCTAACAAAAGATATTGCAATTTGGTGAACTAATGTTATAGAGACTAAATTTAATTTTGTGTTTCAAAGCAAGAAATAGAACAATTTGAACATTGATATGTACCATTTTCATAAGATGAACAATAAATGTGTCGTTGTAAAACATGAAGCGTGGACTTATGATGTAACGGCTGGAGCGAGATTGGCGAGTCATCATGTAGACGTGCAGGACAATGAAGAAGTGATTTTAGAGGAAAAGTTCTGTTTAAAATGAGAAAACGTGTCTTGGTATAGCACGTATAAACTTTTTACTATGTAAAATAAAATATGTATTTGTAATAATTTAGAAATTTTTCAATATAATAAGTTTGAATTTATTACTTGATGTTTTTTGATTAATAAGACGTAATGTCTTATATTTCAAAATAAAATTAATATGTTAGAGTCCTTTTTAAGAAACTAGCTAATTGAGATTTATTTGTTTTTTGTAGAGAATATACTTCATAGTAATTCAATTTCTTTTTATGAGAAGTAAGATTAAATTCATTTCATTTTTTTATTAAGAAGTTGCAACTGAAGACTAAAGTCAATAAAAAATTAATTTTTTAATATTGAGACTTGAATATAATGAAATAACTGTGTAGGATGTGTTAACTTAAAATATATTGCTTGAATTTGCTCATTTACATGTATTCTTATTATGTTTGTTTTATTTTGTATAAATGTTAATACTTAATTCAATAAATTATGTTCAATTTCAGTTCAACAAAATAAGATTTTTTATTTCACCAAGAACCACTGAAGTACACTTTTAAAAGGACTTGCGACCCTGAGAGATTTTAATCATAGTAACAATTAACTTCTTTCTTTTTTCAAAATTGGTATGCTAACGCAACCTGGCGCCCGTAAAAAGCTTGGCAAAATTTTATAAATAAATAATAATATTAAAATCATTTTTATATTTTTTAATAAAAATAAGTACTCTTCAAGTACGACAAGGCTCATTTTTTATAACTATTACATGTTTAGTTATAAGGTATAGTAAATTTTAAAGTGAAATATTGTATTGTGAAAATAGACAATGCTTGTCGTCAAGCAAATGATTTGGACAGTGTCCGTGGGACCAGAGATGTGAATGTATTGAGTTTTTCTGAATAAGTAGATCTGTAAATAGGACGCTTGGTTGTGATGCTTGGAGTTAGTTGACAGTTAGAGTTGCAAGGGAACCTCTGAAGTAATAAGATGTGTTTTAATAGAGTCTAAAAAGCAGTTGGTCAGGAACGTTTGAGGGGTTAAGATGTTTTTTTAATACAGTTGGTCAGGAGCATTCAAGGAATTAAGATGTGTTTTAATAAAGTTGAAAGCCGGCGTCTGAAATGGACAGATGTATTTTTGAGTGTCTAGAGATGGTGTTCGGGGTAAACGAACATGATTTTCAGTAGAAATCGGATAATGTGCTTGTGTTGAAAGAGACACGTTCAAAAAGGTGAAAATGAGTAATTTTGACAAAGAACCGTTGGTGGGAATGTGGTTGAATGGTGATTTCGAGAGACAGACAAAGTTTCATTTTGAACATTATGTAAACTGTTACGGAGTTATCATCAGGAAGTTAACACAATCAGCAAACTGCAATGAACAATCTTTTCTACAATATCAAATTGGTAACGGGTGCTACAAAGCGCTCAAAATTAAATGTTGTATAAACATTTTACATTAATTATTGTTTGATATATTAGTTATAAGTTCAATGATTTTGATATTTTTTTCTTATAACTACTTTGCTATTTAAAAATTTAGAGATGCCTACAAATAGGAATAATTTTTGTTGAGATAAATTAATTCAAAACATATTTAAAAAGAAAATAAGACTAATTAACTCATATTGATGAGTAATTTTCCAGAAGTTGCAACTCAATATTTAAACTAAAGTTTTAAGATTTTGTAAATTAATAAAAAGTAAAATATAAATATAAAAAATAAAGGTAGGATGTTTATTATAAAAAATTGATAATAAATTTATGTATTTGTTTAAAAAATGAGTTAAATAAAGAATGTTTAGTTTTAGGAAAACAAATAAGGATTTCTTATTTACTGAAAACCACTAATAAGTACACTTAAAAAGAAACACAACCCTGAGAGTATTTTAATTCAAAGTAAATTTTTATTTTTGAAAATTGGTAAGCTATAAGCTTCCTTAGCTGAGCAAATTTTTCATAAATTCTTTAATGTTACAACGCGTCAATTTTAAAATCTATCAAATCAGTAGTTACACACTCTCCTTTATTTTTTTATATATTTACACAATATTGTTTACAGAGGAAGAAATATATAATGTACACAACCACAATACTGACTCTGAACAAGGTGATTATAAATAGTAAAGACAGTAAAAATGATAATGGTGGAGAAGGCAACTACTGATGATGACATTCCATTACTGTATATAGGCAATAATGCTGGTTAAGTCGGTTCAAAGTGGAAATTTTCAGAGCCGACAAAATCTCTTCGTACTCATTATTGCGGTATTGTCACACATCTTCTAATCTGTAAAGGCAAGTTGACAAGGTACTGAAAGCTTGGGACTTGTTTTCACGGACAATATTCTGAAAAAAATAATTGAGTATACCAATATTTATATTAGTATTAGTAAAGAACGTTATATCAGGGAAAGACATCCAAAATACATTGGACCTATTAGAGATTAGAACACTGATTGACCTGCTGTCCTACACCGGAATTCTAAAATTGTCCCATCTTTACATAGAGAAGTTGTGAGCCATAGATGGCACAGGGGTTCATATATTTCAAGTTGTTATGTCTTAAAATAGTTTTTTTTCCTTTGAGCTATATGTTTTGAAATTGATGACAAGCATGATCGGAAAATATTCCATCAAAAATTAAATACAGTAGACAAAATATATCATGAATGTAGAAGTTTTTTTTTTTTTTAATGTGTGGTGCCATATTTATTAAATTAAAAAACCTAAAATATCAATTAATTTACATTAAATATGTGAAATAATTTTTATTATAAGTAAAATTTAAAAATAGAAGTAAAAACTACAAATCAACAAAATGTTTAATAAAGAAGATCATGGTGATTGCCATGTGACCGTTTTAGGTGTAGTATAGGCATGACTGCCGTCGAGTTAATGATTGATTTTTTAAATCACTAATGATTTTTACTTTGTTTCACCGTATGTGTGACTAGGGAAATCATTAAATATCACAAATATTTACAATATTAAATTTATAATGCTAACTTTCTCTGCTAAAACCCTAGTTATAAATAATTTTAAAACATCTGTCATAAAATGGTTCAAAATAAAATGAACCATGAAAATGGTTTTCGGTTTTGTTGAGGGCTATATGGAAAGCAACATTCAAGATTTAAAATTCTGCTTTTAGTATGCATAAGACATCCCATTAACTACTTGATGTTATTTATTGATTTATTAGTTGTATGCCTGTTTTGTTGGTATTTACTGTGTGCCATATTCCCGTTACTTGTCTTAATGAAGATAGTTAGAGAACCTTATTAAAGAAACCAACTGTCAATGTTCAGTTCAATGTACTAATGTTCAATGTAACTATCCAGTGGCAGAACAAGCACCAATTAAATTCATCACTGAATATTGACTTTCAGTCCTATGAAAGAGATAATGATGTGGCAGGCCTGGCAAGAAAACTATATCATGCACCATTGAGACAGTTCTCTCTTAAAGGCTGTTTGAGGGAGATTAGGCTAAAATTTCGGAATCTTTGAATTGAGTAGTGGATTAACAACACATTGAGTGATTATTTCCGTAATTAAAAAATTCCTGCTGAAACATCACTATGTTGGAATGTGCTATGTTCAACTACTACATTTGTTACATGTGTGAGCATATTGTCACTCAACCATTTTAGAGTAGATTAAACCTAGCTGATATCATTGATTGGTTTGTGGCAAAGAGATAGAAGCTTTTAACCACATACTATTGTACTGTGACCTTGAAAATACTGCATGAAAGAATTAAAAAAGTAAACTGGGCCTTCCTACACAACTTAGGGACTCAAGATTTTGAACAATAGCAGAGGTGATATATGGGAAATACTAATTCATCAGAGCAACTTGACTCTAGAAGCTTGTAATAAGTAATAATAATAATTGTTTTAATGGAGTACAATTAAGATTATAACATTTTATAATGCTTCTCTAATATTTAAAACAAATTATTATGTGTTTATTAAACATTTCAAGTTTAATGTGTTTTTGTAACCTAATTTATGCATATATCAATCATACCTATTCCATAAGGTTTAATGAAAATTAAGAAATTTTTTAATTAAATTACAAAAATTTAATTCTTTCTTTTCAGAACTACTTTGGAGATGCTTGGAACGTATTCGATTTTATCATCGTTTTAGGAAGCTTTATTGACATCACTTATGCAGAATTAAATGTAAGTACAAAACTAAATTTTATAACTTTAAATATGTTAGTCATAATAAATTTACTCTTTTCATGAATTTTATTCAATTATATTTTATTTCCAGGATTTTTGTATGATTAGCAAGTATGTATCTTAATAACTGCATTTCCAAGAACGATGTTATGTACGGATGTTAGTTGGCTTGTATAGGTTTTAAGTTATCATTAATTAAATATTAAAGTTAAATTGCTTAATTAATTTTGTTGAATGTATGCCCGCACTTTTTCTTCTGGTTTCACTTTGCCTTACATTATTTCTAGTTCTCATTACAAGTAAATAATTTTTATATGCGAATGGTTACCAAATTTTGGTTGTTCCTAAGTTAATAACATAAAATATTATATTATGCTTAGTAAAAATATAATAGTGTATGCTGTTGGATATTGGTTAAAATAATAGAAGCACATACCGGTAGTTAAAGCTTTTTCTTGTCAACTATGTAAGTTTTTCATTTAGTATGGTATGTAAAGAACCAACTATTTGTTGTGTACTTTCACCTTTTATTAATATTATTATATTTAATTAAATAAATATAATATACTGCGATTACTTTTGATATAAATTATTATATAATATAGAAATTTCACCTGTTGTAATTTCACTTGTGGAAATACCAATCCATAATCATTCCAATAGGAGTAATGCATACATTAGGGGTGGTTAGGAGGAAGTGGAAAAGTGATAAAAAACTAGCTGTACAAATGCAAGAGGAATTGGAAATTTGGTAGATATGTTCAAGTTTATATATATATATATATATGTATAGGTGAAAAACCTTTCAGTTATCACCTTATAAAAAAAAGGAAAGAAAATAATATAAAATAAAGACAAAAATATTAACCTTATTTTCCGTCCTATGACTTATTTTGATGTTTTTTATAAAACAATTACATTTCCGCCTTTCTTGCATAGGTGTAATGGAATGTAATTTTGTTCAAAATTAACGTATGCGTGATTGTTATCACAAACCTTACAGTTGTTGGAATTATTTATCATAACACACATTTTAAATCACTCACTTACTACATTAATCATGTATCAAATACCAACATAATAGCTAATAGCTGGTTATTATGTCATAATAAAACACAATACATGTGTGATCCCGCTTCAATGCTAAGACCAAAACATGTTTTCAAAACAGAATTTGCTGAATAGAGTATATAAAATTTTAACAACCGTAAATAATACAATGTTATAAACTTTATAGTATTTATAGTATTTTATACTGTTTTGCAATCATTATGAACTCTATACAAACCACATTTTTTGTTTGACATCCAAGCCATAGAGGATATCATCGTAAGGGATATTCCTCTTACTCAAACATCATTGATGTCTCCTGAATTGTTGCTAGCTTATGCTGTCCAACACATTGGTGCCTTTATTTTATCAGTCATTCAGTCTGATTACTGCCGTTCAAATATTATTGTGCTACTTTTCTCTTACTTCGTACTGTAGACGAATACAGTTTCCACTGATTTCTTTTTACTAACCTTTTTAAGACTGGCCATTTACCACAAGTGACTGGTGAAAAATACCAGGTTTTCTAACACTTCATATTATTTATGACAAATTATTATAACTTTTATTCCAACCAACATGTTTGTACAATATAATTTTAATTTTCTTTTATAATGCATAATATTATATAGTAAAACCTCTGATACCATTGTGACGTTATCCAAAAAACGAAAAATTTGAATATTAGAAAGTATTATAGAATACGGCTAAATATATACAAAAAGTTCTGATATCTTGATATAATGTGCTTTGGAATATTAAAAAAATGATTTTTGATGGCATCACGTAATGGTGATGTAAGCAAACATAAACTTTTGTGTCAGAAAATATTATCATCTATTTTTTTTTTTTTTTACTACTGTTTTTTTTTAATGCTTAATACAAAATTCTACTGAACTACTAATATTTTAAACTGGACATTTATTGATTTTAATTAGTACAATAGTTGACACAAGCTATCTTTCTCTATCACTCACTGTGCTTTTTCCTACTCCCATCTCAGTTGCTATCAAATTTCCTAACTCTCTCGCATGTAATCACTTTATTATACAAAGGATTTCTTCCTTTGTTACAACAGTTTTTTTCCTTTTCTTGATCATGCTTCAATTGTAAAAAAAAAAAAAAAAAAAAAAAAAAAAATCACTATTGTAATTAATGTTACAAAAACTGTATAAAAATCACCTCCACATAATATTAATGCTCACCTGACTTCTGTAACTACAGGAACACAAACAGTAGTGGTGTAGCATAACAAAGAACAATTCCCCGTCTGATTTAATTAGCTTATAACAATAAAGCAGGTAGTTGGCAGAATGAGTCAACACCCTCCCCCAACACACTTCCAGCTCTTATGCTACATTCAAACTCTATAACGTATTTCGCTACTCCCCAGCCTAAAACATTAATTTTTCATACACATTAAAAAAAAACAAGTTTATCTCTGAAAACTGGACCAAATATCAGAGGGTTTGGATATTAAATGGCCGGATGTGAGAGGTTCTACTATAATATGTAAATATACCAGTAATGTATTTATAAAAAATAAGTGTATAATTGAGAATATATTTATATGTGAAAAGAATTTTGTTTCTTTATTTTGTAGGTAAACAAACATATATTCTTACCAAAAATTAATTTTACTCCATTGAGGCACCATGAAATGGTTCTAACTTTAGTTTGTGATAATCTACAAAGTTTCATATTGATATTGCAAGAAATAATTATATAAAATATGTTTTCCCCTGACTTCACTAAATTCCCCAATTAATAATTTTACTTAAAGCCCGACACTTGTTTAGTTATGTGTACTGGTTCATTTGTTAGTTTTCTTTTGGTTGTGTTACTTATTGTTAAGAAAAGTATAAATCATATATAATCAAGTAATATATTTTATAAAGAGCAACAACGGCTGAGTAATAATCACAAATGATGGTTATGTAAATAATTTTTGACTTAAACAATACCATACAAAAACATAATCCGATTATCAGATCCAGGTCCTTTTTGTAAAAATCCTTCTACAATCTCAATCTGATCAGAAAATAGTCTTAAAAGAGTTAAGTTATACAAGAAATGTTATGAACTAATATTTTAAAGTATTCCATATGCTTATGTTATATTAGAATCAAATCAATGACATGTATTGTTTTTACACAATATGGTCGATAAATTGATGTCCATATTATTTCTATAAAATAATACCAATCTTGTAATATTGCTCAATTGTTTTTGTTATTTCTCACAAATACATAATATGTAGAATGTATTATGATGACAAAAATATTTTTACAGGTAGGCTATATCTATTTTAAGTTTTTGCGTTCAAGGATATGTGTCATTTACTTATCATCTGTCATCTGTCTGTACATTGAACTGTAGATAGTGCTTGAGCCATTTTGGTATTTCTTTATATAAGCAAATTTTGTTATTTTTTATAACCCAGAAACTTGAATTACCTGCATAATTCCATAGACACAATTTCAATTCTCTCTGGATCAGATTTAACAATTTTGACCAACTTTGCTCAAATGTTGTCTATTAAAAACCAAAACAAGTTGTATTGTCATATTCTTTTAAATGCTAGTGTATGAATATTTGTCAAAAAGTGAAAATGAACGTCAATCACAGTTCTAAAAGGTAGAGTATTTCAAAATCAGCCAATTCAATTTTTGGAAATTTTGATGAAATCTAAAGGTTCTTGATATACACCAAATAAATGCCAAGCTGCATATAAAAAATTAAAAAATTATAGGTCATAAGTATATTGGAAAATACTAAATTGAACCCTCACCCCTTGTCAGGTTCTTTATAGTATTTTTCAAAGTATCATTTACTCTAATTTGCATTTACAAGTTGTTTGGTATATTTATTTGAGTCATAAACCTTTGTATTCCACCAACATTTAATAGAAATAATTTGAGTCTATTTTTGAAATATTAAGACAGTCCACTTTTTAATAAATAACTCTCCTAGTGGAATTATCGAGAGGTTAGAAATAGAAGTTTTATTTCCATACTATTTAGTTTTATGTATGGGTTTATGTATTGTTATTTCAGTATTAATCTTTTTTATGCAATTTGGAATAACTATGACTGTTTGATATTGCGGTTGGTTTAACGACTGTGGTAAAAGTGGATGGTTTAGTAATTTAATTTAGATTGGGAAGTAGATAAAAATGAAAAAGAAATGAAATGGTTAATTGACATTAATTGAAATTATTACCAACTAATAAAATGGTTTTTGATTAATTTTGCTGTCATTTTTAGCTAAGAATTAATGTCACAGTACCTTGTCGAGGCGGCGTTCCTTTCTGGTAATGTTCTGTCGTCAAGAATACTCGTGTGCACACGCGAGAACAGCTGCTCTAAACGCACAAACTAAATACAATTGTAAATCGTAAAACACATAACAAAACACTTGACTTCTTAATACTAAACATGACAATTGTTTATGAGTCACAATTAATGAAGTTGTTAGCCGAAATGCGTATGTAATAAAAAGGAAAAAAAAGGATTTGTATCTGCGGATTTAGGAAGAAACACAGTTACCTGTTTTAGATTGAAAATTGGACTGACTGAAAGAGACAAAGGATACCCCAAGAGAGCTGGAGTTCTCAGAATTCTGGTTGAAACAGTTTCATGAAAATAATATTTGAGCGGGAATTTAAAAAATGTAGATATACTGAACATACCCCCGACTATAAACCAACCGGTTTATAGAGACGAAGAAATGAAAGAGCCAGCATTAAGGGGAATGAGCGCTGAAACGGATGAATGATGAAGGAAGATGATCTAGCTTAAGAAAGAAGACATCTAATAGAATTGAAGACAAGGTAGAATTTCAAAAGTTTCTCTAGTAACAAATAAAGGTTTAATTACTGAGAGGTAAGGGGAAAAGTTTCACGGCTGGGCGTGTGAAAACTCCATACTTGGTTTTTATAGTTGCAACACGTGCGACTCCATCTTCTCCTGGAGATAAAGACAGAATGCGTCCAGTAGGCCAAAAAAGAGGTTTGAGATTTGAATCCTGAATCAGCACTAAGTAACCAGGCTGTAGATTTGGTGTACTACGTAAAAGATTCCATTTCAGACATTGTTGTAATGTATGAAGATATTCAAGATGCCACCGCTTCCAGATTTGCTGTGAGAAGCGTTGAACACGTTGCCACTGTTTTAGTCTATTTAAAGGAATTTGTTCATAAGATGGTTCTGGCAACGCGGTGATCGGTCGTCCGATGAGGAAATGTGCAGGCGTTAATACGTCTAACTCGTTAGGATCTGCTGAAAGAGGAGTTAAAGGTCTTGAATTGAGAATGCCTTCAATTTTCGTAGCTAAAGTAACGAAGTCCATGAGATAAAGTTTTTCGATACCCATTGTTCTAAGAAGATGTGTTTTGACACTTTTGACGGCACCTTCCCATAGTCCACCTTGATGTGGAGCAACTGGAGGCAGGAAATGAAACTTAATTCCATGCAGTTTTGTAAATTTATCTATGGTCTCCTTAGAATGAGGTTCATTCAGCATGGCTAGAATACTTTTCTTAAAGTTGTTTGAAGCTCCGACAAAGTTGGTCCCGCAATCGGAATACAAATTAGAACAAAGTCCACGCCGTGACACAAAACGCGTGAGAACGTCAATGAAAGCTTGAGTAGAAAGATCAGTAGCGACTTCAATATGAATTTCTTTAGTAGTGAAACAAACAAAAATGCATAAGTAGACTTTGACATCTTAAGCACGATGCAAAGTATGAATTTTGACAGTGAATGGACTGCAGTAGTCGCATCCAGTATTAATGAATGGTTGAGAAAAGGTAACTCGTTCGCGTGGTAAGACTCCCATCAAAGGCGGACGAGAAGTTGGTTTAAGTTTGAAACAACGAATACATTTGTGTATCCGTTTTCTAATGGTACTCCTTGCTGAAAGGATCCAAAATTTTTTAGAGATGAGTGATTGTAGCAGTTGTGGTCCTGCATGAAGAAACAAACGATGATAATGGTCAATGATTAAAAATGTAATGTGGTGATTCTTTGGTAAAACGGCAGGATGTTTAGAAGTGTAACTCAATGAAGAAAACGTAATTCTTCCACCCACTCTCATTATGTCGCTGTGATCAAGAAAAGGTGACAATGAAGCTAAGCGTGAACAACAAGATGTAGGGTTTGTCCTTAAAAGTTGAATTTCCTTTGAAAAATGTGAATTTTGCACAAGTTTAATTAGTTGTATTTCTGCAAAATTGAAGTTCTGTGATATTTACTGGTCCGGTCACTCTTAATGCAGTGCGGACGTTATGACAAAATCTTAGAACATATGACAGGACGTATAAAGTTTTTGACCACGAAGAAAATTTGGAAAGTATGTTGCATTCAGTTTGAAACGACGATAAATAAATTGGAAGTGGATTTGAGCGGAGTTCAGGGACAGTGTCCAACACCTGTAAAGGTGATTTTGGCCACTGATGGTGTGAAAGTTTGAGCCAAGAAGGCCCCGAAAACCATATCTGATGGTTAAGAAGTGCGGAAGGAGATAGACCACGGCTGGAACAATCAGCAGGATTGTTGCCAGATGGAACATGTGACCAACAGTCAGTTGGAGTCCAGTCCTGAATTTGACTGACGCGATTAGCTATATAAACCTTAAGTTTATATGGTGGAGTAGTGATCCAAGCTAATGTGACCATGGAGTCACACCAACATTTGATGATGTCGATAGAACACCGAGTAGATAAAAATTGAATGCAATAGTGCATTAACTTGGCGAGCAAATGAGCACCACAAAGCTCTAATCTAGGAAGTGATATGCGCTTGAGAGGAGCGACCTTAGATTTGGCTAAAAGTAGCTGTGTATTGACAATGTTGTTTGAAGTAGTCGTCCTAATGTAAATGACGGCTGAGTAACCTTTATCCGAGGCATCGCAGAAGCCTTGGATCTGGATGCTCGTTGACTGATGAAGGTTGATGCAACGAGAAATAGAAATGTCTTCCAAATGAGGCAATTCTTGAATGAATTTTATCCAAGCGGAGTTGATGGTCTCTGGAACTGGTGAATCCCAATTAATCCCAAGAGTCTAAAGGTGCTGCATGAGGCACTTAGCAAAGAATGTCATAGGCGACAGAAAACCACAAGGATCATATATTTGTGCAATTGTGGACAAAATATATCGTTTTGTATGTGAATGATCCAAAATTGGTAGCTGAATGGTGAACGAGAACACGTCGTTCGAAGGTGTCCATTTGAAGCCGAGTATATTGAACAAGGGTTGATCTGGTAAGCGGAAATGAAGTGGTACTTCCCGATGTTCCTGAGTGATATCAGCGAGAAGTTCGGAGCAGTTAGACGTCCACTTGCGGAGCTGAAACTGTCCTTTTGAAAGAAGTGCGATGAGTTGACGCTGAAGTTCTAGAGCGGAAGGAATGTCCTTACTTCCAGTGATGATATCATCCACGTAAATATGATTAAGCAAAGCTTCAGCAGCCAACGGAAAATTGTGACCTTCGTCTTGAACAAGTTGTCGCAGTGTGAGAATAGCCAAATATGGCGAACTTTTCAGGCCATAAGTGACCGTATTAAGTTTGTATGTTGATAAAGGATCAAATGAATTTTCCCTCCATAATATCAATTGAAAGTTTTGGTCTTCAGAATGAACCATGATTTGACGATACATTTGTTGTATGTCAGTAGAAAACACGTTATTGTGTATGCGAAATTGTAAAATGACTTCACAAATATCTGTTTGTAATTTAGGACCTGTGAATTGAATGTCATTTATTGATAAACCAGAAGTAGTTTTGGAACTGCCATCGAACACCACTCGAAGTTTCGTAGTGCTACTAGTAGTTTTAACAACTGCATGATGCGGTAAAAAATAATGTGTGGTATCTGGAACCTGAGTAGGTAATAGCGACATGTGGTTAGACTTTAAATAGTCTGACATGAAAGCAGAATATGCAACTTTCAATTCCGGTTTATTAGCAAACTAATTTTCCAAATATGAAAAACGACGTTTAGCTGTATTAAAAGAATGCCCTAGTGATTTAGGATCTTGTGAGAAAGGAAGTGACACGATGTATCTCCCGGTAGCGTTCCGTGTAACCGTAGAGTTGTAGTGATTTTCACAAGTTAGTTCTTCCTTAGAGGTTTTCGTCGAAACTGGAATCTCTTCAAGTGTCCAAAATTTCTTAAGTAGGTTGTGTAAGCTCATGTCCGATGTGGTGAGCAGAGAAATGTTGTTCAAATGGTATGAAGCTGTAGGAATGGTTCCTATTAAACAATAACCGAAGATGGTTTCAATTGCTGTTGGTAAGCCAGCACCTAACTGTATGGTGTGGTTGCGCAATGTGAGACCGAACAAATCGGCTCCAATAATAATCGAAATTGTCGGAATATTATTGAAATTAGGATCAGCGAGAGAAATTTGATTCAACATACGCTGAAGTTCAGGTAACTTTGCAAAAAGCGGTAAATTGGCTTGAATTTGCTCAACAACAATGAATTCATGAGATTCTTTAAAGAGTTGACCGTTGAGGGTGTAAATATTTAATTTACCTGTACCAAGGATAGGTGTTGACATTGCATAAATGCCGTTTCATAGAATAGTAGAAGGAGTTAATTGTAATCCTATCTTATTTGCACATTGTTTTGTGATGATTGTTGATTGGCTTGCAGAATCCAATAAAGCAGTAAAGGTCTGCGGTTTATTAACATGAGTTGCAAGATTAACTAATGCTGTGCATAGTAAAGTTGATCGAAAATTGTTTAAAGAACCGGTATTCAAAAGAACTGATATTGATTCATTAAGAGTCTCATTGTGGACAGGAAGCGGAAATCGTCCCAAATTGATATCCAAGCTCATATGACGTTTATGTCAGCTAGAATTATTTTCACTAGCTGCATCAACTTTTCGGTTAAAATGAAGTAAAGTATTATGTTTCTTTTGACAAGTTTTACATAATGATTTTGACATACAATTCACTGTGGAATGTGTACCCAAACAATTATGCACAATTGTAGTGCTTTAATTTTGTCATATATTTGATTAGGCGACAATTTATTAAAATCAGGACATGAAAATAATTTATGAGAATCTTTCTTACAAACTAGACACAGATCAGATCTGGAAGTTGAAGTATGAAACACAGATCTTGACATTTTCATTGGTGATTTACTTTTGATAGGTGTAGTTGCAATTTCCTTTTTGAGAAAACGTTTAAAATTAACAAATGGCTCGTTTATTTGATCTAATGGTAAAGCATCTTCTAAATGTGCACTCTCAATATTTAAGAAGTTGATTAATTCTTTAATTGTGGGTAACCGACGATCGGTTTTGCGTGAGCTTTCAAAGCATTGACGAGTGACGTCATCAAGTTTCCTTAATAGAATTGCAATAGGTGTAACTTCATTTTGAATGTCATAACCTAATACGGTTAAAGCTTGTGGGTTCTCATGAAATATGTCTACGTATTGACGTATTTCAGGTAACGAATGATGCTTAATGGAAGGCATGTCAATATTTATTGATATGTGAAAATTAACCAATCTGCGAATATTCTGATATCTCTCGCATAATATATCCCAAGCAATTTTATAATTTTCAGGAGTATTATGTAAATTATGAATTAGATTTAAAGGTTCACCAGATAAGCATGAAATTAAATATGAAAATTTCTCAACAAGAGTTAAAGATTGATGTTGATGAATACTATTGTCAAACATATAGTAAAAGGTTGTCCACTCACTCAAACTGCACATTAAAATGTTTTAAATCTAATTTAGGTAAGTTGACAGAAACATTCACTTGTTTACTTTCAGTGGTCTGTGTATTATTTGAACTAATTGGATCTTCCACTGTGGGAAATACACATTTAAGAATAGAATTTATTTCTACAGCTATGTCTGATATTTCATCTTGTAATTTAAAGGCTTCTGTTTGATCAAATCCCTCCAGATCTTCCTCACCAGAGACTTGATCAAATGATTATCGAACGCATTTAATCTTTTTTGTGCCTCTTCATTTAATGCAGTGAGTTTAATTTTTGCCCTAAATTTAAAACATCTGTTCCAGGATCACAAATTGTTTGTATAAGTGATCAAATCTTAAGAAGTCTATTCTTAGTACCAGTAGATTTACTTACAAAAGTTGAAAAACGCATTTTGATATGTAAATATATTCACTATGTTCATGGGGTTTTTTCTTGAAAAAATATTAAAATATAAATAATAATCGAAATTGATAATAATAGTTGCTTATTATCAATTAACAATGAAATAGAATGATTAAAATATAAAAATAATAAGTAAAACCATCACAACATATTGTATTTTCAAATTGTAGGTTTTGTGGTTATGTTATTGTTTTGACAGCTGTCAGCAAGAGCTTTAGAAATGTCCCACTAGGATTGTCTGTAAGAATGCGCGTGTTGCTAATGTTTAGAATACATTCACTAAGAGCGCTGTAAGTGGTTCCACGATGTGTAAGATGGACTGCGCAGTAGACTGAATGTACTAAAAAAAATGCAAATGGCGGAAGTTGCAGAAAACTGACTCTCTCAACATAATAAAGAAAAAAAATTACTGAACCTAAATCCAAAGCGGAATTCAATGAATCCGACCTCACGGAGGACCAATAAATGTTTGATATTGTGGTTGGTTTAACGACTGTGGTAAAAGTGGATTGTTTAGTAATTTAATTTAGATTGGGAAGTAGATAAAAATGAAAAAGAAATGAAATGGTTAATTGACATTAATTGAAATTACAACCAACTAATAAAATGGTTTTTGATTAATTTTGCTGTCATGTTTAGCTAAGAATTAATGTCACAGTACCTTGTCGAGGCGGCGTTCCTTTCTGGTAATGTTCTGTCGTCAAGAATACTCGTGTGCACACGCGAGAACAGCTGCTCTAAACGCACAAACTAAATACAATTGTAAATCGTAAAACACATAACAAAAACACTTGACTTCTTAATACTAAACATGACAATTGTTTATGAGTCACAATTCATGAAGTTGTTGGCCGAAATGCGTATGTAATAAAAAGAAAAAAAAAGGATTTGTATCTGCGGATTTAGGAAGAAACACAGTTACCTGTTTTAGGTTGAAAATTGGACTGACTGAAAGAGACAAAGGATACCCCAAGAGAGCTGGAGTTCTCAGAATTCCGGTTGAAACAGTTTCATGAAAATAATATTGGAGCGGGAATTTAAAAAATGTAGATATACTGAGCAATGACTATTTGAAAATATATGAACATTATATAATCAAGAATATTAGAAAACAACAAAATGAACCGTGAATATCTCCTAATTCAATTCTGTGTTTTCCAAATTACTGACATTTTCTTTTACGTTTGTTTTGGCTGGCACATTGGTTTTACTCATAACCCTTACATTTATACAAAATTTAATTGAAATTCCTTTTGCTGATTTTGATAGTTCATCTTCATAATACATTGTACTTAGTTTATTTCCTCTTTACGATCTATAATTTTCTGACTTGTTTTGTGATGACTATACTTTATTGTTACTTTTAATATTTTAAAATTATTATTAAAGTGGTGGAGCAAAGTGGTAAATAGGTTTGGAGTTTTTTGAGTTATTATGTATCTAATGATTTTAAATAGTCATGGCTTTTTGTCATAGCCCCACATTTTATTATCGTATGCCATACTACATGTTTCTATTATAATTTTTATATTTACAACATAGTATGCATAATATGTACTATGTTGTGTGTATATATTTCTTTATTATTCTTTTCTTAGTGATTAATCTTCTACTAGTTTACGCTTAGATTTTGAAAACTAATTTTAACAATAACAATATGATAACAAATTTATATTATAATATATTCCTATAAATAAAAAAACAGTATACAAAACTCTTAGGTTCAGGTTCACCTGTATAAGTCCATAGTGTTGATATTATTATACATTTGCAGTAATAAAAAACTTTTTATCAGTGCATCGATTAACCTCTGGATTAGCTGAAGTATATTTTTAACTGACTTTTGTTTAATTCTGGAAAAACCTTATATATAAAATAAGTCAGTTTTGTAAAATATAAAATAATATATGACATCAGTAACGACTAATTATGGATATTAATAATAATAGTTTTATTGCCAGAACATTTATACAAATATATGACAGTGTTATCACTTAAACTAACACATAATGTCATACTATAACTGTACAGTAGTAGTTGTAATAAATAATACTAACAAGCTAAATGTAACCATTAATCAACCAATTACTTTAAAATAATTTAAAAAACACAAATAAAGGAGTACCCTGGTAAAAATATAAAATATATTTTATGGATTTGCATAAATACACAATATATAAACACATAAATAATATATAACAAGTTATTACTTAATCATAAAACGACTACAATATAAAATACAGAATAAGTAACAAAATAAATAAAACGTTGAGCGAATATGCTTCAAGTGTCCATCTTGTCTAAGAACAAAGGAATATTGATAAAATCTTGGAGACTATGATTACTAGAATTGAATAAAAGTGCTTTAATTTATTGATTTTTAACTGGTGTATTTAAATTTTGAATACTTAATAGTAAGTAATTATATAGTTTTTTTCCAAGTTTGACAAAACTGTGAAAGGTAGTTCTATACTATTATTATCATGTGTATGTCTCGTTATGTACCGATGTGTACAGTCTTTGGTTGGAAACTCATTAATATTACAGTTTATAAATAACAAAATACTCATTATGAAAACAGAAGTAACAATCAGAATAAAAAGTTTGATAAATAATGGTTTATAATGTGCTAACACTACACTTTACTCTTGTAGATTTTTTGAAGCATTAACTACACACTAATATATTTATGTCTACAGGCAATGTATTAACCTAAAAAGCAAAATCAAAAATGGTATTCTTAAACTTCATAGGACATATATCTCTTTCACCCCTTTTATAGTAAGAACTTATTTTGTCTCAGTCTATTGCAATACACATTTCAATAATTGGACTATGGCACCTCATTGTGTAGAACAATTTTAAAATTACAATTACTTCTCATTGATTATACTATGACAACTCATTGTATAGAACAACTTCAAACATTTAATCACAATACCGTTTCTGTGCATAGCTTTAGTCACACAGAAACTATAAACAATTGTCTATTGCAATTGTTCTATAGAATGTGAATTGCAATTGTCTATTGCAATGCATATTCTCATTTATTGTACTATCACAACTCATTGTGCAGAACAACTTTAAAGCTTTAATCACATATTATTTCTTTACTTAGCTCTAGTCTCAGTCTATTGCAAACACATTCGCATTAATTGGACTATAACAACTTTTTGTGTAAAACAACTTCAAACCAGGGGCGGTTGGTACATTGACACTGTGTAACTGCAGTGCATCTAAATAAATAAAATAATCAATTCGCCTGCCTGAGGTGTCAGTGAATGGGCAGGGGCAGAACAATTTAATTTCATTGGTAAGTGCATTCAATAAAAAAAAAAAATTGTATGTGTGTTTAGCAAAATCATTACACTTATTAAAATATTAGTAACAATACCAATGACAACAGCAGAACCAGAAAATGTAGTTCTACATTAAAAGGAGTGAAATAGTATTTAAAAAATGCAATGAACCCTTTATCAATTGAAAAAAGCATAATTTCACAAAGAATAAATTTTAATGAAATAGGTTATTGAACATTTTTGTCAACGCAAAATAGAAGAATGGAATTTCTTTTTTAAATAACATGTTTTATAATATTCTGTTAAATTTAGTATTTGTATAACAATTCAGTTATTTAGTACAAAAAATGAATTTTTATTGTTAATTCTGTATCTATAGTAAAAAAGGGAGATGACTTTGTAAAATGCTTATTGATTAAATTTGGGCGCCATTTTGTAATGTATTGTTTACAAAAACTAATAAAAAAATAAACATTAAAAAATGAATTTAAAATTCTATTAGTGAATATTACTATCTTTTGGGTCGTGAATTCTTTTAAAACAAATGTACTCAATAGAAACGATAAAATAATAGAAGTCTTTTTATTCTGAAATGCACATAATTTTTATTAAGTTGAAATTATTGAAACAAGTGAACATATATGAAATCAAATTCTCATAAACATTAACTACTTATTAGTACATCCTATATATTTATATTATTGAAAAAATCCTTAAAAGAAAATTTAATTTATTAATTTTGTTAAATTTAAATTTTGGTTGCAACCGTGCTATTAAGATTAAATTTAATAAGATTTTATTTTTAAAAAATTATTAAACTTTAATAATATGCAACAATATTCATCAAATATTTAAATCAAAAAGAAAATCTCTTATAGGTTTTAAAATCTTAATATTACATTCAAAACAACATATTATAATAAACCATCAAATAAAATTTTAAGTATTAGATTAAAGTATTGTAACTATACTTAACAATATATATAGTAAATTTTGATACGATAACTTTGCCTTCATGTTGGAGTGCTAAATTGTAATATATTTGTTTATTTATTTTATTTTTATTAAACTCACTTGATAACCAATATAGTAAGGCTGTATTATTAATTATAAGTATTTAATTAAATTACCAGCTATCAATAAGTATTCTTTCTTTAGAATTAATAAAACATTTAACTAACTTTATTTTCAGAAATTCAATATATAATAGTATTTGCAAATTATTTAATTGTTCATTTTACTTAATTAATATTTTAGAATGTTCATGATTCCAAACCTTTTTATCAATTGGAATAATTTATTACAATATACAATGTTCCCTACAATCACCTATTTAAAGTCTTTGGCATATTCAAATAACCTATTGGTTTCGATTTATCATTCATATATATTTTTGGGTTCTTATATTATAAATTAGGTTAAATAGTCTATATATTTCACGAGATCCTTAATGTTTATTCAGACCATTATCAATATGTAAGTATTGTCTTTTGTTTCGGTCTACAAATAATCTTAATCTCGGGCTAGGGGCACTCGTGCTGACTAGGCCCCTCTCACCTTTAGGCTAATACTATTTTTATAAATGCTTAAAAAATAAGATAATTTAATAAATTTGTTTTTTAAATTTTGAAAAGTTAATATTCATAAAAGTTAATAAAATTTAGTTAATTTTGAAAAAAAAAAATGTTGTAAACTATGTTAATGGTTTAACCTCACCCAAGTCTTGTGTCTCTGAAATTATATATAGTTTTTTTTTTTTTTTCTATTTAATTAATAAACTTCACGACTTTAGATGTCTTTATTATTTATTATTTAACTCGCACTTATAAAAAAAATCAAACTGATTCCTTTCTTCAAAATTGGTTAAATCTTGTCCAGGCCTAGTCCTTCGTTAAAAGTGTCTATATCAATTTTTTTTTAATCCAGCTTCTTCTTTTTTGTTTGTAGGATCTCTATGTTAGTGAAAGTCGATCTTCTATTGGTTTTCACAATAATAGTTGCGGATTAATCTTTGTAGTTACTTTTGTGATGAGTGAGAAATTTTGATTTATTATATATAAATATTATAATTAATTTAGAATAAATTTAGAATCTTTTACTAACTGGTTTGAAAAATATTTCCTTTAAAACTTAAACTAATTATATTATTTCTTAACTTAAATACGCTGCGCCATAAATAGTCCGCGATTTGCGTCATATGTTCTTCGACCAATGAGATGAAATATTACAGTATTCATCAAATTTGTAAGTCATTGAAAAATCACAGTTTATTTTATATAATAATAGTTATTTTGTGCTTTACCAAACACGTGTGTTTGTTTAATAAGAAACTTTTTATTTAAAATCACATCCTTTCCTTGGTGTAACTGCATGACCTCGTTTCATCACAATCACTCCAACCGTTATTGAAAGTTAATGTTTTAAGTCCACATTTCTTATTAACAAGAACACGTCAATCGTTCATATTGTGAAAAAGATACTTAAATGTTCAAATTGTTTTATTTGATATAAACACAAAATAAAACTTAGTCTTTACATCCGTACTATCCGGGTAACATACACATTTTCTGAATGTGTAAAATTACTAGGTCAAATATTTTCACTTTGAACATTCATAATTGATTCTAACGTGATTAAATCTTTATCACATTACATTATTTATCAAAACAGTTAATTTTGTATTATAGAAAACACTTTTAATATTGCTTTGTCTTTGTTAAAAATCGAACACGATTACATGAGCGACACACTCTCACTTTTTAAGTTCTATTTAGTTCAAATGTTTGTTTTCTAGATTCAAACGTAACTGAATTTTTTATCATATCACATTTTTTACTAAAACAGTTCATTACTATTAATGAAAACACTTTTCTTTCTTCTTTTTCTTTGTCCAAAAGTAGACACGACTGTCCGACCAACGTCCATTCACCTTGAAGGTTCTATCTAGACTAAACTAAAACCGGTTGGGTGTTAAATCCTCTAATCTTTCTTCTTTGTATTCAAAATGTTTATACTGCACTTTTTAATTTATAAAGTTTATAATCATTCTAATTATTACAATACATAGAATAAATTTCTCTGATCATTTGCCATTACTCATTTTATTTTCTAATTTGGTCCTTTTTAATTTATTCAATGAAGATCAAAGAACTAAAAATGTACATTATTACAATTCTACACAGCACCCCTTATTAAAATATTCACCAGCTGCCACGGTTCAAAGTTTGAATCAAATAAAAACTATCAATAGAAGAATGGGTAATTTTTGAAACATTGATAGAGAGTGTTAATTTCTGGGCTCTCTTAGTATGGAGTTTATAAAATGCTACTGCTGCAAAATACTGGTCTTACCGTTTCTAAGTATGCATCCTCCTCCTTAGCATTTGATACTGTAATGTAGTTTGGATTCAAATAGATAGTAATAATTACTTTAATCATCCATGATGGACGTACATTCCTAAACTCTAAATCATATGCATATTATGTTCAAAACCTATTTCTATTAGCATGGTGGCGTTTGGATCGTACACCAATTATTGTCAGTTTTCTTTCATGTAAAGGTAATTTTTGAACATGAAAGCAAGGAATTATTTAATAAAATAAAACACATAATCAGTAGAAATAGTTTTACTAAATATTAATTTATTATAACTTTTTAAAAAGTAAAAAAATCCAACTTTAAAAAAATGATAGACACAATATCTCAAAATTATTATATTCTGTTTCCAATTTTTAAAGAATAAGTTGTTGGACCATTTAATTATTATTCTTATACCATCAAGATGTAGAGATTGTAACATTTCTACTATGGGTGAATTTAAAATAAATTAATTATATTTATTCGAGATTATGTATTTTATTGGGTGTCATTCTGTGAGAAAGCACAGACACCTAAACTAATTTTTGGGTTCATGGATTACTTAGGAAAATTTACTTCACAGTTACAAACAAACTACACATGGTTTACTATATTCAAATTTATTAGGAATTTGTGAATTCTTCATCCATGCTGAAATTATACATAGGAAATAACACATATCATATAAATACTATAATTAATTTCCAATTAATGGAATTATTTCCTAAAACAAACAGATAATACTTATAGCTAAATAAATTTCCAAAATATGGAAATCCTCCTGAAATACATACATATATATATTATAAAATTAACACATTAAACATGTAAACATATAGTCCAATAATAAATAAAAAGGGATCACAGTTGATGACTGTCTTTACATTATAAGTTCACCTCACAATTTATTGTCTGTTAGTTTTTTTTCAAAAATATTTTAATAATGTTCAATACGAAGTTTAATCAGTGAATACTTTCCACAAAATATTAAATAATAGTTCTTGTCTTTTTGTGATAGAATTTACTTCTATTCAAATTAGAAGTGTCGATTTGTAATGTTCAACTTTTTCCGATGAATATATTTATTCCAATTTAAATATATTATAAATGGTAAATGTAACTTGTGTGTCTTATACCAAGGACACTTAGCACTGCTTTTATGTAAAATACAATTTAAAAACTGTTTTCTTTGATGAAAATGCTCATTTGAAGAGTAGCTCTGGCAGATTTGTATCGTTCAGATAATGAGAAGATCTCATATTGGCGAGAGAGTCGCTAACTGGCCTACCCTCGCCGACAGTAGATGAGTAAAAATGCCAGTACCAAGAAATTACTCTGTTCTAGCTTGGTTTTGAAATGTTGCTATTGGTGGAATTAATGGACCAATTAGGGCTAACCTGACTATTATATCGACACACAATACTGCACTGAATTTAATATGCATATTTTGGGATTTACATTCTTCTTAATTCTAATATTTTATATAAAAAACAAAATTTACAAACAAGTTTACAATTATGTTTTAACTTCCATAAATATTCAATTATTTAACAAATTTCATTCATACAACTCATTTATTCACAGTTCTGCAACATTAATCAAATTTGGAACATTGTCTGTCCATACATACGTGATCTCAATCTATGAACGCAACACGAGATGCCCAAGTCTCTTACATCATATATCGCTACCCCACACATTGAACCAAGTACTAACCCAAAAATGTGAATTGTTACAAGATTTCATCAAATAAGAAAACATATGATGTAAAAATTTACTCCAGCGATGGTTAGTTCAGTACTAACCAGATAATCAATTGATCAAAGTTTTTAGACATTGGCAGTGTTTCAATTTGATTGCAACAAAATATAATGCCCCAAAATAAGTCATAATTTTGGAACGTTTGGAATCGTTGCAGTCTCTACTTCAGTATATTCAGATTGTTTTTTCTAATATAAATATTTGTGTATCTCACTATATCATGAATCATTTCTTCTTTCTTGAGTTTTCTAGTTTAAAATTTGTAGGACTATAGAATTGCTAATCCATAACAATAATTCATCCATAAATATGAAAGACCTAAAATTATTTCATACAGTTTCTTCTTTCATCGGTTCTTTTCTCGTTGGTTCATTGCACACAATCGCCTTGCAGCATCATCGGGCAACTGATAATTAACAAGTATTGACAACTATTTATACATACACAAGTAACAGGAAACTGAAATATAATAAGAGAAACCAGGAAACGTAGGGGGAATGACCTAGCAGGTAGAGGAAGGTTGATGAGCTATGTTAAGGATGGATTTTAGAAGGGGTGAAGAATTTAATACAATTTGGTCATTTAAGTTCGAAATAGGCCTAAGTGAAATAGATCTATTAATTTCTAAACATTCTAAATTATTTAATCTATTGCTTTTATTTTCTGACAAGAAATATCTGCTGTTACATTAAATATAAAAATATATAATAGTTAATAAATGTATAATAATCAATATGAAATAATAACAATAAACTAAATTCATATTGAAAAATTACATAAAATAATTTGCAAACTAAATGGTAAATAAAATAATGTAGGCTACACATTACAGTGCACTTTTCATGTTAAGACCACTGAAAGATGAATGCTCAGACGTCTCTCACTGTGAATGAACTGTTAAACAGAACTAGATGCTATTAATGCTGTTCGATGTTTAATCAAGCAATTAAATAATATTGAAATGGGTAGATTGATTGCTTACTTACTTCTTACTACGTGCATCCAGCCTCCGTGCCGATTGCACGGTGTCTTCTATACAGATGGGCAGCATGTTGCACAAGTTTCGTGGAAGTGAGTATGGATGACATAATATCCTGTGTGGCATTGCCAACCTGTAGAAACAGGTAGATTGATTGCTAAACCCTCAAACGATTATATCATCACAAAGGCAGAATGTATGGTTCAAACACCGCTCAGGTCCATGGTAGGAAGTTTGTATATAAAACTTCTGTATACATTTAAAAAACTCATATTTTTATTTATCCACGTGTATTTTCTAATTCAATTTTTTACCAAAACTGTTTATAACTCTCGTAACCAATACACATTTTGATTCAGTGTGTGTGTGTGTGTGTGTGCTTGCATGCATTCGTGCGTGCGTTCATTTGTGTGTGTCTGTATCTGAAAGTTATCTGAGGAACTACTTATTTTCTACAGCCTATGCACGATTGATATTAATGTGTAATTTAATATAAAACAGTAATGTCATAGCAAAACTATTCACATTATTATGCTTGACTATTTGGTGTTGTTCAATACAGCTTCTAGTAACATTATTTCCAAACTGTTATTTTCTTGAAAATTGCCTTTGGTGTGTTTTCTTTTTGGTAATTAAACTTAAGTCAGTTTTTTTTTATTTTGAAATTTTTTTAATGTATATAATTTTTCATGATGACACTAGAGTTTTGTTGTTATATATTTTTTTATAGTTAACCCTTGACTTGCTATTTAAAAATATATAAATACAAATGCAACTTGTTTGCAAAAAAATAGCAAAATATAATCATATCTTTTGCATTAAAATTAATGTAGAAATGAAAGAAAACAATATATTATTTAGTTTTGTAATTAGAGTACAGTACTACCTCGTTTATCCGGACCTCATTCAACCGGATGTCCGGATTATCCGGATTGATCCGGAACAAAAAATTAAAAAAATAAATCAAGGATAAAATAAAGCAAAAGCTTAAAGTTTCAAAATATTTTAATAATTACTGTATTTTGAATAATATTTATAATATTTTGAAACTTTAAGCTTTTGCTTTATTTTATCCTTGAATATGGAGTTTCAACAAGAAATATCTGCTATTACATTAATGTTGATAAAAATGTGATTTCCTTAACACTACAGTGTCGCCTTGAGGTATTAGGGCGGGTTGTTGCACTGGGAAGAGAAAGTGGAGGAGCAATGACCTCTGCGTCACTATCCCCCTACCTCGATGCGGCATGACAATGACCTTGTCTATTGTCTATGCCGGCGGGTAGTCTATCACATGCTAGCGACCGGAATACATCATTACCATATCGTGCTGTGCCGTGTTTAGTTTCTTTACATTTTTGATCGGATATTGTTAATAGTATTATATTCGTGTGTTAGCGTTTGTGCGTGGAAATGGCGACAAAACGAAAACGCAATGTGCTTACAATGGCCCAAAAGTTAGACGCATTGAATCGTATAGACAGGGCCGCATTGAAACGTCACACCAAATTATGTGTAAATATTTCAGGTGTGTAAATAAAATGTTTTTCGTCATTTACAGTACATTGTGTAATTTCGTGTATTGTGTAAATTGAATGACTGTGTAAATATTGTGTTTTTTCATGACTTATAAATGGTAAGTTATCATTTTATATTTAGTTTTATTTATCTTTCTATAATTTCGGATTATCCGGATTTTTGATTAACCGGATCACTTCCGGTCCCAATTAGTCCGGATAAACAAGGTTGTACTGTACTTACAATTGTTTGCTACAAAATTAATGACACTCCTTAAACAAAACACACCAAATTGTTTTAAACATAAATGTCGCAACAGTAGAATAAACTTATCATCTTTCTTTATTAGGCTTCTCTAACAAATAGTATTTGAATAAGACAAGACAGAAAATAATAATAAATAAAATAAGACAAAATAAGTTATCAAGTTATAATAAGAACAGTTAGTAGTTTAAGTTTGTGGTGAAATTTTTGGGAGACACAACTGCGTAACTTGCTTCTTATAAGTAACACAGGTATACTGAAACAAGCATAATCACACTGAAAGGAACAAAATATAAGAGAAAGGTGTAGCTCAGTTAGTTTAGATGTGTGCTTATCTCACCAGAGTTTGGACTAATGTATCGTCAAAGTTTAAGCAGGTTCAAGCCCTGATGGTTGATGGTATGGTATTTTTCCATGTATTACCTATTCCCATGTTTTCATTAGTCTAACTGGCATGAAGTAAAGGTGTTATCCAACAGTAAGAAAGAAACAGAATAATGTATTATGTTACATAATACATTATTAATACATTATTATGTATTAATAATTGTTAATAATATAGTTAGTCAACTGCGGCTTATAAGATTCCTTAAACTCGGTTCATAGTGAATATAATGTAACAATTATAATGTTAATTTATTGCTTCTGCCGGTTATCCTAAATTATTACTGATAGTTAAAAAATTTAATTTATCTGTCATAAGACCGAACACTTACAAAATCAACTCTGTGACTCGTTTATTATATTTCTTTGACATAGGTAAGAGTCTTCATCCCTGATTCAAATCCAACTTGGGGGCATGGTTATTGCTCTGTTGCTTAGTTTGGTTGTTTCAGGTTTTGGTAAAGATGAGGTAGAGGCCGACCTAAAATAAATGGCTAGAAAGCTACTCATTTCCCAAAAATTGTATACAAGGTTATAAAAGCTAATTTTGATTTATTTTATTTTAATGACAGTATTCCAGGTTATTATATTCATGCCAGATACTCCAAACCTGTTGAATCCTAATACATATTGATAAACATTGTTGTTTAAAACTTTTAAAAAAATATTAAAATAAAACAAAACAAAACTAGTAATATATGTTTCTTTGTGCAATTAACTACAATAAATGAAAAACACATTGACGTAAACAGCTATAAATAGTGGATACACAATAAAACGTGTCGTAAAACTATAGCGAAATAGCAAAATTGCATCAAAAGTTGTTACACAACAGAGCAATATAGTATTCTTATAACAGTTCTTTGTAAACATCTTTTTAGTATATACTCGTTCATCTTGGTAGAGGTAGCCTTGTTCTTTTGTTTCTTCAACAAATATTCTTAATTCTCTGTTTGAAGTTATTTGTTAATGATGGAAGTTCAACACACAAATGATGGCAAATGTCCGAAAAATGTATAATAATAAAATATTCTTAAGCCATCAAAAGAGCGGGCTCGATTTACTACCACATATAATTGACCATGAGAGAATACTGGTCGAGGAAGATATATACCCACTTTTCCTATTGGTTGTCCTTGGGCTTTGTTTATTGTCATGGCAAATGCTGGAATGATTGGAAATTGAGTTCTTTGAATTTGGAATGAAAGCATGTTGGTTGATGGCAGAAAATGTATTCTAGGTATTAGAATATGTTTGTTAGTTAGGACCCTGTTAGTATCTCACAGTCAAGAGTGTTTCTGTGCATATTCCGTACAAGTAGTGTAGTGACATTTATTAACCCATTCGCAATATTAAGGTTTCTGATCAACATAACAATTGTATTTTTTTCAATACTAATCTATGCGGTGGGAGTCCACTAACATATTGTATTCAAAAACTCTGTAGGGTAATGATTTTGTTCCTCTTCACTCTCGGCTACAACTTTATCACAACTTAAATACACTTTTTCTTGACCCGGAAGGATTGAAATTATTTTTTTGTTTAGTTTCACACAGTTTTTATTTTTCCGTGCCAGAATTGTTCTATCAATAATATTGGTTAGGAAATTGTCGTAAACAAAATCGATAACTGATTCTCTTCCCACCACTTCACTTGAAATCATTATGATATTTGAACCTAGATCATTGTTTAATGGTACAGTATCATTTCCTAACGACTCAAGGAATATTGTGAAATTTGACCTATGACAATCAGCACGCATGTATTTCATTAACTTTAACTGCTTAATTTTACTCAGTGTTCAAAACTTTTGATAGAGTTTTCAATAGTTATAGTTCTTCTGGAATGAGGTGCAACTGGCAATGTTTGATGAAAGTCACCACACATTAAAATTGGAATAGCATCTGCTGAGTTTAATGCTATTCCTGAAATAGATGATTCGGTTATAGGAATTGGTAACTTGAATACATTGTGTATTGTTCTCCCTCTTTCTCGCAGAATTGCTGCGATGCCACTGAAGCTCATGGAAGGGATTGTAACCCCAAAGATCTTAGTTTAAACATAATTGTTTTTTGAACTAAAGTTTTCCCACATCCAGTTAATGCTGTCAAACAAAACAATTTTTGTATAGTGTCTTGAGTTGTAACGGCATTAATACCTTAATGAATTATCAAACATTGTTCTTCATTGGCTGTACGATACATATTTGAGAATTTTAGTTCTTCCTCAATGATATCGTATGTTGCTACATTATTGAACAACTTTGTTGGTTGAGGCAAACCTAATGTGATACATGAAGTTTTGTGTGTAATTAGAATGTCTTCAGTATCCAGTAGACCTCGATTATAAGCTGAATCTTCATTGAATTGAAGTAGATAGTCTTCACACATATTCTGTTTAAACTCTTCCCAAAGCTGTAATACGTTTGTGGGTACGTTCAGAGCACAAATAGTTGAAAATATTTGTCTCAATTGAAAAGGAGAATGAAATACTGAAGCTTCATTCAGAGTGTCACACCATTCATTATTGTTAGTTGCTATTCCACGGGAATGGGCAGCCTCTTCAAATGTAGCGTAAACAACATCGTTAAATGTTTTAACATCATCGAAACAAGTTACACCAGAAACATGCAACAACTGAAATCTTAAATGAAATAGTTCTTTGTTTTTAGGACTGACCCGTGTACAATCGACTAATGACTTTATCACCTCCACTTTGCCTTTTGGTCCATTTCCTATCTTTCTCATTCCAAATATAATACTCAGGAATTTGGGTGTATAATAAGTTTCTTGCATTTTGATCAATTTCATTTAGTTGGAAGAATGTTTGCAGTTTAGTTTGCCTAGGATTTGCAACTACTTGCTCTTCATTTCCCTCTTGAAAATAAACAGTTTGTTGGTAAGGCAAATGACAATCTAAGCGTTCAATGTGATGGGTTTGTTGTTGTAGTTCATACTCAAAGATTCTCCAGACAGCTTCAACTGATCCCACATAACGTCCATTTAAGTAATCAACCTCATCGTAGACTAATTTGTTAGGGTTAGTTTTTGAGAACTTTAAAGTTGCACAATCGTACCCCTTGTATATATACTTGTAAACGTACAGTAGTGTCTCGCAAACTCAGCACTCGATAACCCGGCAGTCTGGATTACTCGGCGACCCCGACAGGAAAAAAATATATTGCTAAAAACAGCGATGTTCGTAAAAGTTCGGCAGATCGCAAAGCGGGCATTAACTTCGATCGCTCGAATCGTTGATGGTACTTTTCCCACGTTAAACTTGTCACAAAGCTTTTTTACAGATTCCCTCTGTCAAGTCTTTTTAACACATTTAACTGCGTCTCAATCGAAACCAACACACGCTTCCGTTTTCGTAACTCGCTCATTTTTAATTACTGTATATACTGTTCGTAGATCATAACCAGTCAAAGAAAACTGAAAGGAAATGTTACATTTTCCATAATGTATACTAAATTGATTCGTGGAAAAAAAGCGGCCCATCAAACGTTTTTGCAGGTGTATGTCTGCTATACCGACGGGTGCCAATGCCGCGGTGTTTTTATGCCGCCGACAATGGGATACCGCTATCGACAAAGTCGTTTGACTTGCCGCTTTGGTGCCGCGGTGTTTTTACACCGCCGACAAAGGGATATCGCTATTGACAAAGTCGTTTGATATCGTCGTCGCTTTGGTGTTTCATTTACAATTTATTTTTTGCCCTAATTCCCGATAACCCGGAATTTCACAAACTCGGCACACTTCCGGTCCAAATTATGCCGAGTTTGCGGGACTCTACTGTATTTAATACTTTTTACAGTACTGCATACTTCAACATTTATGTGACAATTGAATTTGGCCAACAAATAAGGATTGTAGGGTACAACGTATCGGTTATGTACAGTTTTTCCTCGTACATCTACAGTAAAATTATTGTCAGGTCTTTCATAAATTGCATACCCATTTACATTGTCTCGTGTTACTTCATTGAACTCTTTTGGGAAACTTTTAGTACAGTTACCATCTTTCATACAATGTGCTTGTGGGTTCAAAATACCACACGGTCCATGAATCATATGGTTTTTTACTTTTTCATGAAGCATTGGATAATATATCTCAGGATCAGGTAATTGTGCATGCACAACGTGATCAATATCATCAACATCTCGGATTCGGTCTTGTTCATCTAAAGTTAGTAAAATATGTGCATGTGGTAACCGGCGTTTCTGAAACTCTATTGTGTATATCAGCGCAAAAGCATTTCCAAATAAGTGTTTTTTGTGAATTCCTGATATCAGCTCCTTTAACTTGCAGTGAAAAACTCTTGCTATTAAATCAGGTCTAAATTGTGCCGACTCTCCAGGTGACAAATTCTCAGTTATTTCAGACCACATAGGATTATATGTCATTGTTATGAATAAGGAAGGTTTCCCAAAATCATTCAACGATAGCCATTGCATCCAGGTAGTTTTGTTTCATGTTTCGTGGTGATCCTATAAATGAAGAGGGAAGGATAACCTGTCTTCCAATACATAAGTTTTGGTGGTTAGCTTGCTGTTGGACAAAGTCTATTACATTTAAATACATATCTGCCAGCAGTTGGCTTTGATGATTCCGAATAAAATCTAGTCGTGTGCCTTCTATCCTCACATACATATCAACCACCCATTGTAAAAATAGTTTTTCGGACTTATGCAGAATACTGAAACTGTTCCGTACTGCAAGTCGATAAGAGGTATCCTTATTGTAATATGTATCTTATTGTAACATGTAATAAGGAGGTATCCTTATTGATAAGAGGTATGCTTATGTAACATGGTTAGTTGGTTACATACTCTAAATATTCCTTGAGCATGTTTCAAACCTATATGCCAGCCATTATCTCCCATTGGAAATAAAATAGGATAGGCCATGGAGTCAAGAGAAGGCTCAAGAACTGAAATACCCCGCATACCGTTAGTTTTTGTGAACACTGCTAGGTTTCTCTCGCCAGACAGAGTACTGTCAGCAGCCCGAAATATAGCTGCTACGTCCTTCATGGTTGCTTGGTTGTATCGTCTTTGGTCTGTATCTTTGTCATTAATAATGTACATGGTAACATCATTGTCGCCAGACTGTTTACAAATTTCGGCCAATGTTTTTAAAGAGCAAACATAATTGTTCACATTACTCAAGTACTCACCGATTTCCTGTATTAGCTGTCTGTTACAATTTTTATTTGCTTCAATTGCCATTCTTTGGTTGGTTGCTGTATTAACGTCATATAAATATACCTGAACGTACTTATGTTGATGATTTTCTGCAGGAAGTAGGGTTCCAATTCGATGATAAAATTTTTCGTGAATTCAAAAGTTATATATATACCTCCTACAACAGATTTTTCTTGATGTGTTTCGGAACTTACCATCACAAATGCGGAGTTGTAGGATCCGATAATGTTTAGGTAGTTCTTTGATTTGTTTTTTGTTTCCCTTAACGGTGAATTGACTCCTACAATGAGAGTTTTAATAAAGTTTTCTTTAGTGTATTCTTCTAAAAAAACCTTACCTTTATGGCAACACAGATTAAATGTCCTTGACGTACCAGTTTTTTCAGCCTTAAAATGTTTTCTTCTGCAATGATCACAAAGTAAGTCCATATTTCCTAGTGAGAATGGTAGTACTTCGGCAGGCATTCGCATTCCTCGTTTGTAGGAATCAATGTTGTGTTCTTCATTATTCGCCAAACGTACTTTTCTCATATAGTTACGACGATAAGTTCTTAAAAGGCGGATATCTCTATTTCTTCTAATTGGTGGAATACTGTGACTTTTCTACATTTCCATTATTTGTAAATTGGTTCTTTCAATGAGTGTAGATACAGTTGTCCTATTTGGTAAGATAGATTAAATGTTCCAGGCTTACTTGCTTTGAAGTGTGATTGATTATTATGAACCCAGATTTGCTAGTAAGTATCGTTGAGCAGAGTAGATATTTCTGTTTAACCTTATAGTGAAAATTTTTAAGTGTACTAAATCAGTAATTGAAAAAATAAATAAACAAATAAAAACACATTTGAAAGTTAAAATAAATCAAATTAAAAATATATAAAAATGAGCACAGCTGAATTATTAAACATTTATTTAATTAGAACTGTTTTGTTGAATTAAACATTTATTTGTGACAGATAAATGAAAACAAAACTTTAACACCAGCTGATTACATGTGTTGACATTTTTTATTTTGACTTAAATTGCGCATATGGTCAATATGTAAACAAATCCTATCTGGCATAAGGATAACATGGCAACTTTGAGGGCCACTGGGGCGAAGCCCTTAACATACGTTGAGCTCATTTTAAGGGACACACAACTTCAGAGTGAGCTCTTTAAAATGACACCAAAAACGTCAAAATCGGTTAAAAACTCTAGGAGGAGTTCTACTCACAAAATAACCCCTAGCAAATTAATTATGTATAGATTCCAACCAATCCTACTCTACTTCCACTCATATCCAAATATTCACTTTTAGTTTCTTTTTTGAAAATCCCATAACACTTTCGTTCCTCTGTAATTCTATTGTAGTATAGTGTACTTATACAACTTATAATTTTAATATGTTCTTGGAAAATTGATTTGAAACACTTCTGAGCTTGGAATAAAATAAAGTATAAGAACAAATTTCAACATGACTAAGATCTGAACCCAGAACCTTCAACCTCCCAGAAATGATAATAAAATTTAAGAAAGATTTTGGGCTTGGAACTGACATTTCTGGTAATTTTTTTAACAAATAACACACTTCAACAAGTACAGTATATCTATTTTTTCTCTTGATATTTGAGATGGTTTTAGAGAGTTAGGAATCACAGTTGAGAAATTCAGCAGCTTTTATGCTGTAGAATTATGTTGTCAGTAAATATTAAATATACTGCAGTAGATTCTTGAAAACTGTGAATCCTCAATTTTTGAAAATAGTTTCAAGTTAACAGTCATAGTCTAGTTAAAAAATACCAATATTGTTATGTATCGAACATTACCTAATTCAGATATTAAAAAATTTTGCACTATAATCTGCAGTACAGAATATTTGTAATCTTAACAACATAAAAATTCTTGAATTTCCCATCTATGGATTCCTATACGCTAATAACGATTCTAACGATGATACTTTAAACCATCAAACTATTAATTTGAATACTGATTTATTTCTAAACATCCTTACTGCAATTATGTGACTAGTTGCATGTTTTTAGTTTTTTTTTCATTTATTATTCAGTTGCTAAATTTCAGCTATAACAGTGTTTAAAAATAGTTTCACAATCTTAATCCAAACCAATAATGTAGTACACATAATGGTTTCAATAGGGTAACTATAATGTTGCTGATACAAGTAGCCTAATATCATTGATATAATAGAATTAAGGAAGTTCCCAAGATAACATTATTCTACTGAATGGGTTAATGGTTACGCCAGGTTCATATCTTGGGTCATACAAAATATTTAAAATATTTTTACTTGTTATGTAATTGAAATTAACATGGTTAAAAATTGTAAAATTTTCACCTATAATACATTAGTTAAATTTTCGTCTAATTTTACAATAAATAAATTGATTCTTACTTAAACATGAAACGCACTAATATCTCTACATTGATCTAGGAGACAAGTTATGATTTAGAAATATTAGTGCAATATCTCCTTAAACAATATCTCCTTAGGTTAATGATATTAGTATCATTTCATAGACTAGTATGTTATGCTCATATACAGACTGCTAAAAAAGTATGGAAATAGTTTTATAAATTTGGAACAAAATAACAACAGAAAAACAATAATTAGGTCAGACCTAATATATACCTATTGGTCAGATCAAACTGCCTTTGTGTATACAGTCCAATTATGCAAACCCTAAATGGGTATCCCTCCCCAAGGGTACAAGTCAACATTTTAAAAATTAAATCTATATATTTTTTATTACAGAAATATATGTAAAACACATTTTAAGATTATTTTATCTTGGTACTTTTTTTTAATAAGGAACCATTTAAGACATAACGTCCCTCAAAAGATGTTAAAATTATAGATTTCCAACCCTAGGACTAAAACTAAGATTCTATTTTTTTTAATTTGAAAGAATAAAATCTTCCTAAACCATTAGTAGAAATTGGTAACTGAATTTTTTTCAAAATATTTTTTGGGTGGGTTTATGGTCTAATTTTACAAACATCATTTTACATATTTCTAACCAGATTGTCTAGATTGATATAATGACCTCAAATTGATATAATTTTCTTATATTTTTTATTAAAAGCTGTTTTGATTCTAAAGTGTAAAATTTTATAATTTCTACCACTTTTGAGAGCCGCTATCTCCTAAGTGGTTACATATTTTTTAAAGTACCTAGAATAAGATCACTCTAAAATTGTGATTTTATCCAACAGTCAAAACTATAAGTTTACATTTAAAAATCACGACTTACAACCAATGGGAGGCCCTTTTGGGGTTTGCAAAATAGGGCTGTATATAAAAAGGTAGTTCAATTTCACCAATAGGGATAGCTCAATTCATGATTGTCTGTTATTGTTGGTTCACAAATTATAAAAAGTTTCCTATACTTTTCTAACATTGTATAACTGGTATGCACGAAGAACTCCATAGACTCTACTAGGTTGCAATTTACTGTGGTGTTTTGCACCAATTCTTTACTCATGATTAATTTTTCATATCTGTTAACTTATGAGTTTGTAGTAAGAATAAAATAAAAGGACTACAGTGTATTACAAAACTATGACTTGAAAGAAATAATATAACAGTGTGCATTGAACAATATATGCCATGAAAGCATATTAAATTTAATCAATTACAAAGACAGTTTTGAGATAAAGACTATAATTATTTGTACCAAAACCTTCTTAGTTGTGTTTTCAATCAAATTAGTATATAAGTTATTTACTTCATAGGATAAATAAATGTATATACATATGAGTGTGTATGTGTGTAAAAATCATACACATATAATGAAGGAAACATTGTGGTAATTCTGGCATTCACAAATGTGTATGGTTATACATGCTCCCCCCCCCCCTACATCTACTCCACATATTTATAGATATTTGTACATATATACTTTTTCCATACATGTAAATATAATTATAGCCACATATAATCATATACATATATATATATATATATATATATATATATATATATATATATATAATAGCTATTTATGTGATTAGGTACTTATGTTGACAAACCTCAATATCTCATAAACCTAGCAATCCACAAAATATTACAGACAACAGTTGTTTATTTTTTTAATCTGGAAATAAAACACTATATAGTTTTGAATTGTTAGATTTTCAAGGTAAAGTTTCTTACCATCACCTAAGTATAAGCAAAGACAGTTTACTTTGAAATCATCTGGGCCTACTAATTAAAAAAAAAAAAAAGATGTTCTATTGATCCCCAAAACATATAAATTTTATGTTCACTTATTTTCTAAAATATTTGGTATACACAATGATTTAAATATAATGAGAGAAAAAAATCATACTTGTGGTGGAAAATTACAATCAGTAATTAATTAACAATATTGATTTCCACAACAAGACAAGGTATCAATGCCTAAGAGGGTCGTAGCTTTTGATGTTTCAGTAACTTAATAGCCCTTAACGGTTCAATGACTATGCGGGTCATAATCCTTGAAACATAGTCTTGATGAGATGTTTTCTTGTTATGGAAATTATAGTTTTTCATTAATTAATGACTATGTATATGCTACTGTGAAACACCGAAATAGGTGAATGGCAACATTCTACGGTGAATCTCAACACATATCAAATACATCAGTGAAAGACCGAAATAATATTATTATACCTTTTGGACCTTCACCGGTTAGCGTTGACATACCAGATGAGCTCTGGTGGGTGTTGGAACTGATGTAAAGCTAACCTAATTTAACCTAACCTAACTCAACAAATTTAAAGTGTTGTAATACTTTTAGCTGTTGCAACAAATATATAAAATTTGTTTGTTATGTTTCTTTCAATTTTAGTAGAAGCTATTTATCTGTATAACGTGATATGTTTTAATAATACATTATTATAAAAAATAATTGTTATTTTTTTTTATTTTTATTTTTTTTTGTATAAAATGTGGCATCACTTATTTTATCAACATTCACCACCTGTGCATGTAAAAAATAATGATGCTTTGAAAATATTTCAAACATATACCAAATGGCTAAGTGAATGATGATATTCACCGGAGAATGTCGAAATTCACCAAATTTCAGTCTTTCACAGTAACATATATATTGGTAAACACAAAAGTTTTCAAATGTTAACATAATATATGTTAGACCAAACAAATTACAGCAAAACAAATTCTTGGTGATATAGGTATGTTATACAAATTAGTTTGTGTAAAGAAAATGGGTTAAATACATATTTTTCAAGCAAATTTAATCTTAATTTTTTTTTACAAACTTCCTGTAAAATATGTTGTTATAAAGTGCTATTGTATTGTAAATCTAACAAAATGTTCTCTTCCATGTCTTTACAAATATAGACCACATCAACTCAGTGCAAGGTTTGTGCTTTAAGACTATTGTGTGTTTAGTAGTTGGTTAAATATTTCACAAAAGTTCTCTATACCTATTTCAACGTAGATCCTCAAGTCCTTATTACCTTTGCACATATGGCTTCTCATTCAATCGTTGTATATCACTTTTTCGTTTGAATGTAGACACAAATTTTATAAACCTTAGTCTTGGGCTGTTGTGTGTACACTTCATTATTCGACTGTTTGAAGGGATGTTCTGAAATGTATTTCATGTATTATTTTGATTGAAACTTATTAAATGTATTTTCCTATATGTTAAATATTAGAAATAATCATATTCAATTAATAATATGAATGATATTTAAACTCTTATTAGTAGCATTGGTCATTCTGTGATTAATAATTAATAAGGCTACATAAGTTTAATTGATATGGGTGAATGTAGTTTACAATCAAGAAATTGCATAAAACTAACTATATTTCCTACAAAAACTTGCAACACAACCTTTACAACAAAAACAGTGAACTCACTTTGTTTTACAAGCTCGAACACAAAACACAAAATATAATTGAAAAAAAATCATCATTTTAGTTTATGGTCGAAAAATGAAAATAGAGCCATGGGTGGAGTCCTAAAAGGTTGAATATCTCAAAATTTACTGACAAAGTTTCAATCAAATTTTTGTGAAAGATGAAGATTTATGATTCATACCAATGTGCCAATCAGCATTTAAAAGAAAATTACATTTGATGAGTAATATGGAAAATACTAAAACGAATACGAGACAGTGAGTTCTTATTTTAATTGATATAAACTAATTTATTTTAGAATAGACTACAATTTTCCTTAATACAATTTGGTGCATTATTTTGTGTCATAAATCTCTGTTAAAATTCCCTAACAATTTTGAGACATTCAATCTTCTAGGACAACTCAAAATAGACCAGAGCTGTTAATCCAAAAATATTCGAAAGTACAATTTATTCCATCACAATAATGTCTACGTACTAAGTATATATGAGAAGTAAAAATACAATATTCAACATTGAAGTTTTTATTCTCAGTCTCGGTACCTACCTCTAAACAATTATGAAACTGCATGGCACTAGGAATGACAACTGTGTTTTTGAAATGTCAAGTTTCCAATAAAGGTTATTGTTGTGAAGGTATTTAACAATGATTAGGATTTTCACAAATTAGTAATAATTGCAAGTCCAAACACAATGAAGATTATAAAAACTAAACTTCCATTTATGTTATAATCACATTTATGTCACTAGGTTGTTAATACTTTACTTTTGTTTAAAATATAATTTTGTTAGTGTAATATGTTATTCCTGAGATGCCTCCTTCTCCTCATTTCAACAAAATAAAATTTGTATATCTAGTACATACCCATATACATAGTCACAAACTTATACCATATTTATTAATTGTCTTGATGGTACATACCAGTCAGAATTTCATCTGACCCCCCCCTCATTTCTTACCAATACAATAGGAATGTTTAGCAGATTTACACTAACACATGTCATAAAAATATACTATATTAATAAACTGTCTTATGGGAATATGCCAGTCACAGAGGTTTTTCTAATTTTCCCACCCCCATCTCCATCACGAAACAATATGTATTTCTATTACATATACACTAATACATATTCACAAACATTTACCATATATTTTAACTATCTTAGTGAAATATGTCAGTCACAAAGTTTTTTCTAATATGCCCACCTCTACCCCAAGACAATATATATTTCTAGTATACATACACTAACATATATTCACAAACATTTACCATATATATCTTAGTGAAATATGCCGGTTACAGAGTTTTTATCTAATATGCCTACCCCTACTACAAAACATTATATATTCCTAATCTATATGTACTAACTATCTTAGTGGAATATGCCATTCAGAGAGTTTCATCTGTTGGTCTCACCTTTATCCCAAACATACTCTATTTACTAACTATCTTAGTGGTTCATGATTATGTTGCCTCCTGAACTGTTATATTGTTATAAACTAGGTTAAAATCTTAAGCAGTCAACAGTTCTAAATTAGGGTAGGTAACTACCGGTTTTGGTAGTTATATAAACATCATGAAAGTACTTATTAACCCCTTAAGTGTTTATGTCGGTTTAAGCCGACGCTACAAATATCGATAAAAAGTGCCGCTGTCGGCTAAAGCCGACTCTCTTAACTTGCCCTATTCTATTTCGTTCTCTGTCGAAATATTACGTTGTAGTTGCTAGTATTGCCGCTAGATAGTGTTGGCATGCTCTCTAGAGCATAACTTATAAAACTACCGCTTTATTTTTGTTTCTCTTTGGATCCGCCGTGAAATTATATTTACAAGGAGTCGCGATACCAGTGCAGCGAATGTGATGTTGGGCTGTGTGATGCCCCATGTTTTAAAATATATCACACCCAAAAAAATTACTAAACATTAGTAAGAAACTGTAAACAATCTTTATTGTGTGTACTTTTATTTTTAACAATGGTTTTATACATTTTACTTTTTTTTAATAGTTAGGTAAATGTGTTTTTAATGTATTTGCAGAAAATGTTTAAATTATATTAAACATGACATTTATACTTTTGATGTTGCTTATATTTTCTTTTAATGCCTATTTTTTAACTTCCAAGTTAACAAACATTAAAATAATCAAATAAAAAAAATAGGCATTTTTGGGTTGATTTAGACAAAAAAAATAAAACACTTAAGGGGTTAAGCACAGGGTCCGAGGCTACTCACCTCCTGTCACTGTGACCCAAATAGATCTTTTGTGACTTAGTATTTTTCCTCTAACTCTGTCTGTCAGTAGTTGTCCTGTAACTATATAGTAGTATATGTTATGATGAATAATATAAAAGATATAAATAATACAAATAATAAGAGTAAAAAAGTCACCTATAACACTCACGACACAATCAACAAAACATTGGACGTCCTGTGAGTCAAATTGTTAATATATGAAACACAACACGGGTACATGACATAAAAACGTTTAAACTGGCCAGCTTACGGACTTTAACTAACCTTCTGTGACAGATAATTTAGTCTATCCCCAGATAATTAGGCCTTTACCTGAAGATAAGTAGTAATTTTTTTATACATCGCTGTGCCTTTATCCGTTTGATGGAGTTGAACAATACATTAGAATAATATTTTAACTATTCATTCAATGTATTGTCAAGACTTGAAGGTGTTATAAATATGGATTTTCTCTATCGTTGACATGAAAGGAGAGTTTTGCATTTTTGCAATATTTCTATGCTGGTGTTGATTTTGTCAAATTTATGACAACTCTGAACTAGTTATTCGATGAATTTAGATTATTGTGAGGTTAATTTTCTTTAGGAATGTGTTGATAAAACCTAGTTTTTAATGGTTTAAACCATTTACACAATGTTCAACTTAGTCTGTCCAATGTAAAATATTTGGGAGTCTGTTAATTTTATTTTATATACACCGGATTGTTGGAAATCGTTGCCCCTTGTTTTGTTCTTATTGCCCCAATAACTTTTCTAGCTTGTTGGAGGTTCTGTGTGCCAACATATATATATATATATATATATATATTTGTGTGTAGTTCTTTCTTCAAGGTGTAATGTGAGGTTTCTTTATATTTGAGGCATACAAATTTCTGCTTAGGCCTGGGCCTTGCAATATGTTTTTGTTTCTATATTGTTTGTGTACGATGTTTTCCATTATTGTACTGTTGTATCCATTTGCTTTTGCTATGTGTTTAATTGTTGACAATTCATGGTTATAATCGTCTCTTATGAGTGGTAATGTTAGAAATCTCTTTAATAAACTATGGTAGGCTGCCATCTTATGTGACATGGGGTAATAAGATGTAGCGAGAATTGTGTAATCAGTGACAGTGAGTTTGCTGTATATTATGAACACAAGTTTTCCTCCTGTTTTTTTCAAAGTTAGTTTGAGAAAATTTATATAGTGTTATATCTCTGGACTACCATAGTCCCAAACCTATATCATATATATAACTAGTTTCTGTAATATGTTAATTGTCTTATCCTCCCCTCTCATAGCAATACTAGGTATGCCTAGTACACATTCACTAACATAGTCACAAATATATAATATATTTATTAGTTTCACAGTGGAATATTCCACTAATCTAACTCCCCCCCCCCATCACCATACATTAGGTGAAAGCCCACTGCCTTAGTGGTATATGCCATTCCCAAAGTTCCATGATGGCCTCTCCCCCTCATCAAAATACAATACCAATCCATTTACATATCCTAACAGTCACAAACATATGCCATAATATATGAACTCTCTTATTTGAATCTGCCAGATAAAAATTCTCCTCCCCTCAATATCTATCACCATCCCAACACCATATGAATATTAGGTACATATATAGCTTACTATCAGAGTCACAAACATCTATCACATTTATTAACTGCCTTTAGTGTAAAAAGGTATGTTTATTACATATACAATGTCATAACATGTTTCATATTTATATATATTTTTAATGTGATATTTATAGTTATTTGATAATTATTAATGTGATAATTATTATGTCTAGAATGTATACACATTTATATACAGTAATTTGCATTAGACTTATCCCCCCTCATTGCAATACAACATGTATATCTTAGTACATATACACTAATCATAGTCAGTAACATATATCTTTTTTTTTTTATTAAAGTCTGTTTAATTTGATACTTGTCACCCCCTCTGTTTTAGTGAGATATGATATTTATCTGATTCCCAGATTGCAATACAATAAGTATGTCTAGTTTCTATACACTATTATACTCACAAACATATATCATATTTATTAACTGTCTATATGTCATTTTTCTGAATCCCTCCGACAATTACTTTATATTTGGTATTTTTAGTACATATACACATATATTATTAACTGCTTCAGTGTAATATGTCTTTTTATCACCACCATCATAGTCATAGACCTATGTCATGTTCATAACCTGTTGGTGTAACATGCTAATTGTTATATCCTAATGTCTTATCCTTTCCTCCCCCCCCCCCACATTGCTATTCAATAGGTATGTCTAGCACATATTAATTAGTTCAGTCGCAAACATATATCATGTTTATTAACTGTCAGCAAAACCCATATCCTCTAATATATCATATTTATTTGGTTAGTGTATTATGAAATTTTTCTCATCCTCCCATCGCAATACAATTAATATATATATATATATATATATATATATATATATATATATATATATATATATATAGTACATATACACTATCATAGTCACAATCATATATCAAATCTAGTGTAATATGCCATTTCTTGTATCCCTCTCCCTCTATTTCAATATAATTGATATGTCTGTTATATAAACAATATCAAATTATGATATAGAGCTTCAAAATAATCTTCATCATATTTATTTTTCAATTTTGTAGACAAAATATAATATTTTAGTGTGATAAATGACAGATATACAGACAAATCAAAATCGCTCCCTCTAATCAAAATTACCAACTAATTTTGTGGTATAAACATTACATGCAATCACTCTCATTATAAATTAACCACAATAACATATAATTTTACATCTGCACCATATTTAGCCATTCGGACACTTGATCAATTAGTAATTGATGAAGTTCCACAATATTCATTCGCATCTCAAATTAAAGCAAACATTTATGTTAATAATATCATTAAAGAAGCACTTGATGTTCTGAAACTGAAGTACAATTTGAAATAATTTTCCTTTGTTGTGATAAAATGTCCAGTGAGAGGTATATAACAAGACAAAGATTCCTACTTTTTAGTCAGCTAAATGAACTGGCATTTGTAACAACATTTAAATATAGAATCTTATGATGAATTTTATTATAGTTTGACATGTATGTGTAGATTTACAAAGTTTAAAGTATGTGCACTGCTTAGGAAGTTTGTTCAGTGTTGGTTAATTTTAATAAAATTAATCTTTTGTTGGGAATTAGATTTTGAAATTCAGTACATTGATAAATAATATGAGAATCATTTTACAATATGAACATTTAGTAACTGAAGCAGAAGTTATATGATAAAATTGTGTTATAGTTTATTTTGTTTTATATATTAGCTGATGGTTTGACAAGATTTGATTTAAATTATAATTATTAACAATTAGTTTAGAAAGAGACCAGAAATAGTAGCAAAGGTGTCTTCTAAATGAACACATTCATCGTTTCGAAATATATTCAGTTCATTAATTATAACATGATCGGAATTGTGATTGGTTTAAAATCATTTTCTCATTTCACTATTAGGTTTCTGTAATAAAAGGGTTAATAAAGTTCATTCTTAACTAACATCAATCTTTAAAACTTTCAAGGCTTGCAAATTATCTTAATAGATATCTAGAAATAGTCTAATACTGTTCATAGAAGTACAGTATTTACAGCAAATCAATTTTATGCAAAAACTAATTAGGTATCTAGGATTTGGATTTTTCCAAAAATCATGTCCCTGTATATGTGATATTTTGGTGGGGTTACAGATAAACTTTTTACAATAATTAAAGATTCTCTGCTTAAACAAAATAATAAAAACATAAACTTTTCCAAAGGCGATAAAGATGGATTTGAATGGATAGTGGTGTCAAACATATGATAGACATTTTGTCCATTCTAGCACTTTTTCAGTGAATCTAGGGACCAAAAGACTTGACATTTTATTGAAGTATTTTATTCACTTCAGCATGTTTCTAAGATGTTTAAATAAGTTTCAGTTAAAATCGAGTTGTGGAAGTAAACATTTAATATTAGAATTAGCGGTAATTGCAAATTTCATCTTGAATTTTAAGGCTTCATCAAGTTTAAAATCTGCACTAGGTTCTTCAGCTGCTGATCTGTTGATAAGAGTGTCAAAGTGTAGTTTTCGTATCAATACTGTTATGGTATTCTAACAGCTTTTTTCCCCCAATGCGATTGTAAAATATCTATAATTTAGGTAGGTGTCTGTAGTTTATATAGATTCAGATATTCTCATGAACCTATCTGATATAATTTAAGTTTGACAAACAAAAGCAGTAAAACAAACTTTGAATAATTTGTATAACAGATATAGCCTATGTATTATAATTGATCAAAATAGTGGTACAAATTATAACAAATTTAATATGTAAGCAATCTAAATATAATTTGACTGGCGAATGTATTTAAAATAAGAAAGAATCCATTTAATGTAACTTATACAAAACCAAGAAGTGTTAACAATAAAGTCAAAATATTGCAAACAATAAACACATATGAATGCATTGTATGCAAAACGTTAATAGTAAACTGTGTTTTAATTATTTATTTCTATATAACAGAAATTAATAAAAATATTTTTTTTAAATAGTATAATTATGTCTTACCAGATGAGAACATAAACCCAAAATTCTTGTAGGATTGCAGAGTTAACAGATTTAATTTATTTCTATTTAATAACAGAATTAAATCACAAGATTTTATTCAAACGGTATATAATATACCAGGACAGACTATAAACCCAAAAATTGTGTCAGTAGCGGAGACTAAAGAGATCTGTAACTATAGTTGTGGTTATAACAAGTACAGTGGCCAAAGTAATAAAAAAGTACTCCCGGATTACCAAATAACGTATTTAAATGGAAGAAGCTATGTTTTATTGTACATGTATACATATATGTGTGTAATACTGTATTATACACTACATTAGTACATGCAATTGAAGTGTTAACGTAAAATAAAACTACAATAAAGAAAAAATGTAACTAACAATACAGTATTGTATTGTTGTATCAATAGTCTACATTATTCCATTGAAGTGGAAGACATAAAATAATTTTCTATTTTTGACTGCTTTTTCATTTTAAATGACATTTTGAACACTTGTTCTTGAAGTCCCTTCAATAGTAGAATTTCACTCGCGGAGACACCATTTTCTTCTGCCCAGGTAATAGGTAGCAAAGGAATCAATGACTGCGTTATGAGGTATTGTTTGAACACCTGGTGTCACTTGCCCTCCCTCACTCTCCTCTTCTATTGTGGTCACAGCCTCTATGATGTCATCATCTTTCAAAAACTGGTTGGTATTTTCCTCTTCATCACCAGTCAGATACTTGCTCACCAGAAAAACAGTTCATTTGTTATCAAAACATTATCAGCTATATCCACGAGCTGTTTATTAATTATGTCTCGCAGCATATTTTAGTCACTTCTATCGATATCAAGAATGGCTTTTTGTTTGGCTTTTTTTTTTTGTATTGCTCTAACAAATCCATGACTGGCCACAAGTTTTCCTACAAACAAGCCATCACTTTTTCATTAAGGTTTACCATTGCAATTGAAAGTAAGTAAACCACATTTTTCAGGTTAATTTCTTTTAATGTTTTAATCACACTGTCATCGTTCAACAAAACCGTGTAAAAAACACTCTTTTTTACTTCATTTTAATTGTTTGGATTACATTTTGGTCCATAGTTTGCAAGATAGGCATTACGTTAGGAGGTAGACACATAACACAGATTGATTTATTCATTTCATTTGAGTTTAAAGGGCCTATTGAACCATCTTTTTGACCCATCAGTGTACCACATGTTTCCTGTATTTCCTAGAACTCAATTTTTGTCCCCATGGGTCATTTTAAATTTGAAAGGTCTTGAAAACAAGTATCTTCTTATTTGTATCCATACTTAGAATCATGTGGCCAATTTTTTCCATAGTTCTATCATTTCCCATATGTGAGTTATGGGACCCATATCTTCAGACGCCGCTGCACCTCAGACTGTAGGCTGTTTTCCTTGCTTCCACCATTATAAACAGGTCAATGGATGGAAGCCCTAGTAATATTTCCATTGTTGCAGTTGGTATAGTTAACATGGCTATAGTAATGCATAGACATGTCATCTTCTGAAGCCTAGTCAGATAAATTTTTACCTGTCTCTGCTCGGTCCCAACCAATCACACTACCACCTCATAGCACATCATTCTTGTATAATATCAGTATAGATGTATCTCATCATTACTGGTCTTAGTCACCAGGTTCTGCCTACTGCCCTTCTTGCTGTCATTAACGATTTGTTGGCTTTTCCGAGTGCACCTCAAGTGCAAATTCCAGGTTAGTTTGGTGTCTAATACCGCCCTAGATATTTGACCTCTTCCACTCTTGGAATTTTAGTCCCAGAAAGTTTAATATCACTCAAATCCAGAGTGATTTTCTTCTTTGTAAATGGTATCGATCTACCACTGTATTCCCAGACCTCCCTTGAATAAGCACCACCACATTGACCACATATCCTTAGTTGTAGAAACCCAGCTGATGAGAGAAGGTACAGAAGTGTGTCAACCACCAGACACCACATAAATAGAGAGAGAGATAGAGAGAACTACAGCCTCTGGTGACCTCTGCCTCCAACTCCTCTCCCAGTACTTTAGCTACAACTGTCCTCCCATTTAATATGTCCCCCACCCACTCGCACACAGTTGTATTAATCCTGTAATATGATAGAACTTGGACCATTGAATCATGGAAGGTATTGTCAAAACTTCCCTCAATGCCTAGAATGACACTGAGGACATATTCACGGTTTCTGAGAAGCTCTTCCAGTCTTTGAATTAGACTATGAAATGAACTCTCATACCCTATACCTGAATAGAACTCATTATGATTTATATGCAAAGGAATCATGGCCCCGTGTATATCTTTCTCTACCAGTTTTTCTAGTGTCTTCAGAATAAAAGATGTTAAACTGATTGGTCTATAAGCCTTGACCTAGATCAGCTAGATCGTGTGGGAAGTAAGCAGAAGTGTAAATCAGCTTCCGATTTCTTGAGCCCACACTTAAGCCAGTGCTTACCATAGATATATCTCAGGAACATAAAGAAGATTACACAAGTATAAGTATCTTAAAGTTATTCCTAACTACTATACAGTTTCTAGGTTTTTTTAGTAAATTTATCATATACTAACTTTAACTCCACTGATGGATAGCCCTGCAATTCTGCCACCAGTCACCAGTTCTTATATTAGAGCTTAGACAATTGATGTAGTAATTATTTGTTTTGATGAAATGAAATAGTTTAAATGGTTGCAGGTTTTGGAATTCCGTTCATTTTAAATGGTTTGTGAGTTATTCTTGCAAAATGTGCAACTTGTCATATTAGTTTTTATTGGAACATTAGTAATGTGATAAGTGTGTTTTATTTGTTTAGGCAATTGGTAATCATAAGAATGTTTTTTAATTGGAGGTTGCGAATGAATGTTTAGTTTTAAGTTAAATGTGTTTTAGATATTAGAAACTAATAAGGGTCTTATAGGTGGAAACATTCCTCATTTAGGAATTTTATGCCACTGTTATAAAAGGTGGCATATTAAACAAACCCACTATAATAATAAAAGATTTACATATAATTCAAAAACATTTCTTTTTTTTGTTTAATCTTCATAACACTTGCTTAGTTAGGAGGTTTGAAACTAAAAACTTTCATACTTAAAATTTCAAATACGTTTTTTTTAAAAAATCAAACAGTATTTTAAAGACAATATTCATAGTTGGAGCTACCATAAAAGTATGCTTTTGTTCAATGGCATTTTAAGTTTGAGAGGTTTTTACTTTTTTCTTTTTTACTACAAGACTACACATTATTTTTCAATTTAGTTTTAAAATGAACATAATGGAAAAGTTATTATTGAAATTACTACCAGATTAAACATTTTAAGAAATCAACTAAAGGTTTTGGGAAGAAATTCATGTCCTCAAAATAAGTTTGTTAAAATTCAACAAAACAATGTCAAATAACAATATAATCGCTTTAAATGTGTGTATAATACGGGAAATATAGTACGAGCAATGAGTTGTGTGACTTTTTTTTTTTTTTCAAAAACCCTCAGTCAGAAGGAAATAACAAGAAACAACCAATTTAAAATAATCGTTATTATAAATAAATTGGCTGTAACATAGAAGTTGGACTCTGTATAGCACTAGTAGACATGCTAAATGGATGGTTATGTTACTTCTAATTTCTGTATTATAATGTCTTGTGTCTTTAATATTTTTGAATATACAAAAGGATTGATAATAAAGATTACTTAATATTTTAGAAAGGTAAAATAAAAACTTTCTATTTTTTATACACACATAATGGCTAAATATCTCTGTGTATTATCTATTATAATAGCAGTATTATTCATCGTTGTCATTTTTAACTTTGTACTTTTGTGTTAAATTACACTTCAGCTACTTTATAGGAATAAATAATAATGAAGTTACATTGAAATAATTTTAAATTGTATATAATAAAAACAATACCAATGAAGCTAAATTTTAAGGAAAACATAGATAAGACCAAAACTAAATTTTACACTTGTTGAGTAAGTAGTTAAAAGGGAAAATTAACTATTCATATGTATTTCACAAATATCTCAAATTATTTTTATGTAATGTGAAGAACTATAATTTAAACCAGAAGTATCTGAATTATATCACTGAGAATAGCTTGAACAAAGGACAAACTACAAAATTTGTGTTTGGTGAAAATGAGATTGCTGTGTAAGTTTTATGACATTCATGAGCACTTGTGAAACTCTATAAATTGTTGGTTTTGAAACAAAAAATACATGTATTGTATTTGTATTTTAATCTTATCACAATCAAAACCCAAGTCTTTTAAAAATAGATATTTCAAGTTTTTGCACATTTAAAAATACCTACTTTAATTCTTTTTATTCCTTCATATGTTTTTAATCATACTGATTGATTTGTGTTTATTTATATAAAAAGAATCACAATATTTGTAACAAATTTCTTCAACTGGAAATTGTTACATATCTACAAAAAAATTGCTTGACGAGCAACATAACATCACACTATAATTATTTTAAAAAAATTTTAGATTCTTAATAATTTTTACTACTAGTAATAATCATATAGCACAATAACCTGTGAAGGGTCAAGGTCTAATAAACTGCTTTTGTCTGCAATGGATAATGTGTGGTGCACATTAAGTCCCATCACTGTAATTCTACTCTTCACGACAGGAGTTTGTTGCACTTCATAGGTCCTCGCTTGTACTCACATTGTTAAATCAACATCATAACTTTCTGAGCAGAAACAATGATGAAACTAGAGATTTCTCACATACCTAGTGAAAGCGTTAGTTACTAGATTGAGCGAAGGCTCATGTACTTTACAACTTTTTATTGAATATTTTTGGTAATAATATGCTACTGTTCATTTGTAAATATACTTCTGTTACTTACTTTATTTTTAAACAAACTATATGATGAGCTGCTATATCATTTATTTAATTCTAAAGTTATTTATCAGTTTAATGGTATTGTTGATGTACACTATAGCATGTGTAGCATTAATTATGAAATATGTGAAAGATGCATCTAGATCTACTGCACTGTATTTTTTAACTGTTTAGTTATTTGACTCTTTTGCTTCTCTTTTTTATTCTTTATTTAGTCTCTTGACTACCAAGAAGTAAGCTGTGTATGTAGTTCAATATAAACAATTTATGACCACGCCTAGCCTAAAGTTGGTTACTATTACCCGTTAACTTCAACCTGTAATATTACAGTTACACAAACAATACACCACCTTGTTGTTTGTGACTCCTTTTTTATGTAATCATGTTTTTTCTGAAATGGGATGAGGTTTAAAGAAAATAACATAAATCGACATTCACATTTTTTATTTTTCAGTATTCTACTACCACTGCTACATGTTACATGTATATTATGGGTGACTTGGAAGGTGTTAAAATAGTATGTATATTACTTAAGCTTGAAAAGAATTTGAATACAAAGAAGGCAGTGTAAATAGACAATTTAGTGTTTACCAGCAAAACCCTTTAGGAGCTGTTGATCACAATAAAATAATTATGGGGGGGGGATAGGATCTGAAATTAAAATTTAACGCAATATGTTGTGAAGAACTCTATTAATTTTGAAACTAACCTTGCAAAACTGATTTCATTTACTCAGCTCCTTTCAAATGCAGGCACACAATGTTAAAATTAAACTTCTTATCTAGTGTTATTTTCACATTAAAAGTAACCTTTTTCAATAGGGTCACAGACACTTTTAATTTTAATCCCTGTCACTAGTTGTTGTGTACTGCCAAGACAGGTAGCCATGAATAATACAAATCAGTTCAGGGGAAACATAAATAAAGCACAAGAACTTGAGTTAACATAGTGCTTGCATTGAAACTGCATCAGAGTGCGGAAATATTTAGGAACAAGCTTGATTTCGGCTTTAAGGTAGCGACCAACCACCAATTGTATTTAAGCATCCAAGGTTATGCAGTTTACATCTCACCAATAACAATACAGATCATACAATTATTATTGTATGATGTTTGGAGTTCACATAGTTGTTCCCAAACCCTTCAACATGTAAATATACAACAGACACAACAGGACATTTGTTCCTAAAATTCAATTTAACTACCACCCACACAATTTTTATTTTAGTAAGCATTTCTTCAAAATTTAGAGGAAGGGGACTTTTGAGAAGTCTGGCATTAACTTGCCTTATACTTTTGAATTTTTATAATTTTGACTTGACAGCAACTGTATTATTTTTCCACTACATTATATTTATATTTACTGAGTTTAAATAATATTTTTAATTAGTTTTAACAATGAGACCACTACAACAAAGTGATTTGATCAAGATTAGTTTTTTAGACCTAGAAATGTATTCATTGTGTTTTGAAAGCATCTGGAAGTATTTTAAATTGACTTTTTAATCAGTCGTGAAAATTTAATAGATATGTCTAATTATTGTATCATCATCATTCCATAATGTTTATTCAGAACTAGGAAGTGTGTACTCTGTATTTGTGCATGTATAACATGTGTGTCCATGTACATACGGACGAGTGTGAGTCAGTCAATCCAGAATATAAAGCTTTCCTTCAATTCAGCCGAACCAATCAAATTGCCTATGACTGCTTGCTTACAGTTCAAATACACAATCTCACAATATTTATTATGATTTATAAACTGTTAATCATTGTATTCCCATAACAAAAACAAAACCAATCAGTGTTCATCTTTATTAATCCAACAAACTTTAGACATTTCTTACATCTATCTGTTTACTATTTAAAAATGTAAAAAGTTTGTTATTAGTAAATATATATAATATAATAATATTATATATTTTTATTCCACCCAATATTTACAACCAAATAATTAGTTAGAAATTTCAATCATCTTAAACAGTGCTAATTGTTTGATGTAAAATAAATATATACATTGAATGTCTATCTTTTACAATATTAGGTACATCAATGGAAGGAGTGGCGGATCTACGGGGGAGGGCTTTTGGGCTGAAGCCTCCCCAAAACCTCTAAAAATTTTTTTGTAAGAATGTAAATTTTATACCAATATATTTAGTTTGAAGCTCGTAAAATATATTCATTAGCAAGAATGACTTAATTCCACTACTACGTCTTCAATTGTATGATATCCGTTAACGTTTTAATACTTTGTATAATGTCTTGTTACATTTACATTGCCTGCAATCAATCAACATAAAGTATTTTGACCATCACTCCTAGTCTCCAAACAAAAATTCCAACTGTGTCCCCGTCATTATTTATTCATCTCTAGCCAGTAGAACTACTCTGAAATATTAAATGTACGATGTACTAAAATAAATCCTTTTCACATTTTCGATCTGCCTTTTATGAACTTTAATGTATTTCATTAGTAAATTAGTAAACAAAACATCCTGAAAACCTTTAATATGAAACACACGTTTTTACTCCATAAAACAACTATTTTGGTCGCTTCATTATATGAAAGTCCTTTCACAAAATTTTCCCCCGTTAAGCCCCCCCCCAAATAAAATTCTAGATCCACCATTGCAAATGAACAACATTATTTACAAACCTCTTAACTTACTATCTATAGAATACCTGATTACATAATATAAAGAATGAATACAAATAAATAACAGAAGGAAAATACTGAACCCATCACATTACTATACTTTTACAACAAAATCTAACCATTTTCAAATGCCAACTAGCTTTACAGATCAAGCCCGCATTTTCTGAACAAAAATAACATATAACTGTGTTCATTATTCCTATTGACACACATAAAGCCTTTCAACCAAAAAATTAACTTATTTATGAATTTAAATGAATATTAAATTCACAATCAATATTGAATTCAATTTTATCCTCTTTTGAAACATATATTATTAATATCAGCAGCTAAACCATTGAAAATGGTGGTCCTAAGAATAAAAATAATCTTTAGAAATATATACTAGAGTTTAGTAAAGTTACTAAATATTATTTAAAATATAAAAATCTATTTTCATCATTTCATTATTAGGAATGCAAAAATGCATTGTTAGAAAAGAACTATGTCTTAGAATAATCTTATATTTGAACTGAGAGTAAACAGTTATGGAAATAATTTGATATGGTTGTAGTAACTTCCCCCTTTGGTACATAGTAGGTACGAGATCAAGACTGAGACGAGACAGTGATTCTTTTCAGTTTCAGTCTCAGTCTTGTTAAACAAAATCTTGCCTTGCCCTCATATGAGATTCACGTGGATGAGTAACTTATTTTATAAGATTTACCACAATCATTATTTATTTATTTTTACATTCTCATATATATGTATTACATAGAAGGTATTGTGATAGCAAACTAAATGACTTTCAGGTTTTTCTGATATAATTTCTCTTGAGAGTCCCTGACATGAAAAAAGTGCAACGATGTATGGCATCTGTGTATACAATTAGTTTCATTCTAATGACTTGGTATTGATTTCAATGATTTTTAATTTTCAATGATTATAGAATTTTTCTTCTTTTTTCTTAAGTTATGGAAAATTAAAAATTTGGGAGGTATTAACATGAAATTTTTATTTTTTAAAAAATATACTTGATATTAATCAAACGTAATGTCTAAGGACCCTAATTAAACATATTGGTCAACCATTACTCCAAAAAAATAGACTTTGAGCAATCAACGGAAAAGTGAAAATAAACATTGGATATTTTCAATGTCCTAAAAGTTCGAATATTTCAAAATCGGCCTAAGCAATTTCAATCAAATCTTTGGTAATTAGAAAGGCTTGATAAAACAAACCAATGTGTAAAAATTGCATGTAAAAGATAATTATGATTTTCAATGAATTTAGAAATACCTAAGTAAACCCTGAAACCATAAGATGCATAAGATGATCCCCCACCCCCAAATGGTAAAATACAAAATATTATGATAGTGTTAACTTGTTGCAAAAACTAAAAGAACCCAATTCAACTGTCTGAATGACAATATATATATATATATATATATATATATATATATATATATATATATATATATATATATATTGTTTAAGTTATAAACCACAATTATATCAATTTGGTCAAAATGATTAAAAGTGCTTGAAAATGTTGATTACTAGATGCTCATTTCAAAAACTGTTTTTAATGAGAAAAGAAATTTACATTTCTAGAGAGTGATCACTTTGGATAAGAACAAAAAGGAGTGAACATGTTTCATTTCTAGTTTCCTACTGAAGTCCAAATTATAGAGTTGATGTCTACATCAGTACATAATGAAATTCCGTACTATCATTATTTTTATACAATCACATTTTCATAAATTTATGACTAAAAAAATTCATAGGAAATGACAATATATAGGAGGATAGCATGTCTAAAATTTAAGTGAACCATTTTTCTACGAATAATACACTTAAGTAATCCTATATGAGAAATTATATAAAATGTTTGTGCAACATTTATTTCAAAAAAGAAAATACTATTAGACTTGAGAGTCTCGAAACATAATTCTTTTTTCGTTTCAAGTCACAGGTGTACAGTCTCGGGCTTAGTCTCATTAACTAAACCAGGTCTCGGTCTGGAGTCTTATCTCACGTGCATTAAGACCCATTAGAGCTAATCATGTAGGAATATTTTGAATTGACATAAAACAATTATGTAATAACTCGTTTTTGACTTGATGTGTTAAAATTAATAAATACAAGTTTAACTATTTATTCTTATATTTATAAAGGTGTGAGTGGACTAAGTGTTAGAAATAAAATATTACCAGATAATTGTTTAAGTAGTTGCAAAAACGTTTGTTTTATTTTTAGCTTAGTCAGTAGTTTTGCTGTTTGTGCTCAAACTTCCTTCCCATTTACTTTTTTATTGCGATAAAATTAGAGTTTGAAAATGTAATATTGATTGATTTAATTGTTTTGTATGGTATATATTTAGTTTATTTGTATTTTGTGTTTCCTTTCTTACATGTTTGATACATAAAGGTACCAAAAAATCAAATATAAAAAAATAGTCTTATAATTTTACTTTATATTACTTATTTTGATTTGAAAACGTTTAGTTTTTGAACAAATTTAGAAAGATTTATGTTTTAACATAGGGTAAAGGAACGTTCTCAACTACTATTCCTGATGTGACCCATGGGGCTAAGGTAAGTAATACTCCACATAGTATTGTTGTTGTTATTGTTGCTATGTTTGAAGTTTCTGGTACCCTGTTTTATTCTGCTCTAATTCAAAAAACTTCCTTAAAATTAATTGCAATGTCAGCTTTTAAGCATAATGTCAGAGTGGAAGCATGATAACTTTATGTAATTCTTGCATTTTTAATTGCCTCTTGGTTTTTGCTATCTCTACATGAGTATAATTATATATGTTTATTTACTAATTTGTGTGAAAACTATGATTATCATATATGTATTTTATATTCATTATAGAAAATGGTTAGACAGTCTTTACTTCAATAATCCACAAGTCATTATTAAAAAACGAACACTTTAAAACTATTCTTAGTTGCATATATGTATTTCATCACAAATATGTATTGCAATAACATCATACTAAAATATTTTTGAAGAAAAAAAAACCATAAATTTTAAATTTATTTTGTTATTACACTTTGATATATATATATATATATATATATATATATATATATATATATATATATGGTAATTTTTAAATAATAGTTTTAGATTGATAAAATTGTATAGTTCTCTATTACTGCATTAACTCTCACTAAAAGAATGTGACAGTATTTAATTTATAATTCTTATAGTGTCACATTCTTTTAGTGAGAGTTAATGCGGTAATAGAGAACTATACAATTTTATCAATCTAAAAGTATTATTTAAGAATTACCATATTCTTTCAAATAGAGTTAATGTAGTTTTAAAGATTTACAATTTTAGTGATATTAAACAAAATAACAAATTAGTATTTACAATAAATCAACATATTATAATAAGATTAAGGTAATGATATTCAACAAATGTCATATTCTTTCATTCTTAGTTAATCCAGTATTAAGGAATTAAATAATTTTTATCATTATTAAAACAGTACTTCAGAACTGTGCATATTTTCAATAACAATTACTGCATATTTTAGAACAATGACATTTTCATTCATAATATTAGTATACTAGATTAATATAACCATCATGAAAGTCATTTGGCATTGATTTTTCTAACCTAAAGTCATTTGGCATTGATTTTTCTAACCTCAAATTATAACAATGATAATTTTGTGTTTATGTGTGACAAGATGACACCAATTTGTGTGTCAAGTAGTGTTACTCACAAAAATTTGGATTTTATAATCTGGAAATGTAATAAAATCTTATTTTACTAATAATTGTTGTAAATAAGTTTTAGTGGTAACATTAACATGCTTCATGATTTTTTTTTTTTTTAGTTTCAACTATGTTTTAATCTTTTTGTTTTGTTTTTAATTATTAAAGTTTATTAGGATTTTTAATATTTGCACAGTTAATTCTTGAGACCACTCAAGTGAGTGAAGTGCTCAACCCATTTTGTTTCTTCGACTAACTCAAACTATTTGTTGACATTTACTTTTGAGGTTTAATATACCTTTCTAAGAATACCAGATAGTCAACCTCACCCCTGCCTTCTTTATCTCTCCAGCCCTACTTCCATTGGCCCACCCCTTGCTTTTCAGTATGATGAACCCTGCGCTCAGTTATGTGGCATGAGCTAGGCATTATTTTACTTATTCCAAGTACCATTTTTGCCCTATTATTATAGTTTTGTTGTATATGCCAGTGTATTAGAAACTTAGTTTTTTGTGAAATGTTTTACTATGATTTGTGTTTGTTTGAAATCATGGGAACTGAGTGTGAACAAAATATTCACATGTGGCTTGAAGAAAGTGATGGTGAACGAATGGATTCCAACAATCCAAATATGGGTGATGAAGGATAGTAACCAGAAGGATGAAAATAATTAAGAATACAGTGAACATAAAACATGGTCAGAAAACGAGGCAGAAGAGCATGAAGAAGTAGTATTTCTTTAGAGTGAAACATACTTTTTTCTGGGGAAAAATGAAATTATGAAGTGGCAACTTTATTATCCGAAGCGTAATAACAGAATAAGAAAAAGATATCATAATGTAGTAATAAAAGCTGCAGGTTTGAAAGGAAATATAAGTTGGATTATGTAATAATGTAACTTAATAAATAATAATGAAAATTAATAATTAATAAATTTAATTTATAAAATTAATAATAATGGAAAATGTAATAAGGAATGCAATATCCCCTATTGAAGCATGAAAAGTATTTTTTCCCAATGAAAGAAATAATCAAATTGTTATTGACACATATCGATTTAAGGTGGGCTCAAACCAAATTATTCAAAAGAAAGAGACTGTCAAAATACAAATTCAGATAAAATTTTGGATTTTGTTGTATCTTTTTGGGGTTTTTAAATCTTTAAAATTAAACTTGTTTGACTCGTGGAAAAACTGCATGTTAACCCTACCAATCTTATGAAGAATGGTTATATCAATAAACCTATTCAACTTCTCCTGCAATCTTTCTGAATTGAAAACATTGATGATAGGCTGGAAATAAGAGATTGGACAAATTAGCCTCTGTAACAGAAATGTTTGATGGATTTGTGCAGCGATGTTAGAATTCATACAGCCCTGGAGTGAATTGCACTACAGGTGAAATGCTTATAGATTTTTTTTTGTTTTTGATGAAACCCATTCAACCAATATATTCCAAACAAGCCTGACACAAGTATGGAATTAAGAATTTTTCACTTTTTGACTCAGAAATTTACTTTACCATAAAAATGGATATTTATGCTGAGACTTAACCACAGGGGTCTTATTTTGTGGACAAGAGCTCAGCCTCAGTTGTAAAAAGAATTATTGAACCAATAGATAACACAGGCCAGAATATAACCTGTGACAAATGATTCACATCAGTGACACTTGCTAGAGATTTACAACAGATCCACACTCGGAACCGTCAGAAAAAACAGACAGGAAATTCTAGCAATGCTTACTGAAACAAAAAGTATGTCAGAGTAGCTGGAACTGAGAGAGAGAAGAAGTAGATTTTGATCATGTGAAGTGTCACTTCTGACCACACAAAAAAAACAGAAAGAAAACATTAGTTGTGCGATATGTGCAGTTTCAATATGTGGAGAACACATCATGTCACCTTGCACTAACTGTTATGATGGACAAGAACAAATCTATGATGAACAAAGATCTATGAACAAAGACTATGATGGCTGACCAGATTACAAATAAGAAGTTTTTTTTAATAATATGGTTATTAATAATGCTATTTAATTTGTAATGATTATTCTGATTTTATGAATAACATTTTTGTTCCGTGATTCTCACTGTACTGCTGTATTTCAAATTTTCTTTTTTGATATATCCTGATAATTTTTCTTCTTAATAAATTAATTTATATTTATCTTATAACTCATAATACTTTATCTTAATACTCATAAGTAAACTTTAAAAAATGCTGGTACAGATATTTTAAAATAAAATTTTTGTTTAAGTTATATCAAAACTAATGTCAGATTTGAATTAACATCACAAAAATATGGGGTAGTTGAAAATAATCAATTTTGATTCATAATCACAAAGATGAAATTTACTGAATCTTCATTTAAAAAAATTAATTTTTTCCAAAGTTACATTAAAATTTGTAATAAAATGTTGTTCAGAGGGAAAATTGAGTTTCTTCAATATTGATTCAAAATCACTAAATTTTATCATTATGGCTGACCTTTTAATTTCTATGAGATGTAAATTAAAAATTTTGATATTCTGAACTATTTTTATAGCCTCTGTTCTAAAATTGTATAGTTGTTTCATAACATATTTTTTAATAATGAAAATTTTTAACTCACATTTAAACTAATATTAATTTATACTATACTGTACTTATTTATACAAAATGTTAAATTGTTGATACAAAACAGTGAAAATTCAAAAATCAGTCTTCACAATGCACAACGATATTGAAAATCCTTTAAAAATCTTTTTTGCTGTTTAATCTTTTGAGATAACACCATGTCTACTTTCAACATCATTCATGTATATATAAACTAATGCATGATGTTTTGAGATTACAGATCAATTCTCATTATTAAGGAAACAACTTAAAACATGACAAACTAGAAAAAAAATCAACATAGCCCAATATACTAGGACTAAACAGGAAATTATACTGAAACTAACCTAAGGAAGGGACTTGATGATAAAACTAGGCCTAAGCTTTCAAAATAATTAAGACTGATCACAAATATTCCAGGAAAACCCATAAGTCAACAGAAATAGTTTTAGCCCTACAATTCGACCCTAGTTAACTTATCCTTCCCTTCATTATGCAGAGATCTATATTATACTGGTATTCAGATCAGCTTTGCCTCTTCAACCTGAGCTAATTTGATCAATACATCTTTACACTTATGTGTGAAGGTAGATGTCACTTGACTATCTGAGCATATATTGCCCTTACTTTTTTATGTGAGGAAAAAACCTCCTCCAATCTCGCACACTGTAAAATTTCATATGATTGTCATCCGATCACCGAGATCTACTTCCATAGCAACCAGGATCTACAGAGCTCCAGTTCTTTCATATGAGTGTTCCTGAACTTGAAATTCCTGTATCAACACTGATCCATCCATGTAACAGTGTCAAAATCTAACAGAACCAGGATTCCCTCTGCCCACTCAATTCTTATAAGGGAAACAAATACTATACCATATCAAAGCAGAACTAAGAATCATAACTGTCCATACCACCTGAAAGAATTGACAAACATTTAGTTCTATTCCCATTGCCATAATATCCTAGCGTTCTTATATAACATAATATATCATAGCATCACTTCCTCATTTAATCTAATGTTAAGACAAGACATCTTTAGAAGTAACACTCCCATTGTCATAGTGTCAGAGCACACACTGACACATGGCACCCATTATGTTAAGGCAAGCCACTAAGCATAGAATGAATTGTATCCACACACATTCCAATCCATCTTAACAAAGTTTTGGAGGTAATCTTTGATATTAATGACACAACCACTTGGTACCCTACACTTGGGTGACATAGCTCATGTTCACACGACACTACCATAATACCCTGGTTATATTTGCATCAAGGAAAAGCTCAATCAACAAACCTTCAGGAAGAAATATCCTAGACAACAACAAATTTAACAGTGTGACAACCAATTACTCTACTCCCAGCTTTGTGTTTAGGACGGTAACTGATATAAATACCAGCTTTAAAAACTAGTCAAGGGTAACAAAGATAACAAGAATGTTTTCTTACCACAGATTTTGTAGAGATAAAATGTTAAATCTTATGCCAAAAATACTTTAGGTAAAAAGATGCTGTAAGGAGAGTTACTAACTGTATTCAGGTAAATTGTGAAAAGCTTAAAGTCAATAAATAAAAGAAACAGACTTATTTATACAACATATTGTTGTTTTAATAACCAAGTTGTTATCCTCAACTTATGTGTTGTTGTTAGTTATTATCACACATCACATGAAACATAATATATTGTTTTTTTTTTAATAAGCATATTATGAATCTACATTACTCTTCTTTTGCAAATATTTTCAAACTAATTTGTTGAAATTATTTTATTTGAACAAGATTTAATGGGTAAGGATAATTAATCAGTTAAAAAATCTTGGCGCCAAATATATATATTTTACAGACCCGGATTTCCCAATAGGCCCGGTAGGCCTGAGCCTATGGGCGCAAGCTCGCAGGGGGTGCACGGCCGAGAGAAAATTTTATTATTTTTTTAATATCTAGAAATAAAAATAAATAGCCATAACTTAGCATAATTTTTGAATTGATTACAAAACAATCATTCTGATTTTGAAGTTCATTGGAACAAATAATTGTTGGTAAAGTTAAACTATTTTTCAACATTACGCATCATAAATTCCATATTGCCTTATGAATGCTTTAAAATAAGTTTATTACTAAATTACTTACGTCTTAGCAATCTTGTGTTTAGTATTTATTTATTAATATTTCATTACAGCTGTTTCGGTATAACATATACCATCATCAGATGAAACAACACGTTTACACAACACACTGATACACATTTCACAAAAATAAATAAACATAAAATGTTTGGTACTGCAGTACAAGTCGACAATAATATAAAATAAAGTTTAGATAATATAGCCACATCTTTCTAACGTGGTGGTCAACTGTTCACTGAGGGATTATATAATATATCTTATTGACAGTCACTCATAATCTTTGACATTCTTATCTAATGTAGCAAGCATATCATATAGACAGTTGGATGCAAAATTCAATTTATCATTTAATAAACTGTACGGGTTGGTTTTGAATTGTTTATATGAGTACCAAATATATAAACAATTCAAAACCAACCCGGACAGTTTATTAAATGATAAATTGAATTTTGCATCCAACTGTCTATATGATACGCTTGCTACATTAGATAAGAATGTCAAAGATTATGAGTGACTGTCAATAAGATATATTATATAATCCCTCAGTGAACAGTTGACCACCACGTTAGAAAGATCTGGCTATATTATCTAAACTATCTAAACTTTATTTTATATTATTTTCGACTTGTACTGCAGTACCAAACATTTTATGTTTATTTATTTTTATGAAATGTGTATCAGTGTGTTGTGTAAACGTGTTGTTTCATCTGATGATGGTATATGTTATACCGAAACAGCTGTAATGAAATATTAATAAATAAATACTAAACACAAGATTGCTAAGACGTAAGTAATTTAGTAATAAAATTACGCATCAACTTCGTTACAACATTGATCTCAAACACCGGAGAACTGGCTGTAGTGATGTCGTAGAGCAGTACGCATCGTAATGCCACTGCCACTGCCACTATTCATTTAATTGCCCAAATGACTAAATTGAACAAAACCTAAGTTATTAACATAGCAATGGCCATGCTTTGTTGCGGGAATGCTCTGCGGGTTGGATCATTTTTTTTAAGTCCCACAAACACGCGCTCACTATTTAATACATAAAATTACTAAAAGTGTTTTAAGACGGCATTTTGTTAAGCCCAGAACTAAGTAAATTACTCAAAAAACTTGCAATGGTAAAATTGCATCGTGGAGTGGTGTTGAAGCAATTAACATATAGGCCTGATATAATTTTTCAATAAAGGTTTTTGGGGAAGTAACTTTAACCAGACTAGGGGGGGCGGTAAAAATTATTGGGCCTAGGGCCGCCAAAATGCTAAATCCGGCCCTGTATATATATATATAAAACTTTTTAAATATGATTAAGTTTAATTTGGGACCTAAAGCATTTGTCATACTTCTGCTATCACTACCACGCTTATCAAAGAAAATTCACAAAACTTTGTAAATATTTAGATTTCTTAGCGGTAAAAGTTTTAACATTTTTAAACTGAGTTTGCTCAGATCTATGTTTATACAACATTATTCTACTGAAAGATTTTAAAGCAACATTTATGGTTTATCTGAACTATGATAAGATCCTCTTCATATTACATATTTTAAGTTTGAAATTTATTACAGTTTAATAAATTTCACCTGAGGAGTTACATGAATCAAAACTCTTCATTATGAATCAAGTTAATTTTCTTTTAATTTGTAAAGATAACAACTTGGTCATTGAATATGTAGTCTGTTGTTGTGGAAGTGTGTTTATTTCATTGTTCATTATCGCCAATTCTCTTGCAAGCAATTTCCACATGTGCAGAAACCCTTACAGCTAAAATAAATTTTTAGATTTATACAGCGCATATATTATAAATTTTGCATTTTACTACATATGCCATAATTGGATTTAAAGTTTCTATTCAACAAGTATTTGTAATAAAATAATTAAGAAAAAATATTTTTGTGCATGTTCATGTGACTTTGATATTTTCTGTCAGTAAGTAATCAGTTAAATAATTAAGTTTCATAATTCTTAAAAATTGAAGAACATTATTGTTTTAACTAATATTACTCACTGTATATAGTTTATTTTTGTAACAAAGTTGTTATTTTTTATGGGTCAAACTCTTTTTTTCATCATTACTTTGTAAAATGGTTTATGATAATGTGAACAAATTAATTTAACTTATTAATATTGCATATGTTTAGCGATACAGAATTTAAAAATGAAAAATGATAAGCGATAATTCATAGGTAATGTAACTTGTATTATTTTATTTTGCTAATGCCATAACTTTGAATTTGGTTTCAGCAGAAAGGGACAAATTTGATTTCAGTAAACTTCTTCCGATTGTTTCGTGTCATGCGTTTGGTAAAACTACTCAGTCGTGGAGAAGGTATTCGTACATTACTCTGGACTTTTATTAAAAGTTTCCAGGCTTTGCCCTACGTAGCATTGCTTATTGTAATGTTGTTCTTCATCTATGCAGTAATAGGAATGCAGGTAAATCTTCAATGAGGTGGTCCTTATCGCTTATGGCTAATTTATATTAGTCAAAATAAAAGGCTAGGAACTGAAGCAAGTAGGAGCTATATTATCTTCATGTAAATGTAGTTAGTAGAGTAACTAGCATAGTCAAATATTATATATATATATATATATATATATATATATATATATATATATATATATAGCTTATTGCTTGACTACTGTCTTTTCCCCACTACCAAATTTTGTACCTAAGCATCTAGGCTATTAAGTAAAGAAGAGTAAATGCTTGGTTATTATACTATCTACTTAACTAATGTAATCAAGAAGAGACAAATTTTCCTAAAATTCAATTTGAGCTACCCTCCAATTATTATTTCACTTGGGGAATAATCATCAAGAAGGTTTTTCTAGTTTAGACTATGTTGTTCAATATTATTCTCAAATTTAGCTTTTACATTTTAATCAAACTCCTTTCAAGCTAATATAAAACGTAGAAGTATCTATTTTAAATTTCTATAGATTGCCCATATTAAATAAAGGTGACATAGAGACATCAGATTTGCAAGGATTTTTGTAAGGGTTTGGCATTAGATGGTAATTACAGTTATAGATTAGTTATTGTAGCTTCGCTGAAAATGGCAACTTTGTCATTGAAATGCATTTTAATAAATAAACGTACTATTTGTGAGAATTTGTATTCTAGTTAATCTATCAATTATACCATCTCACAAGTCAAGCTCAATATTTATTTATGATAGTTACTATTTAAAATTTCTTTTAGCAGTTACTCTTTTTGTGGGTAGGGAAAAATTATCTTTCACGAAAAGGTACCTTTCAGTTCTAGAAAGATTACCAATGTTTTAATTCTCTCTTTTTCAATATTTAAAAGATAGTGAGGGAAGGGTACTTTTGAGACACCTGATATATATATATATATATATATATATATATATATATATATGTGTGTGTGTATATTAGTGCTAGTATTTAAAAAAAAAACAATAATTGTTACGGAATCTTTAACATACAACAAGTTAAGCTGTAAAATTATTGTCCTAAAAATTAATGTAAGAAGGTAAATAAAAATATTTAAATTTGTTACTATCCTCTTTGTCATTATATGAATTAATTAACTGACATTGTTTCTTCCATATTTCTATGGTAATATATATATATATATATATATATATATATATATATATATTAAGGAGTGAAAATTTAAGTACTACCTACTGATATGACTAAGTTACTTCATATTGTTACTTAAAACATTTATTGATACATCAAAAGTAAAATTAAAAAAAATTGTACTGATTCATCTGTAATGTGTTTAAAATCTTTTTATTTAGGTTTTCGGAAAAATTGCAAAAGAGTCTGACTTCATTACTAGAAACAATCATTTCCAAACGTTTCCTCAGGCAGTTTTGGTTTTATTCCGCTCAGCAACAGGTGAGTGTAACAGAATTAAAATATTTAACTAAATTTATACATCTAATGCTTCAAATATCATCCTCAACAAACCATAATAAATACTGGGTGTTGAAAAAAGTTGAAACTGACGATAGTTTTAACAACATGACAATTGTAGGCCACCTGGATTGTATTATGAATAATATGTGTTATCTATTCTTAAATACCTTTTTTTAGGTCTGTGCACTACGGACTTTCATTGTAATACCGTGCATGCTGAAAAAAAACAAAAAAATTTTATTTGTTTTAATACGTGACATGTTTTGCATTGTGTTTTATACAAAGTAACGAAGCTGATGGAAGAAATATAATTATGACAATTTTATTGTTGAAACCAATAATTTTAAGTGGAAAATAGAATGGTAGACAGTCTAAAAAAAGATAAGAATAGGTAATATATATATAATGATGATAGTTATCAAAATAAAGAAAATAAATGATGTACAAAGTTTTTTACCTGAACAGAAATACATGAACTTTTAACTTAGTTCTAGAAAGAAGAATGCCTTTAGTTATCCAACTTATGTTTTTATTCTGTTTAAACCCTAATTTCTCTTCAAAGGACAAACAATATTGGGTAAAATTATAAAAGATTGAAAAAATAATCGAACATTTTGTCTATATCAGTAAACATGTTTGGTCATTTCCCATTTTGATTTTGAATAGAATGAAATTTCAACAGATTAATATTATAATTCCTAATTTTCTTAAATTTTGGAGTGGGCAGAATGATTCCGTGAAGAAAGTTAGTTTCAACATCAGAATGTTACACTTTATAAAAAGTTGCGAATTTGTTTCTATTTTAAATTATGACAACCATTTTATATGAGTTTTCGTCGAATGATAAAACTCCAAAAATCCTCATATGTTTTGTTGTTCATGAACTCCAAATGGGTAGGACAGTGAAGCCAGATTTGGTTTTAATCAGAAAAATATAATATATTTCAAGTGGTCTTGTAAAAAATGTTTTGCATATATGTTATATAGGGTTGCCTATATGTTTGGTTGCATAAATGTGTCAACATGATCAGAGCAAATATGTTGAATTAATCAACAATGTTGGTTCGTTAAAGTTATTAAATCTAATTTACACAAATACATTTATACACTGTATGGTAAAATAAAGTTATATACGTACATTACAAATAATAATATACCATAGGATAAAATGCTGATCAAAAGTTAGTTTATATATTAATTCAAACTAATGCCATATTCTTGTACTGGAGGATCTTAAACATGAAACAAACCATGTGCCATCTCAAACTACCAAGATGAGTTTTGCATGAACTGTTTCACTGATAATTATTATCAATTTATGAAGGTACATTTACGAATTATAACTGTCTCCAAAATTTTAAAAATTAAGGTCATACAATCTTAATTCAATGTTAATTTGTACATACTGTACATCATTACTTTTATGTTCATGTGAGAACTTTTTCTTTTCTTATTTTCTAGGTGAAGCTTGGCAGGAAATAATGTTGGACTGTTCTAGCAGACCTAACCAAGTCAAGTGTGACAAAGAATCTGATGAATACATGAAGTCCAATACATGTGGTTCAGACATTGCTTTCCCCTATTTTATTTCTTTTTATGTACTCTGTTCATTCCTGGTAAGTTCTTTTACTGAAGTTCAATCAGTCACTTTAAATTTAACATTAAGTTTACTTTAAATTATTTTGTACAGGCTCCTTCAGAGGGAATGGGAATAATTGGCAGATATGTTCAGATATCTAAATAAATAAAAAATTCTAAAGAAACATGTGTACAAATATGCCTTATTCAGCTTCTGCTCTGACTCTTCCTGCTTTTTTCTCAAACTTCAATTTAGATTTTGAGTCAAAATCTTGTGTACAGATTAAATAAAGTTATTAACATACTTACAACAGATTATATATTTGAAAAATAAACTATTGGAAAACAGTGTATATGTGAAATGTCTGATGCAAAATAACGTAAGACCATTGGTTTCACAACAGATTTACCAGAGTCAAAATTTATTGCCAGTTTAATGCTGAATCTTTTTGTTTTACTTGTAACCTAAACGATAACTAATCTATCAGTAAAAAAACAAAGGTCATGTAAAGCATTTTCCCACTCCCTCTTAGGTTTGGAAATCACTAATAAAACAAATAAACAATTATAAACCACCTCCTATTTTCAAATTTATAATGAGCTCTAATTTGAAAACGAAACAGGCCTATACCTTCCATTACTTTAATTTGAAGAATTTTTTTAATGATAGGTAGACTTTTGTGCAATTTTTGTTGTTTAAAAGGAAATAAACCCTCAGGGGCTCACTCTAGTAAGTGTACAGGCTAGGTAATCCTGAGGGGACCTAACTAGATCTACACATTTTTCATGTCATTTTGGGTTAGATCCCTTGCTTTCATCTTTCCTATCCGATCTCTTATTCGTTTCCAACCCCCGATGCTGTTTGAGTATTCGGGGTCTAGAGTTTTTATATTCTTTTCTATTTTTTTTAAATAAAGCTATGATGACCGAGAGGTTATAAAGCTATGTATTGTTCAACATTATACAATTATTTCTTATCCTTTAACTAAATCTAGTTACATAATTTGCTTTTTTTTTAAAACCTGGTCACAGAAGAGATGTTGACTCTGTTCATCTTAGTTAGACAATTGGTTTAAAGATCATTTCATTAAGTTAGAAAGACCTGCAATTTGACTGAAGTAGCTTGTGACTCTATCTATGAGATAACAGACATAACCTTGTAGACCGGCTTAGTCGTTAACTGCTACGGTAGATTTTTTAATTTTTTATAAGGTTTTAGTTCAAACTGTTACAGTAATAGAGTGATACAATAGACTAAATTCATTAGCTTTATGTTCTATACATATATAGGAATTAACTTAAATTAATAATTTCAACAACAGAGTTTTCAATTTGTTTGCAAAACAAATACAAATAAGAGTGCAGCTGTTGCTCAAATAAATACTAAATGCAGTTATTTAGTTAAATAAAAGATTTTCTAATGTATTCAATTTAAATGTTTATTATTTTTTATTTAAAACTTAATAATATTAATAATACTTAATACTTTAATAATATAAATGTTTGTTTTCATTAAAATATTTCTGTTAAATAATGGTATCTTGTGAGTGACCTTTATATATGTGCATGGTGCACCTTTATTCGTCTATTAATCATGGCGAGGAATAAAATAGACACATTGTAGTTTGATATGATACTATAACTGAAGAAGTAATTACAAATTCATTTACTGAGAAAACTGAGCCATGGCCTTACCACCTCAATAGGTCATGAACCGCCACTGACAATGACATTTTCAATGCTTGGATTTTATAATAATATATGATTTTTTATGTTATACAGATCATTAACCTTTTTGTAGCTGTTATTATGGACAACTTTGATTACCTCACACGTGATTGGTCTATTTTGGGACCTCATCACCTTGATGAATTTATTCGTTTATGGAGTGAATATGATCCAGATGCAAAGGGCAGAATCAAACATTTAGATGTGGTCACACTCTTGAGAAAAATCTCTCCACCTTTAGGATTCGGCAAATTGTGCCCACATCGAGTTGCTTGCAAGGTATTCTGTTTATATTGCGCTTGTTTTGATTTATTTCAAATATATGGTTTTTCTTCTGCAAATAAGGCTTGATGAAACTAGTAACAGCATAATAAGCATAATCAATTACCTCTTTTCATAACAGAAACATGAGACAATTTTTTTTTTAGAAATTATAAAACCTTTGGAATTTTTTTTTTATTTGAGGTTAAATTTGGATCCTAAACTAGTTAACAATATACAGCTATATTCTGTAATTTTCTTTTTTTGCAAAATTTAAATATATGTCTTGCTTTCCTCAACTGTATCTAGTTTTTCCTTCTGATATTCGATTTTTATAAACTTGGGTTGGTAATTTTCTTGAGTCGGGAACCACAGTTGGGAAATTCATCAGCAGTAAGCTGTTGTAGAATTTTATGTTTCACAGTACATTTATTGAATTTTTCAACTGTGAATCCTGAATTTTTGAAAACAGTTTCAACTTAAAATGTATGGAGTTATAATCAACAGTTTAGTTGAAGTAGTCATTCAAGTATTGTTCTGTACAATAATTACAATGAATTTTTCAGTAAGTTATGTGCACACTTCTGATAGTGAAGGATTTTTGTTGTATTAGTATGTATTACAGATAGTTTATAATTATAATAATCCTGACCGGTTATTAAATCAAATAACAATTTCTACCTCTAAAAAATTCCCAACTTTGTATGGAGTGACACTCACTCAGTTATCCCTCCAACATGACACTTCTGCATGTGACAAGGTCGCTATGGTGAACTTGCCCCAGCCTCTATACAACATAACACTTCATAACATTGACCTGCACTTGCTACATTAGTGTTGGTCGCAATTCCGCTGTTCTCCTTTAATAACAATTCAGTCTCTGGTCGCTATTCACAAAAAAACCATTTTTATCACTTATTAGCCATTTTTTAGTTGTTTATCATTTAATTGACTTCCAGTTACTATACTAGTATTGGTGACACTTTCTCCATCCAACCCTCCATCCAGAAACATACTATTGCTAGAGATTGATATTACATATATGTGATTATTATCAGTCTTGAGCTATTCTCATAGTTGTCTATCTTTAAATTATTCTCCACTTACCACACTAGTGTTAGTACCACTTCCTCTACCCTCTTCTCCATCCAGATTGGTACTTCTGCCTGGGGTTAATATTCTCATGAGAATGATTTTTATATTTTGCCGCTATTCTCTTTGTTTTTTATCTTTAAATTATTCTCTACTTGTTCCCTCCTGCTTGACACTTCTATCAGAGTTCACTATTCACATATAGATGTTTTTTATCACTCAAAGTTCCTAATTTTAAAATTGAACTCCACTTGGTACACTAGTGTAGTTGGCACTTGCACTGCCCTCCCTCTAGCATGACACTTCTGTCTGAGGTCGCTGTTCTAATGAGAGTGATTTTTGTCAATCACATTCTCTTATCTTAGTTCTTTATCTTTACATTAACCTCCACTTTCTATATTGATGTGTGTAACCATACAGCTTCTCTCTCTCTCTCTCTCTCTCTCTCTCTCTCTCTCTCTCTCTCTCTCTCTCTCTCTCTCTCTCTCTCTCTCTCTCTCTCTCTCTCTCTCTCTCTCTCTCTCTCTCTCTCTCTCTCTCTCTCTCTCTCTCTCTCTCTCTCTCTCTCTCTCTCTCTCCTGCATGTCTAAGGTTGCTATTCTCATAAAAGTGTTTTTTTTTCATTCATGAGTTATTTTCATAGTTGATATTTTTCAGTTTATCTCCACTCACTACTCTAATTTAGGTCACACTCCCCCTGCTTCAACTTCCCTTCAGCTTGACAGTCCTGTCTGAAGTCACTATTTCCCTAGCTGTATCTTCAAATTTCATTCCTTATTGTTATTAATCATGAAATTTCGTTCAGTATTAAGCATCTTAAGCAGGTTCTTTTAATGTATTCTATCAATACCACACATAAGCAATCAAATCAGTGTTTCATACATTTTTTATCCTTTTTTGTTACACATATTTAATATCTTTTCGATCTCAAAATTAAAATATAATTTTATAAAATCTTTGATTAAATACTTACCTCACTATTTAACATTTAAAACAACTTTCAATAAACATTTACATATATTGATTATGGATCATTTAAATATTTGCATAACAATATTATGTAATGATTATTATTACTTTACAGCGTTTAGTGTCTATGAATATGCCTCTAAACAGTGATGGAACAGTACTCTTCAACGCAACATTGTTTGCAGTTGTTAGAACATCATTGAGAATCAAAACAGAGGGGAATATTGATGATGCCAACTCAGAATTAAGAGCAGTGATTAAAAAAATCTGGAAACGAACAAGTCCCAAACTGTTGGATCAAGTGGTGCCACCTCCTGGAGGTATGTAATGATGTATTGTAAAATTATGTCTGTTTATATAAATCTAAGAATTATTACTGGTAAAATCAGATTACCCATAATAGTTGTGGTTATGTTAAACTAGATTAGACATAACAAAAGTATATAATCGTGCTGGAAATGTCTAACCTAACACATTAGGTTTTCATTAGTAATTAAGTGATCCCTAATAAGATTTAATTCACAGTATATATATCAGAACCAATATTATTAGCTCTATCCTTCATCCAAAATATCAAAATGTAAAAAATATTATTTCAAACAAAAATACGTTACAAAAATACTATACTTGTCAGAATTGAAGGGTTTGGTGAATTAACGGGTTATGTAACTTTTTTTTGAAAATATGAGATAATTCAAATGAAGGTGTTATGTGGTAAGGTCACAACAACTTAAACAAATCCAGAAACAGTGATATGAAAAAATGAAGGAGCTATGTAACATATCTACTCTATTGCCATAGAGGATGAAAGAGTCATGTGCCCATAACTCCTTCTTCCAGTATGGAGTGTGCTTCCAGCTGTTACATAACTCCTTTATCCACCCAAGAGCTCATTGTTTGGTGAAGTTGCTTGATTTCATTACCTGTCATTTTTTCAGTTTTATTTGAGTTTTAGCATAAATAATTATCTTTTGTACTGCACTTATGAGTTCTAGAGGAAAGTGTTACTTAATTTAGCTATGATACATATTTAAACTTTAGATATGTTGACAACTAAATCAACAGAAGAAACTAACTTTCAAGAAACACAGACTTCGGCTAAAACTTCAATTACTGAAGAAAAAAAGAAATACTTATGGTAAGTAATTATTTTAAAATATATATAATTCATTTTAAGGCAGATAAACTGGATCAAATTTTATCTTAGAAATACAGGGTTATCATAAGCGAATGGTGGGGTTAGAACATGATTTAAATGAAAACAAAATAACTTACAGCTTTTTTTTTTTTTTTTTTTTTTTTAATATAAATCATCGTCTGAAACAGTTTTTTTACATAACTAATAAATTTCTATATGTATGCTTGGATTAGTCGCTTGGAAAAATGTCCAATCCATAATCAAGTTTCGCCCAAACGTTCGTTAACATGTCTTTGTTAAAGGTTGTCATTGCTTCATTAATCCAGATCCTTAAGTGATTTAGGTCACGAATTTTTTCTCGATAACTTAGACTTGTTTGTTTTAAAATAAAGATTTTTATTGTTCGCCCAACAAACAAATTACTTGCTATACATTTCCTTACCAACATTAAAACCTCCTTATGATACAATAGACTTCTTAAATTTCAAGAAAAACTTTATACTTGACCGAGATTAATCTTATGAGTTTAAGCCTACATTTTATGTTTTATAATCAAAGATTACTTTTCATAAAATGGATCTAACGTACTCAATTTTTTTTTCAGATTGTGAATTGGAAAGCAGTTCTCTCAATAGGGCCAATATTTTAGGAGACGACTCAAGGGATCTGTATAGCCAGATTATGGTGAAGTCGGTGACTAAGACCTAAACCACAATGATGGATCTAACAAGGTGTTATCAAATGAGTCTGCTCTTGAAAGAGAAGAACTTTTCTCAAGTCCAAATAAAAAACCAAAACCATAGGGCTATTTCATGAAAACCTCCGGAAAATAAATCCTAGTGAATGGAAGAAGAAGAAAGCAGCAATTAGAGGTGAAGCGGGGGAAAGCTATATTTCTTATAAAGGAAAAGTTGTACCTGGAAAACTATAAAACTTGGAATCTCATGTCACAATAATTAATTGCTGTTTAACGTGTACAGATAATTTTGACGAAGAAAAGCAGAAATCTATTTTGAAATCTTTTTATGAAATAAACTTTGATGCTAAAAATGCGTTGTTGTTTAATAATATTGACAAAGGCCCCATAAAGAGAACCAGAAAAGGTGGTAAAACATAAGTCAGCATCATACAAGCATGCGGTCTTATCAGAAGGTAAAACCTGTGTCCAAATCAGCTTTGGTCAGCTTATACCAAACAAGCAGGAAAAAGATAGAAATTATACAAAATAAGATCAATTCTGATCCAGCGGCTCCTCCTCCTGATAAGAGGGGAAAGCACAATGTAAGATAACACAAAATTGACTCCATTAAAAAACGTTAATATTAGGCTAAGCGTTATGTGAAGCAGGTATTGGGAATATTTCCATTTCTCGATTGTCTCAAAAGACTGGTAAACCTGTCTAAAGAAAAAGAGGAAAACCTTAAAGGCCAGTTACCATTTATTCAGAAGAATACAGGTTGTTCTATGGCATGCTTATCAATGAGTGACAACAAAAGTTATATTTAATCACAAATGGTAGACTTTTGTAATTTTTCAGTTTTATGTTCATTTAAATCAAATATTCATGTCATTTACTTTAATACTCATGTCAAATACAGAATATTGCAGTAATTCATATATTTTTTTACATCATACCTTTTCATTTAGTTTACAAAATACCTAAACAATATAAACACTAGTGGATGTAGGGGTTATGTACACAATATATTTCAAAATATATATACTATTACAAGAAATCTATTCTAGACTTTATACCTTATATATATAGTACATATAATAGGACTAATTTCCTGCACTTAATTCATTAAAAAATGTACAAGAATAAAACTACAACAAAATAACTTTAAACATTAATTAGTCAAAATTACTATTTTGTTAGATGACCCCTTCATCCCTTCAATTATCAGAAAAGAGTAGTTGTGTTGTTAGAAAATATAAAGTATTTACAGCTTTCAATAATCAAAACACTGTTAGCCAATGTAAAAACTCTACCAAAAGATTCCACTCAGGACACTGAAGACAAACACTATTAAATGTGAATGTAACAGGGCGCTATTGGATACACAAAAATCCTATAACTATAAGAATTACTAACACACAAAAAGATTTGGCTTAGTAGATACATACAATGTAGCCAAACATATTGAGTTCACAAATCATAATTTCAATTGGAAAGAGGCAAAGATACACTGTAACACATTTATAATTATTGAAGCTTCATATTGTCAGAGATATATTTAAAAATATAATGATCTCTGATAGTATAAAAATAATTACACATCTGCAGAACAGTCTCAAGTAACAACTTGCATGTGTAAAGGCAGAACAGTTGTTCAACTTAAGTTTTGTGATAATTTATTAAGTATGGAAAGTTTCTAAAAAGATAAATTGTGTCGAACTTGAAGAGTTCTTACTTTTTAATTTACTAAAAAAAGTGAATTTATAATGATTTACAAAGTTTTATGGGCGCCAGGTAGCATTAGCTTACCAATTAAAAAAAAAGAAAGAATTTAATTAAATTTATTCTCAGGGTCGCAAGTTCTTTTAAAGTGTACTCCACAGTGAAATTTTGGTGTGTAATGAAAATACTTGTCTCTGAAATATTAACATAAAGATTTATTAAACATAAAATATCAGTACATAGACATCATTATTGTAACATATCATGTAAATAACTTATATTATACATCCTATGATCAAATATTTTATTTCCTTTTAAGAAGGTTTTAAATTTAAATAAAAAAATCTTGAATTTACTTTAAGTTTTAAGTTGCAACTGAAGAATTATTTATAGAACTTAACAGATTAAATTTATCTGTTTCTTAATGTTGAGTCTACATTACTTTAAAAGAAAAATTATGTCAATCAATATTTAATATTCTTTTACATAAAAGAATTTTATTATTTGTAAGTATTAAATTTACAAAAAAAAAACAACAATATCAAATATGATAAATTTTAGACAATTAACGATTAGAAATTTACATATTAAATAATACAGAGTTACCAGTCCATTGTCTTAAATCATATCACTCGATTTCTTTGTCCAAACCGCATGGCCTTTTGTACGATGGTGTTCCTGGAGAGCTATGTCCCTCGAAGTCATTTTTATTGCAGAACTAAAACGTTAGTGTTAAGAATGTCTATTAAATTATTAGTCCATGTTACACTTTACGATTGTTCATTATCCGTCCGTGTTTATTACTATATGCAAGATTGTCTATTGTCTCTTTATTTAACACGTTATCCGTACTAAACACTTTTCTGTCTTTTTGATTAAAAAGTCAATTCATGAACTACTACCGATCACTAATAAATGTTTATTGTAGTAATCATTTAATTTAAAACAGTTTTTTCATACATTTCAACTACATCATGAAAAGTATCTTTAAGCACAAAACACGTTTTACTAGTTCAACTGCTGGACTCTAACTTATTACACCTTGTCTCTCCAGACGCTGGACTTATACTGACTATCCAAAACCACGAGATATTTCACTTCCGAAAGCGTCTTTTCCGCTTTGCTGTTACAAAGACTTCACATACCCCTATTTTTCACACAAACTAATAAACACTTCTTATTAAATAAATCATACTAAGATTAAACATGATTATTTATTTTCTTGTTTTGAAAATCCATTTTGTTCTTATAAATGAATTTACTGAAGACTGAATATTATTTCAACAGCTTCCCCCCATATGTACTTTACCGCGTACTTTTAAACATATAATAGGCTTTAATTTTTTACGTTATTACAGTTTGCCAAGAGAAAACAATATTAGCAAGCTACACATAAAACCCTGAGAATTGGCCTCTGGAATGAACTTGAAGTATTTTCACTGTAAAACACAAGATTGCAAAAATAAACGTCCAATCAAGAAAAGCCCGCGAATAAATAACCAATGGAATCTCAAGGAAGTACAATGCTAAATTGAAAATTTTAACCAAGTTAATGAAAAAAGTGGGAGAGACGCAAGTTTTCTTAAGACAGTCTAAAAACTATCACCATGCAAGTTAAACGTAGTAACGGTCAAGAGCAGAATGTGTAAATAATTTAAATAAGTTAATAAGTCCAAGTGTGTTTTAAAAGGAAAGTAAAGCCATAAAAATCATTATAAAATTCAAGTGATAAATGTCAAGTGAGAAATCAATCAAAATAAATTAATAAATAAAAGTGTAAAGATAATAAAACACAATTATTTATTTTGTAATATCCACTTTTAATTAGTCTAGCCGACCAATGGTTTCGCCTGCTAAGGCATTGACGAGGCTGTATTACAGACTGAAGAAAAAAGACTCTTTTTTCTTCAATCTGTAATACAGCCTTGTCAATGCCTTAGCAGGCGAAACCATTGGTCGGCTAGACTAATTAAAAGTGGATATTACAAAATAAATAATTGTGTTTTATTATCTTTAAACATGGAATTCCACCAAGAACCATCGGTCTCAACAGTAATGAAAATTAATAAAAGTGTATTGTGTGTGAAGTGAATCTTTAAGTTAGACGGTTTGATAGCCAAAGAGATCTGTAAGTAGTTTTAAAATATATATACAAAATATGTAAGAGAGATCTCATAAAAAAAAACTAATTAATTAATACAAATTTAAAAATTAACCCAAAATTAAAATAAATAATACAAAACCACAGCATAACTAATTAATCACATATAAATTGACAGTTTAAAATGATAATTAATCTAATATTAAATCTAATCTAGAACCATTAAAATAAATGTAGTATTAAGAAATTGTGAAAAGTGTTTTGATTTAAATATTGGAAAATCTCCTTCATCATAAATAAGCTGATAAAAGGATCTCATGATACCTAACTAAGCTATTTTGAGGGAGCCAAAAATATTTCTTTAATTAAATCAAAATAATTATTATGTATAGTGAGTAATTTAAATTGTGCATTTAGTTAATTAAGTAATAAATTAGAAAAAAATAAAATTATAAAGGTAAATATTGGGAAGACTGTATACTAAATATTGTATAGTCTTCTATCATAGTTTTAACTTAGAAATAAAATTTTAAAATATACATCTAAATATTGTAAATCTTTAATTATGTTTCGATAATATTTAAATAAATTTTTGAATCACTTAATTTTTGTCTCTGTACTTATTTAGATCAGGGGTCTCCAAACTTTCCAGCCTTAGGGCCATACTGATTACTCCAGTAAGTTCCGAGGGCCAAAACCATATTATCATTGTTGCCGGTGGTAAAAAGTGAAATAGTCCACTGATGAAAAAAAAAAGTCCGAAAAAGTATGCAACGTTTAAAAAAGGCTGCAAATCGGACTAAGTCCGCAAAACGGCAACACTGCATATTATTAATTTTTCTGTCATTATCTGTAATTTCTAGATTAGTAGTAGAGTACGAGCCATGAGGAGTAACGTGACATGACATCTGGTGGACACAAGCGGAAATAGGTAGTACCTTCTATCGCTAACAGATGGCGCTAATAGCACGTACAGAATAATCTCGCTGGTTCGAGAAAGTTCTGGTGTCTTCCACTCACTTCTAGATGGCAGTAATTGGAATATATAAGAAGGCTAGTGGCGCAACCACAAGTCAGTTCCTATGACACTGTTGTGAAATAAAATAGTGCGTACCTCCTTAAAACGTGTTTGTGCGTGTTTAAGTTTAAGACATCTTTGTAACAGTATTTTGATTTGAATTGTTGCTTTTGTGTGTGATTTAGTAGTATGGAAAAGAAGCAAAAAATTGATAGTGAATGCAGAAAATTCAAAGATCAGTGGAACATTCAGTATTTCGTAATTGAGTCCAGTAACAAGGCGCTGTGTTTGATTTGCAATGAAAGCATAGCCGTTCTCAAGGAATATAACATTAAACGTCATTATGAAACAAAACATTTTCAAAATTACTCAAAATATACAGCTTTTGTGTGGCTCTTGAAATTGCAAAACGTGGAAAACCATTCACCGTATAACTATTGAAAAATATATGACCTTTAAGAGTTCATATGTTAAAGTTACTTTAAAAATAAAAAATAAAATGAAATTGAATTTGATTTTACAATTGAATTCAAAAGTTTGCTCAGCATTTACGGGCGCCAGGAAGCTTTCACTTACCAATTTTGAAAATGAATTTAGAAGTTTATTTGAATTTATGTGTTTAATTATTTTTATCTCAGGGCATGGCTCCTTTTTTTTTTTAGTGTACTCACAGTGATTCCTGGTTTGAAATGAGAAACACTTGTAACTGAAATTTGAACATGAATTTATTAGACAAACAAAAAATCTATACATGAACATTTACCATAAGAAACATATCATGAACATCAATTATAGTTACATCCTATTTGAATTTAGGTCTTAATGCCTTTGAAAAAGGTCTATTTTCATTATTAAGAATTGAATTTATTTAAGAAAACTTGCAAGTATAAATTACTCTCATGAAGTAAAAATATTAAAATTATTATTTACTCATTTGTCTGAGTACAATATATATAAAGAGAAAATTAATTATGTCCATTACCTGATTGGTATTTGGACTAATAAACTTATTTAATTAAAACTGATTGAATTTACATCTATAAAAATAAAAAAGAAACATAAAACATATTACATAAAAATTACAGATTTGAATATAACGTGTTATATAACACGGTTTACCAAGCTGTAGAAACGTATTGTTCATAACGTTCACTGATCCAGATCCTGCATTTTCAGCGTTGAATTTATGTTGACTACACCTGTGATTCTATTAGCGTCTGTGTTACGATTCTTAAACACATAGTTCATACAACATGTAAAACACAATAGTCTATTGTCCGTAATCACAAAGCACATGTTCAATGTTGAACAATCTAGTTCTTTCCCTACTTTCAAGCAAGTGCGATTTCAAAAACATAAAGTATTGTCATTAGTACTTATAAGAATGTTTGTACACTATGTCTTTCACAAAAATAATAGTTTTTAACACGTTTTAAATTTTGAATAGAAAACTTGGAGAACTACATTTCACCACCTCTCTACTCGAAATTTCTTACTAGACTCCTGGACAAAGACTGAAATCACATGGTGCAATCCCAAAACCTGTTCATTCCGGTTAAACTGCGTATGCAGAATCTTAACCACCGTTCGATTCAAATATTAATTCACTTCCTAAAAAGTGTTCGATCATATCATTTCACATAACACACAATTAATAAACACTTTATTGAAAAATTAACTTAAAATTGTACATCGTTATTTATTTACGTTTGGAAATCTATTTTTTTTTTTTATTATTATGAATTTATTCTGTCTAATACTGAAAATCATTAGATACGCATTTGACTCAAGACATCCCCACTACATTATCCGCGATTTTAAATATTTAATCAAACCAACATATTCTAAGTATCACAACCGATGGAGAAATGATCAAAGAATGCATAATTGCAGTAGCCGAAGAAATGTGCCCTGAAAAGGTAAATTTATTAAAAACTGTCAGTATGTCAGCAAACACTGTGGCTCGAAGGGTAGAAAACATCGCTGAAAATATATCCTCTCAACTGTTCGACAAAAATGGACATGTTGAGTGGTTTTCTTTGGCCTTGGATGAGTCAACGGATGTGTCAGATACTGCTCAGGTGTTGATTTATATTCGAGGAGGATAAAAGCTATGAAGTGCATGAAGAACTTCTTGATATGTATAGTATTCATGGCACAACTACTGGTACAGATATTTTTAAAGGAGTTGAAATGGCCATTAATCAAAAGAACCTTCGATGGAAAAACTTGAAATGTATTACAACTGTTGGAGGCAAAAACATGAGTGGGAAAGATGAAGGAGTGGTCGCTCTTGTGTCAAAGGCTGTAGAAAATGACGGTGGTTCAAAACCATTAGTCTTACATTGTATCATTCATCAACAGTCTTTGTGCGGAAAATGTTTGGATATGTCTGAAGTTCTGAAACCAGTCATATCAACTGTTAATTTTATCAGATCTTTTGGGCTGAATCACCGACAATTCCGACAATTTATTGAAGAGATTAGAGAAAATGACTTACCTTATCATACTGCCGTACGTTGGCTTAGTTGTGGGAAAGTCCTTCAGCGCTTTTTTGAACTTCGAGCAGTGATCGAAATTTTTTTGAATGAAAAGCATCGCCCTCTTACTGAATTACAAAACAACGCATGGCTGTGGAAGTTAGCATTCTATGTTCATTTGACAAAACATGTGAACGAACTGAATTTGAGATTGCAAGGAGAAAACCAGCATCTTCCTGATTTATACACTAATATCAAATCATTCCGGAAGAAATTGATACTGTTTCAATCACAACTACGAAGTAAATGTTTTTCACATTTTAAAACATGTGAAATATTCAGCCACACCACTAAGACTGAGTTTCCTATCGATTTTGCAATCGAAACTTTGAGTGCTTTGAAAATAAATTTTGATACTCGTTTCTCGGACTTTGATGCCATTGTGAATCAAATTAAGATTTTTCAGAATCCTTTTGATACTGACATTGAAACCCTAGCCCCGGAACTTCAAATGGAAATGATTGATCTACAGTGCAGTGATATAATTAAGAACAAATATCAAAACTCATCTTTGTTGGAATTTTATAAGAGTCTTCCACTGACACAATTTGATAATTTGCATAAATTTGCTCGTGGGCTGTTTTCTGTTTTTGGTACTACTTATTTGTGTGAGAAGACCTTCTCCAAAATGAAGTACACAAAAAATGTTTACAGATCTAAATTAACTGATGAGCATCTTAAATCTCTTTTAATAATTGGTACAAGTAAAATTAGTCCACAACTACAAACTATTGTCAGTGGAAAATCTCAATTACATAAATCTCATTAGTATTTCATATGTCATTATGCTTGTTATAAGTTATGTTTTTATTTAAAATGTATAAAATGTTAGTTGGATTCATTTCAATAATTTGTTAGTTATTATATACTGAAGTTAAATTTTCTGCATATTATACATGTCTTTACTCATTAAAATTCTGTGTTTCTTTATCCAACTTATCACAAAAACAATAACAATAAGCCTACAACAATGTTATGAGTAGTTAGCCCATGACCATATCAATGTAGATGTCATATTAATAATTATTCAACATAAAATTAGAATACTTCAGTAAACTAAATTTAATTTGCTATAAAAAATATGTTCTCTAAAAGGAGTTTTCAAGTATGCTAGCTCTCCGCGGGCCGGACAAAATCTGTCCGCAGGCCAGATGTGGCCCTCGGGCCGTAGTTTGGAGACCCCTGAATTTAGATAAATCCTATCACAGCCAAGCGATATTGATTCGAGAAATCGAATTTGGTGGACCACCAAACCCTTACAATATATAAACCTAACACACAATCCTATTAGTAAATCCAGTAAATAAATAAGCTCATTATAGCTTCCATGAATAAACACTGAATTAGAAATTGAGAATAAAAATTCTTTCATCTAGTTAGTAAGTCTGATTTTTTCGGTTAATTCTCTACAAGGTCACATGGAAAACTCATGAGTGAGAGGACAGAAGGTTGAATCCTGATAAAACGGTTATATAACACTCCATTGGTATACAACACCTGTTGATCAATGTAAGCTTTTTGGTTCAACTTTTTGTTTGTTATTCTTTGTGTAGTTAGTTCTATGACTCGTGGTTTCTCCTGATTGTGTTTTTATATAGTCTTAGTTATTTTGATTGCTTCAGCCTTGAGTTCCTTTCATAGGTTACTACTTTTAGTTTCCAACATGACTAAACTACTGGAATAAGTTGAATTTTTTCATATATCTGATGTTCTAGTTTTATTACTTTATTATAACATAAGTTAATACATACTCTTGAAATGTCATTTATTGATTTTTATATGTACAAATGATGACAAATTTTCAAGTAATCCATATTAATAATATTAACAATCGATCATAACTTTAAAACCAGAATAATCAGATCTATTATTTACGTATGTTCTCAGTGGATGATGAAGTTACAGTGGGCAAGTTCTATGCTACATTCCTTATCCAGGATTATTTTCGCCGTTTCAAAAAAAGAAAAGAACAGGAACTGAAAGATGGAGACAAAGAATCTCACAATACAGTCACTTTGCAGGTTAACATTTTTAATCAAAAATTTATAATAACTATAGCTGTTAAACATTTGAAATTATTCTACAGAGACAGTTCAAGTTTATTTTTCACTAAGTTAACTCTCAGACTAAATTGTTCATTATTTTGCTTTTTATTATTTTTTTTTTTTTATGACTTAGGAAGTCCTCAGTTTTTTGCATGGACTTGAAACTCTGCTAGAACTCAGTTTCTTGTTCCCTCTTGCTTAAACCAGCTTTTGCTGCACAAAAAAATACATGTGTCGATTAACAAAACACAAACACTCCTAGACAGGTTTATGAGCAACATATTTTTCTGTATTTAAGTTAAATTTTAAAAAAAAAGGCAATTTCTTTAAATGTAAAATGCTACATATATGTATTTACAAATAAATTAGAAAATGACTTTCCATTATTAAAGATAGAAAGGAAGCTTTTGCTTTTGTCTGAATTTTAAACTGGTACAATTTACAAGCAATTCAATATTAGTTGCAATTAAAATAAATGATTCACTAATTAATGCTTTGATTTTATAATTAGCTGAAGATTATAAATTTGATTTTATACTGATTTTATAATGAAGATTAATTACTTTGATTTTATAAAGATTATATGAATTTACGCTTTAAAAGAATTTACAGATAACTTAAAGTTAATGTAACTAGGCGAAACAGAGTCAAGGTCAGATTGTCCAGACAGGAATGATCAAGCTTTCCGGTTTCAACATGAAAACATCCCATAATGTCCTAAATTTCGAAATTCGAAATCAAAAATAAAATTAATGTTATCTTGTAGAGTAATTAAAATATAATAATAAATCATAATAAAATAAACTTGTAAAGTAAATAATTAAAAAGTTATAGGTGAAAGAAAGAGGGATACAACGCTATCATTTGTTGGAAATATTTCATTAAAACAAATCATAATTTAGAAATAGTTACAGTGGTTAAACGATTATGTTTGCCAATTAAGTGGTTGGTAGCAAAGAAAGCAAAATCCAAATTTGTTTATGATAAAAAAAGCAATCTACAAATTTTAAACGTAAATTAAGAATAAATTGAAAGTTATATCATTATTATTTCATTTTTAATTATTTAGTAAGATAAAACTATAAAAGCCTGTAAATATCTCATTTGCGTGTCATTTCTAAAACTATAGTTACAGAAAAATAGCTCTCATGTAAAATTCAAAAACTAGGAGATAGCTCCTTTTGATACTAGTGGCCTCAATTACTTTCTTTACATGACCCTTACTTAATATTCTTAGTGAAAACTTGACTCGATAGGCATCTGACATTTAATGCTTAATAAAGATATTCAATATCCACATTTAAAATAATCTGTTACATTCAAATCTTTAATTCCTCAAACCAGAGGAATGATGATATTTGGGAAATTTAACAACTCTTAAGTTCAAAACACATGAATCTACGCACTTTCTTAATATAGACCATGGATTCCATCTCTGCTAGTTGAGTCCTCTTCTAAAAGTCTCTAGGCCACGTCTCTATAGTGACCAGTAGCATTTCCTAGTCCTTCCAAATGTCTCAGACCCAACTGACCTTTTTTCTAGGTCACTAGCAGTTTACATAGAACTTCACTATCCATGTCGTATTAATAGGCTGCAAGCTATGCAAGTTTAGACAATTTTTACTTTCTTTCCCAATTATTGCCTTAAGATTGATATTGAAGATTCAACTGGTGCTAACATTTAACTATTTCAAATATTTACTAAATATATAATAAATATTTTTATCCTAATTCCTAACAGGTCCCTCAGATGTGTGTGAGATTAATTGTAGGGAGGTAAATCTGGCAATCTAATACCCTATTTTACCGAACTGTCTCAGATGTGAGAGCAACCAGGACAGGGCTTGATTTCTGTTTCTAGAAAAAAATCCCTATTTTCCAGTTACTGGCAGAACTTGGCAACTCCCAAACGATGCCCAGACATTCTAATTCATTGGCTGAAGATGCTCTCTTTTCCACAGTAGAAAGGGACCTTGAAGCTTAAGCTAACAGTTGTCTGTATCAATCTATTTCTTTGAGGAGTACTGCTCCTAAAGTACATGAACTGGCATCTGTAAAACGGCTTTTCAAAGCTTGGCATCCGAAGAACAGGAGGTTGGGAGATGACCTGATTCAACTATAAGGAAGCCTTTTCAGAATCTTGTCTCCAAGAAAATTCCTATCTTTTATGGCAAAGCAGATTTAGGGGTGCCACATGTTAAAAAATTTAGGATGAATTTTGAAAAGAAATCCATCTTCCCAATGAAGCTTGATATTGCTTTAGCATTTTTGGATAAGGAAATCGGCGAAAAATGTTTAAAAAATTATGAGGCTAACAACTCAAAAATCGACGATTGCGCGAAGAAAACGGCAGAAGTAGCGCAGAGGCTTATGGAAATGGATAAGAAAATGAAGAATTTAAAAAACACAGGTGAAGGTTACGTTAGCGAGCCGGAAGTGAGGAACGTTAGTCTTTCAGGGAGAGAGCGATTCCCAATACAGTTCTTAAACATAATGAGGGAAGCACGGTAGCGAACAATGTAAATTGAATCGATCGATACCTGAATGATGAAGCATTTATTTGGTGGCAATTACACAGAAGTAACGTAAAAAGTTTTAGTGAGTTTGAAATTTTGTTTAGAGAAAAATATATTTTAACGAGATCATACAACCAAAAATTAGGGATCAGCTAGAATTCGGGAAGTTTCGCGAAAGATTGGGCGAGGAAGCCATTTCATACATAGAAACTCTAATGTTACAGTGTTCAGAATTAAGTCCGCCATTGACAGAAGACCAATTAGTTTACAAAGCAGGGAAACATTTCCACGCTAACATTTTAATCGCCATAATTACCAGAGGAATAAAAAGGAAACAGGAGTTTATAAAACTATTAATGGAATTTGAACACGCGAAAATAGAACGGTTTAATGAAAGGGAAGGTACAAATGTAAATAGAAGGGGTTTTGCGGAAAGGGATAACGACAAACAAAACAATTGGGGTAGGCAATGGAATGACTGGGGAACACAATGACGTGACCATAATAAACAACATGAATGGTGAAGGACAAGAGACAATGCAAAAAGGGAAACCGTCGAAAAAGAACACGTGTGGAGTAGAAAGTTGGATGACTGTAGGGATAGACCTTGGCATGACTTCAACAATAAGGAGGGCTGTCGGAGAAGGAATGATACAGTGTAGTAATCTATCTCAAGGAATTTAGGACTTAGGTATTAGGATATATAGATAAGGATAAAATTAGAGGAATATTTAATTGTAGGTTAATAAAAAAATATCATAGTTAGGAAATGTTAGAATAATGAGTAAATGAAAGGGAAAGGTAAACATTGTAAAAGGATTTATGGCTCAAACTGCTTGACAAGGGTCAGTCCGAGGAACAATAGTCAAAGGAACTATTGTATGGTCAGAGGCTAACCGCACAAGGGAACAAAGGCATTGTGAAAAAGGTCTTTACAACCAATTGTTCAAAACAATGAGCTAAGATAAAAGTTTATTTTAACCAGCATTGCATAAAAATCAAATTTTATCTGAGGATAATGTAACGATACCAATCTAATCATTTAAAAATAATTATGATTAATGATATCAAAGGATAAATAGTTAATTAATGCATGTAAAATAAAATAAAATAATAATAACAACAGTTAAAAAGCAATTCATATTGGAAAAAATGTAATGGTGCCAGGTGCAGCTTGGGAAGGTTGGAATTTAATGGTACCAAGGGAAGTGTACAAGAAAAAACAAAAGAAAACGGAACTTCAGCCTTGAAGGAGCAAACGCACTTACACACTTAAAAAAAAACAACAAGTAACGGGAGAATTGGCCAAGGACAGATGTGAATAAAAATTGTATAAAAAAAAGGAGAAAACAAGGGAGAAGTTAGCGTCCCTAACTGTACATCAGAAGGAAAGTTACCATCTGTTTTCGTAAAAACCGTTCTGTTATAACGGTTTGCAGAATGTAGGTCGACCAAAGAGATGAGATTCCACTTTTAAAAATCAATGGGCAGATTTTGAAAACCGCCACTAAAAAGACAGAAACTATATTTTAACGAATCAACGAAGAGAAAGCCAGCTCAAGTTTCAAGAGAGGGGATGATATTCGATTAGAACCAAAATTGAAAAAGAGAGTTAGTCAAGGACTGGGAGCGAAGGACTGAGGGAGTCTAAAATTGTTGACCCAAGAGACGAGTTGTCTCTTCGTCACCTTGTTAAAGGAGTTTTTGTTTTAAAGTCTTAAAGTGTTTGTTGATGTGAGGAGTTGAGCGAGCGTCTCTGAGTTTGTAGCTGAAGGTCAATCAACACCAAGAAAACTAGTATCAACGAGGAATTAGTATTTCGTCGTCAGGAAGGAAGGCTACTAAAATGCAGCTATGACCATCCGTCACCCTAGGAGTTTCAACAAGGTATTTGTGAGTGCTTCGTTTTGGTTAGTGCAAAGAAAATCCAGTGAAGTGATAAAGCAGAGTTAGTGAAATCGTGAAGTGTTATTGTAAAAAATTGTCCAGTTGAAAAAGGAGCGAACCATTGATAAGTACAAAATTGTTAAATATTCTTTTATTATTATTCGTAAATTTCACTTCAATTGAGCCATCAAAGAATTCCCCCAAGAAATTAGTGCTATTAAAAAATTTAATTGTTTTGTTGTAAAAGAGCAAGCCGTGGCAATAACTTAAATGTTTAATGTTTAAAGTTTTAAATTTGTTTTTTAAATGATATGTTCAATAATTAAAGTAATTAAATTGTTTTGTAAAGAAAATCAAAGCCGAGGCAATAAATTGTATGTTAAATGTTTAGAGTTTTTAACTTGTTTTTCTTTGTGAAGAAAAATCAAGGTTTCATTAGCCAAAACAAAAGGAAAATATAATCTGGGTAAAATAATTGTTAATGTCCTAGAAAGAATTTTAGAGAAAGTTTTGAATATTGTATCAAATAAAAATTAATTGTAACCAAATTAAAATTAGGTTAAGGAATGTGTGCAGAGTGAATGCAGTATAGTTAATAAAATTAGGTTAATAATGTAATTGTTTTTCTAAAATCAAAATATTATATTAACACTTTAACCGAAAGATCGGTCTGACAGGCACCTTGGGGATATATGTTTGTGTGGTGTTGCAACACCGGGTGGCCGAGCCGTCTGAAGGTCACAATAGCCTCCCCCCCTACTCTTCCTTTGTACGCCTATTATATTATTGGGATGTTTTGTTTGCTCAGTGCAAAGTGACAGGTGCATTGTGAAACTCTAGGCAGTCTTACAGACCGCGTCTTTCGGTTAGCGTCACAGTGAACATGCTTCTCAGACCGGGTCTTTCTGTTTATGTACATTAGTTTATTCATAGTTATAGTGTTATTTATTTATTTTGTTGTATAAATATATGTATATTTACAATGGATAAGGCATCTACTTCCGGTTTGAACTTAAGTAGAGGACAACGTACAGTTTCAAGGAAAGTGCGTGTAAATGAGGAGAATTTTGTTGACCGTATCTCTAGAATGTTGAATGAAGAGTTAGGTGATAGTGACGAAAGTAGGGAAGATGACTTTGTAGACGACTCCGATGCGGATCCAGACTTTCTTTTAGAAGAGCCCCGTTCAACTGTTCCTGAAATAACGGATGAAAGTGACAGCTCGTCATCTGAAATTGAAGAGGAGCCTGCTGCAATTGCCCAAGATATTCTACAGCGTTGTCTACCAAAATATATATTTTGGCGTTTGCGTAAAAATGAGTGTGGCCCTCATTTTTACTGGACAACCGAGGAGCCATGTACACATATTCGGACAACCGCAAGAAACATTGTCAGAGGAATGCCTGGACTGATAGGAACTTCAAGAGCCCTTGGAGACTGTCCAGACAGAGTGAATGTTTGGAAATTGTTGTTTAGTGAAAACCTCATTGACATGATCGTGCAGCACACAAACGTCAAGCTGGAATCTGTTAGAGGAAACTTAGGCCCCAATACCAAAAAAGTTAATTACCGAAATACTAATGTAATTGAAATAAACACATACATTGATTTACTTCTCTACAGTAGTATTCTCAAATCGTCTCACGAGAAGATGGAGTCCCTGTTTTTAAAGGAAATAACTGGCCTTCCACTTTTCACTGCAACCATGTCAGGAAAACGCTTTGAGGTTTTGACGTCATGCTTAAGATTCGATGATGTCACCACTCGGTTGGAGAGGAAATCACGAGACAAAGCAGCTGCTATCTCTGAAATATTTTAATTGTTCATTGAGAACTCACCAAAATCATTCTCTGTATCTGAATATATGACAATCGATGAAATGTTGGTTCCTTTTAGAGGGAGATGTTCATTTAAAGTGTACATGCCGAAAAAACCAAACAAAATATGGCATCAAAATAATGTGCCTGTGTGATTCAAAAACATCTTACCTCTACAATGCATATATATATATTCAGGTGCAGGTTCTGATGGCCATGGGCTAACAGAAAAAGAAAATGAAATGATGAAACCAACTCAAAGTTTGATCAAACTTTGTAAACCCATTCAGCGTTCAAACAAGAACATTACGGCAGACAATTACTTTTCATTCATTGAAGCTGTGGATGAATTGGGAAGACGTGGATTGACGTTTGTAGGAACTATGCGGAAGGACAAACTCATAATTCCTGCAGAGTTTCTACCTCACTCTAAAAGACCTGTGGGCTCTGCTGACCACGCATTCAATGATAAAACCACTCTTGTTTCCTATGTTCCGAAGAAAAGAAAAATCGGTGATCTTGATCTCATTGATGCACCACACAGTAGCTATGGATGAAAAAAAAAAAAAAAAAAAAAAAAAACAGAAATCATTTGCTTCTATAATCAGACCAAATGTGGTGTCGATCTGATTGACATGAAATACGCTGTCTATAGTTCAAATAGGAGGACAAGGTGATGGCCGCTGGCTGTTTTTTACCGAATGGTATATATCGGTAGCGTCAACTCTTACATCATCTACCTCAGCTATCGAAATTCGCCAGTGATCAGCCGACATGAGTTCATCAAGAAGTTAGCGCGAGATTTGGTTGAACCGTTGTGGATAGAGCACCTTGCTATAGCAAACCTCCCTCGGGAAGTAAGAGCCGTCATCAAAAAAGAGCTCGGAGAAGATCAAGAACGGCCTGCGGGGTTCCTCACCGACAAAATGAACAAAAGGAAGACATGCAGTAAGTGTCCTTGGGAGAAGAAGAGGAAAATCCAGTACGCATGCATCAAATGTCCTCAACCAATTTGTCTGGAATGCAGCAAAAAGATGTGCCACCGACTGTGTCCAGTGACTTTACTGTGTTGGACTCATTCCCATGAATAAATCCTCATAATACATGTAAATTCTGTATTCTGGTTCACTTTTTTCATGTAAGTAAATATTTTGAATTTAGTGTGATCGTTTTATTTTTCCCTAAATATGATTCATAAAGAAAAATTATACAAAAGTCAGTTTAGCAAACACTAAGAACCCATAAAAAATCTAAATAAGAATATACAATAAAAAACAAAACAAATACAAAATCCCCGGTCTGGGAGACCGGGTCTCTCGGTAAGTGTTACAAATTTTGTCTTTCGGTTGAAGTGTTAAGGTAATTATTTGAAAGGTAAAAGTTGTGTTTTGCGTTTTATTTAAATAGGAGCTAGTTAATTTATGTTATAATATGTAAAAATTTGGCTGCCTTGTCACTTGACAGTTTTCACTGACTTTCAACAATCTGACAATCCTTTTTTTTACTGTTTTAATCTTTGTGTGTCACTTTTATGTTGTTTCAATTTATATGAATTTATTGCATATTGATCAATTTTAAACTTGGTAGTTTAATAGCATCAGTACGCTACTGTCATTATTTCCAAAATTACTGGTTTTGTAACATAATTTTATTCTTAAAAATTTCATTCATACTAAAGCATATTTTCTTATAAACAGGCAGGGTTACGAACTCTCCACGATGCGGGGCCTGAACTTAAACGTGCAATTTCTGGTAACCTAGAAGAACTTATTGATGACAACCCAGAACCCATGCACAGAGTAAGTGTAGCACATTATGTTCTTATCCATATGATGAATTAAAAAATGTAAGTATAGATAGTGAATACCTGAAAGCAGGATTTGTGACTTTGCTAATGTTCTATTTTCAACTGTCTCAGCAACGGTCGGTTAAAGTTACAACAATGATTTTGGCAGAAAAAAAAATATGGAAGAGTATAAAATATGAGATTTCTATTTTATTTTTGGTCTATTAAATTAATATTCAAAAAAGACAGGGATATAATTCATGATATGTATTGTATTTTTTTCTGAAGACCTTATACTACTGGTCACTAGCGTTGTCCTTGGCTCAGACTGCATTGAAATTGGGCTTTTTTTATACATCCATAATTTGCCTTTAGCTCTGATTATATAGATTACACAAATTTACATTATTTAGTATCTGAAGCTGAGAATAACGTCTATGTATATAGAATCTATAAATGTAGGTATATATGTATATAAAATGTAAATATAGTATCTGTGTTTTATTTTCAACTAGATTGATAAAATATAGGACATTTTAGTGAATTAAATCTACTAACATTAAAAAAAAATCTATTCCCAAAAATTTCCCCTCCTTTACAAGTTACAATAGGTAGGGGAGGGAAGAAAATATGAGAAGACATAATGGAAACGTTTTTTATCTGAAAGCCTCTTTGTAAATAATATTTTAATTTTACCATTATGGACCTTCTGCTAATGTAAAGATTGCTGCAAGAAATTGGATACAAACATACCATGTGTCCTTTTGAGAAACATGGGCTCCTTCATTTAGCATTAGACCTCAACATTATGGTATCTTATACAATTTTTAAACAATCAAGATTTTTACAAACATTTTCATTATGGAGCACTTAGATTAACTTTGTTTTGTTTGTATGTGGGGAGATGTTTATTTAGACATCATATTGATTACAACATATTATTACAATTTAGTCTGTCTTTCTCTTTGAATTCTTATATACACAACAGTACAAAACTTTTTTTTTGTGCATTATTATTTTTTTATTGATTATAATTCTTTATAATTTTCTCTTTAAAATGGTATATAACACATAATTCTTCTATATTGATAACCACACGTAAAAAAAACATAAAATAAGACTTGCAACTTCTATTTGGCACATGGGGCGGCTCTGAGCGCCACCTCATATAGTAACGCCTTATAAAACTAATTACATTTTGTTTTCAGCTGTTAGTAGTATGTTTTGCTTACAGACTGTTGTTAGCAGACGTCTTGCAATATTTTGGCTGTCATATGATGTCATTGTATTGTCTGTCATATGTTGTCATTTTGTGTTAGAGGTTAAAAGTAAACTTTTGAAATAAGTTAGTGTTTTTATGTGTTTTGGTGATGTGTTATGGTGAAAAGTCTTTATTAGTGTAAATATTGTTAAAAATGGGTAATAAGAAGAGAGTAGGGACAAAAAAACTATGTTATAAGAAGAAGAAAGTTGTTGGTAAGAAACCACAAGTTGTGACTCAAGGTAATGAAGAGACTAGGCCTAGGCCTACACCTAAAGTTTGTTCTAGCTCGAATGTGAAATTGACCCCTAACCTAGCCTACTATGACGATTTAAATGATACTTTACAGTATGATATAGTGAACATTGTACAGTTAGAATCAGTTTTGTCAGATTTTGCAATTTGTAGGGTTTGTCGTAGTAGCCTATCATTCCGCAGAAAACAATTGTCCGGGCTTGCAATAGAATTTTCTGTTTCATGTAGCTGTAGCACAAAAAAAAACTTTTGAAAATTGTCCCAAAGTTACAGAAGATAAAATTAGGCCTAGTCAACAACCATGTAAAAGTATTTATTATGACTTGAACCTGAGATTAGTATATGGCTTACGTGTAATAGGGAAAGGCTACACGGCTGCCCAAATTCTTTGCGGTATGATGAACTTACCTACACCGCCCTCTAAGTTCAATCAGCATGAGCAGTTTTTATCCAAGCATGTAGAAAGTGTTTGTGAAAGTTCCATGTCTAGAGCAGTAGCAGAAGCTGTTATGGAAAATGAAAACTCTAAGGACTTATGTGTTGCAGTCGATGGGAGCTGGCAGAAGCGAGGCCACACTTCACTAAACGGTGTCATAACCATTACATCTTGTTACACTAGGTGCTCTTAGGCTAGGTGTTTATGAGGCAGTGCTATCATTCAATGATGGATACAGTTCCAAAGTGAAGGTTTTAGAGAACATTGGGCTAGAACCAGGACTGAATATGCGGTTTGCTTTAAAACACCTCGACGCCCAGTGGATTCGCAAAGCGGATAAAGCCGCTACCGACATTGAAAGAAAGTCAGGCAGTCAAGGACTTTGGCCAAAAGGAAGCTGGAGGATCTATACCAAGAAGCAGAAGATCCAGACAACCCTTCCTACAGTGCAGGCCATCATTAAAACAAACTAAGTGACCAAAATATGCTTCTTTCTTGGTTTTTCTTGATTTACCGAAACTTGCGTTTTTTAAACTTTGAGTACCCATAACTCAAAAACTATTAGGCCTAACTCAACCAAATTTTTACACAATATGTAACATACTATTATCTAGTTCCGTACACAGGTGTTTTTAAATATCTCTTAATTAAGAGACAAAATAAAAAAAATATGACTTAAAAAAAAAACAAAAAATCAAAAAAATTTCAAAGATTTTTAATTTTTTTATTTATTTGTAAAATTAAAAAAACTCATGTAGGGAACTAGTTTATAAGCTATTCAAGAAGATATAAAAAAATTAGGACTGTATCTATTACCAATCCTGAGATATAGGTACTTAAGCTAACATTATACTCTTATGGGAGTCGGACTGCCCTTAAATTTATTTGGACTTTTATAGAGTAAAATATTTTTTATATAAGCAAAATACACAAAACATAATATTATCTAAAATTTGTTTTCAAAGTAATTTTTTTTAATGCTTGTAATTGTGATTCTAAATATAATATGTCAATTAGAATATTGTTGTGTAATCCAATTATTGACACTGATGCATAAGGGTTATTGCCATAGATGTAGTAAATAAATGTAAGTATCTAACATCAACATTGTTTCGGAAATGTCTGAATGAATACAGCTCTGTATTACATAATATGTTGTGCTGTAATTAAGTGTTTAACAAAAATTTTAAATCTATAATAAGTTTGGAATGCACAATGACATCCAGCTAAAAATTTGTGTTCAGGAGTAGCAGGCAAAAATAATCCTACAATATCCAGGATTATTTGCTGTGATGGATGTATTTATTTGACAACATTTTTCCTGCAGTTATTAAATCAAATTGATATTTTTAAATTTGTATTAATATTAATTTATTACAGACAAATATTTGAGATTCAGCATGTAATTTTGGATTTAATTTTAAGATATAGTTTAAAAAAATATTCCCTATTAGAAACAATACTGAAAATATAAAAACAGTCCATCATCCAAGTTTTGTCGACAATAGCATACCATTCCTGCCCCCTCCCATCCATCTCACTTGGTTCATTATTCTCTATTATTAAAATATTAGTTGTTGATCTATTGAGTGGCAGATTTTATAAGTTTTTTAAAATCTTCTTTAGTTCTACAATCTCTTTATAAATCTAGGAAATGTATTCTAAAATCTTCGTATATATCTTGTTGTTAAATTAAATTTTGTTATACTCTTGATAAAATAATCATCTAGTTGAAACTCCTGTTTAGTAGTTACCCTGCAGATAAAGTATATTGATTATTTTTGTTACATTTAATTTGTGACTATTGTGTTTATTTACAACATTTTATTTAATATTTTTAATGATAATGATGAAGAAATAAAGCATAGTTCTTCCTCTTTTTTTTAGATTTCATACTTAGATAAGAGGTTAGAAACCATACCATTTGGTTTATCTTTTCCATCACATTATCATGTAGATTCTTTTATTTTCAATCATTTCCTTTCTTTCTTACACAAGTGATACTTTGTTATACAAGATCAAAAATAAAACAAAATGCAAAATACCTGATGAACCAACTTCAATTAACGTAACCATAAAAATAAATATTTTGAATTTCCCAATATAGTTAACTTGTTAGTCACTATGGGCATTCCCTTCTGCTTTTTGACCAATCAAAACTTTCTTTTAAAGTAATACCAATATACATGTTAAAGTGTTAAAGCAACTACGAATAAGTTGCTGTCAGTTACAAGCGGAATAAATAAACACTGTAGAATGGATTATTCTTGTCGTCTGGATTTGTGGATATGTTAAAGTTATCCACTGGATAACTAATGGGAACTTTATCAGAAAATTGTAGAACTGAGCCTTATTAATTCTGTTACATATACAACAATGAATGATGGAGATGTAAAAATCATGCCATGGATTAAATTTCTCGAATGCTTTTTGTAATGACATGTTTCTACCAGCTTGAGAAAAGAGTGGTTACTGAGCTCAAACTAACAGAACGGCAAAAAGTTTTGATAAAAAAAATATAAAATTTCTTCTTCATAAATTATATTCATTTTTAATTACAAATTAAAAATATAAATAGTATTCTCGACTGATTTTAATTTCTATTGTTGTCACTATTGATTATTTCTTAACAATTTATTGAGAAGAATTTTTTTTTTGGTAAATATTTAAGACATAAATCATTAATAGAATGAAAATTGGACATTTTAAATAACTGAAATATTCTTTGTCAGACTGTCGTCAATTTGACCACACTGGATGATTCTAGAGTGCACTATTCCATAAATTTAATAATAATAGCACCGTACTTTGTGGCTGTGTTATGTTTTAAAGACCTAAAATAAAATTATGTCTTATTTGTTTTTCTTGTAGCGAAACCATTCTTTATTTGGAAGTGTGTGGTCATCAATGAGACGAGGTCATGGAAGTTTCCGGCATGGTAATCCCCGTAAAGTTACTTCTACTCAAATCAAGGTAAACCTAATGAGTTACAGAATTTAGTTTAATAACAATCTATTGTTTGGTAATAAAGTAAAATATTTGTCATTATTGTTATTTTTATATGTTTTTCAGTGTCTTGTGTTATTCTTCTAATATTCTTCACTTTCTTGTGTTTCACTTAATATGTTCTTTATCTTCATGTGTACACTTCAAATGTTTTTCGGTTTCTTGTGTTACACTTTTAATGTTCTTCACTTTCTTGTTTTTACTAGATACTGTCTTCATTTATTTGTGTTTCACTTGAAATATTTTCAGGTTCTAGTGTTTCACTTGAAGTGTTTTCAGTTTCTTGAGTTTTGCTTTTAATTTTTTTTAACTTTCTTGTTTACTTGAAATGTTGTTCAGTTCTTGTATTACATTTCAAATATTATTTAGTTTTACTTGATGTATTCTTTATTTTCTTGTGTTTCACTTAAAATATTTTTTCCATTTTTATGTTACCCATCTAATATTCTTAACTTTCTTGTGTTTTACTCGATATGTTCTTAACTCTCTTGTGTTTCACTTGATATGTTCTCACTTTCTTGTTTCAATTAATATGTCCTTCACGTTTTTGTACTTCACTTGATACATTATTTACTTTCTTATTTTTCACTTTATATAGGTTGAGGGAGAAAATCCCAGAACAGTTAGATAACTTTTGAACAAGAAAAGGGTTGAGGTTTACATTTATTGATGATATGAAACTACTTTTTGACATACACCTTCTCATTCTAACAAGAAGTGTGTAAGTCTGAGTTTAAAAAAATAATTGTGTATATTTATTCCTGGAGGATATAGTAGAGAATCAAATTTTAAGATGATTTTACATTTGTATTTCTTTAAAAATTATTAACTAAAAAGAAAGTAATACAATTAAAATAATTTTAATTACCAACTTAGCTATAAAGTCCAGTGTCTTATTTTTAAAACAATTAAACATGACCTTAATTAATAGTGTTAAGCTGCATTAATTTAAATTACCAAAAAGTTGTAAGGTGATTTTATTGTTTTTATCTCTTGCATATTTCACAATATATTTAAAAAATTTAATCTTCATAAAATTACATTTGCTATTAAATTCAGTAATAAAAATGCAGGTTTATAATTGAAAATTGTCACTTATCCCACTGTAGGCTCTCCATGTGAAGGGATGGTAGTTGAGCTTATCCCAAAACTTTTTTCACCAATTAAGTTTTCCTTATGTAGATATATGTTAAGGAATATTTTTTCTAAATATTGACTCTTATCAGTTGAAGTTCTTATCAACAAATATGGTTTTGTAATTATTGCACAAAATAATTATGTGGGACTTATTTGACAAAAATTGAAATTTAAGACGTCAATCAATACAAGAATTTTCCTGTTCTTTGTAATATACAGATTGTATAAAAAGTTTGGAAACCACTACCAATGAATATGTGAAAATTAATTAAATATTTTCAAAAACTAACCACTATCATATGTTTGAGGTGAGCTTATGGTTGACACTCCCCATACCAGCAACACTCCACAATCTACAAACATCTGAAATATTTTCCTAAAATGATAATTCTAATATGTCTGAAATAAGCTTGTGCCCCCCCCCACCCAAAGTTACAATGCATAACCTACATATATCTGAAATATTTTCCTGAAACCAACGACTCTAATATATCTGAGATAAGGTTCTGATTGCTCAAGCCCCAGTCTACAATCAATAGATTATATCCATATAAATTATTTTCTGAAGACCAACCCTTATCATATGTTTTAGCTTGTGTTGTCCCTCCCTAGGCTATTACAATGGATAACCTATAACCAACTGAAATATTTTCCTATAACAAACTATAAAGATAAGCTTGTTATTTGACTCCCCCCCCCCAGACAACAATCCATAACCTTCATCTGTCTGAAATGTTTTGATAATCCAATTCCATGTTATATATCTGAGGTAAAGCTTACCCTCCTCCCAGGCAACAATACATCACATACAACTATTTGAACAATTTTGCTAAGTCAATACAATTCATATGTCTAGGGTAAGTTTGTGGTTGCCCCTTACCCCAAGCACCATTGTATAATCTATACCTCTATGAAATATTTTGCTAAGCCAGGCTACTGTCATATGTATAACGTAAGCTTGAGTTGTTCCCTATATACCGGCTAAAATGTATAATCTACAACTATCTGAAATGTATACCTATTTCAACTCCTGTCATATGCCTGAGATAATTTCATGACTCCCCCCACCCCACCCCATCCTGCAATGCATAAACTATATCAACCTGATATATTTGCTATGTCAACCTCTCTCATATGTCTAAGCTAAGCTTGTTGTTGCCCATTCCCAATGCTCACAGACAACAATATGCATGTGTATAATTCAACCTCCTGTCATATGTGTAATGTGAGCTTGTGTACACAAGCTCTGGCCTTATTGACCCCCTCTGGTAAACAATACATAGTAAACATAGTAAACTCTGGTAAACATCAATCCAAAATATTGTCCTAAAACCAATCTTTCTCAATATCTCTGCAATCTTATGATTACCTCTCTCACCCCCCCCCCCCAACCAGGATTAAAAACTTAATCTACATCAATCTAAAATATATTCCTAAAACATGTGGTTACCCTCACCCCAGTCCCAAAATTATATAACATACATCCATCTGATATATTAGACTAACCCATATGTCTATGATATAATCGACATCTATCTGAATCATTTTGATAAACCAACCACTTTACATAAGTCTGAGGTAAGTTTGTGGTAGCCCCCCCCCCTCCTTCCCGAAGCACCAATGCATAGCATACATCCATTTAACATTTTTTCTAAACAAACTGACGTTATATGTCTATGTAAGTCATTGTGGTTATCCCCTTTCCTCAGCCATCATTAGATCTTCTGATAAATTTTGCTAAACTAACCATTGTCCCCCTCCCCACTGATTTGAAGTTATAGTTATCAATCCTTTTGTGAAATGTCTTACCTATGTGACACTTATTTTAAACTTTCCTCATTCATAAATCATCAAATGTATATAAAGTGCTTAACAAATATTTCATAAAACACCATTCCTAAACATTTCAAATCAAATATTTCTTATTCTTCACTGCAGAATAATATGTTTACAAATTCAAATGAAAATTAGACGTTTAAACTATTAATAATATATGGCATATTGCAAAGAAAAATATATTTAGAAATTACTTCTATATCAAAACAAAAAAATATGCAAAACAAAGACAGACCAAAATAAATTTTGCTGAGAGAATTAATTCACAAACACACAAAAGGAGCCAATTTAAATTGACCCCTTGTCTGGGTATTGGAGCACAGTTTTTAGACATGGAACACACACAAGATATATATATATATATATTGTATCACACAAACACACACACACACATATATATATATATATATATATATATATATATATATATATATATATATATATATATATATATGAGGTAGTCATACACTCATCCAAATATATACACATTCTTAACCCAGGCATCACACATGCAAAAGTCAAAACGCACATATAGCAATTATCATCCAGATAGAATTTGTCATAATTACATATTGACTTTTGACTTTGACCAAACAACACTTAAAAAATAAACAGAAGAATATGAATAGAGAAAACAAAAATCATTTAACAACTTCAAATAATTTGTGAAGATCGGAAGCAAAAAGCCACTTCTTATACACACACAGACACACATGCTCACAAAATAAAATATACATTTTAACATATTCACATTTCTTCACCAGTTTCAAACAGTGTACTGTGTTATTATTTACTTCTAATTAGCTAATATTTTTGTTATGAGATCATATACCGGGTGTCTTATAAAGGTCCCCCACCTTTTTAATTTTTGAACTGTAAATTTTCAAACAATCTTTGATAAATGTTCCTAGCATAAGTCAAAATACTTCTTGATGTGGTTAAAGGTTTCAACCCTCACCCCTAAAAATAGGGGTTGCTGGGGTAGTTTATATTTTTCAAATAGCAACCCCAAACAAGTTGCATATCAGTTGCCCGACGATGCCGCAAGGCGAAACAATTGTAGCTCATTTATACTATTAAATATTTGAAACTTTAAGCTTTTGCTTTATTTTATCCTTGAATATGGAGTTTCAACAAGAAATATCTGCTATTACATTAAAGTTCATTTTAGAGTGTAAAAAAAGGAAATGAATGTTGTAAACTAGACCTGTCTACGATGATTTAAACTAAAGTTATGGTAAAAAAAATTATCATCATATTGATTATTGAACTATCCCCCCCCCCAAATTACATCAAACTCTTAAATTTAACAACTAAACTTTAGAATGACCGTTGTCAGGAAACATTTCCAGTGTCAGAGTCTGGTTCATTATTATTAACTTAACTCGTGCACTGTTTATAAAATTAAAATTATTATTAAACTCTTACCTCTTGCCTTGTTTTAACATTTTATTGTTTTGTTTTTGAGCATTTATGGGGTGCTCAAAATGGCCTACATTCACCTCTTGGCAAAAGTAAAGGCGGTTTTCAAATGACTCATCATCTCCAGCATTACAAGAGTGAATACATGCTCTATTTTTCTCTTTAGTTCATCATTACTCATGAGACATTCTACATTACTCTGCCGCCAAAAACAATTCCCTTTAAATACCCTCACAGGAAAAAGTCAAGGGGTGTCATATCGGGAGAATGGGAGAACGAGCTGGCCACTATAAAACCCCATGCCGCCCAATCCACCTTTCAGGAAACTGTTCGTAGAGGTACTGGCAAACATGAACAGCATAGTGTGGTGGCGCTCCATCTTGTTGGAATATAAAAAAAAAATCCTCAATTTCAAACACTCTAGGTACAATTTGGTTTGCCAGCATGTCCAAATAAATTTCATGGTTTAAATTTTTGTCTATGAAAAAAGGGCCAATAACCTGATCTGCCATTAAACCAGCCCAAACATTCACCTTTTGTTGATTCTGGTTCTCATCCTCAATAAGCCAATATGGATTACTGTCGGACCAATAGCGACAGTTATGCCGGTTTACAGATCCGTTCAGATAAAAAGTGGCTTCATCACTAAAACTGATTTTATAGGTTATGTTAGGGTCATTTTCAATTTCTGCCAACATTTATTCACAAAATTCTATTCTTCTATCAGGATCATCCTCGTTTAATTTTGGATGCAGTTTTGCTTTGTAGGGGTGGAATTTGTTCTTCTGCAAAACTCTATAAACTGTGCTTTACATGCCCACTTCTAATGATGCAGCTCTTATAGACGTGTATGGGTTGATTACAAACTCTCCTAAAGCACCAACTTGGACTTCTTCTGTTGCTTTTATTTTCGGGCCACTACTTTTCTTGTTATTGACACTTCCAGTTGTGTTGAATTTATTTATCAACTCCCTCAAATATGAACTACACACTGGATTTTCAGAGTGTGTATCATTGAAAGAAAGCTCTGTTTCATGAAGGTTGTGACCAGATTGTCTGTACAGATAAATCATTTCAATTTCTTCTTCCATTGTTCTACTCATTTTGAAATTATTTATAAACAGTTTAAAGAGCTGACATGAAAAACTGACTGCCTACAAGACAGGTCACATAACTAATGTCTGCTTGTATCATTTAATATTCAAAGGTCTGAACAAGTGAAAGTTGGATTTTCCCACTCCTTATCTGATTTCTGACAAGGAGGGGAAACTTAGCTGTACAAATTACAAAATTATTAAATTGTTTTGCTGGCCATATCATTATATTAAATAAACTAGAGAGGTCTAATTTGTGACATTAATTTTCTTTTTCTTTAATCTTTTAAAATTATGACTTGATAGAGATTTCTTTTTGATGAATAAAAACTAGCCCCAGCAACCCCTATTTAGAGATAAAAACAGAAACATCTAAACACCTAAAAATTACTTTGAATAATGCTAGTAACATTTACCAAGGACTGTTTGATAACTAAAAAGCTCAAAGGTTGGGGGGGGGGGGGTTGAGAGCTTTGCAGAAATTTAGACATTTTTTACCATAACTGTAGTTTAAATCATCATAGACAGGTCTATTTTGCAACATTCATTTTTTGTTTTTTTACCCCCTTTAAAATGGTATGCAACTTGTTAGGGGTTCTATTTTAAAAATAAAAACTATCTCAGCAACCCCTATTTAGGGATGAGGGTTGAAACCCTTAACCACATCAAAAAGTACTTTTTCCTATGCTAATAACATGTACCAAAAATAGTCGTTCAAAAATTAAAAAGGGGCGAACTTAATGGGACACTCGGTATATAGGGGTTGCATCAAACTGCTTTTTATCATTTTCCATTCCTGGTTAATTTCTGTGAATGTAGTATTTTATCTTTTAGATCCATAAATTTTCCCTTTTGAAACATATACAATATCCACTTATTTTTTAATATACTGCTGTATTTATAGTCACATACATTTTTGAGGGTATTTTAGTGCCTGGATGTAGTTTTTTAATACAGTTTTTTGAAAGAACAACCATCAAAACTTTCACAAGAACTGTAAATTCAATTCAGAGTCTATCATAGATTAAATTTGAGGTCAGGAAAAAAATTTTGAATAGAGATATATACTGTATTATATAACAAAAAGCAATTTGACATGTGACTTCATAACACAACCATCAGGAATTAGCTGATAACCAATGCACTGTGTGGCATTAGTGAAGTAACATGAAAAAAGTTAATGGCCCATAAATATGTACATATTTAATGTAAGTATATGTTTGTAGTGTTCTATAAAACATTTGGTGAGTACTTTTAATATACCCAACAATGGATGATCAAAGAATGCTTAAAACAAGTGTGTCATGTAGACAAAGTAATATATGAAAATTATTCGCAAAAGTGCAATTTTAAAAGTAATATTCAACAAATCTAAATAAAATAATATATTTATTCATCTTCTTCTTTTTTCCAAATATAATGAAGCTGTTTCCAAACTCTTTCACACTTTGTATATACTCTCATGAAGCATAAATTGTTTTCATTAAGCTGATGTGTAGATTTACTAAGGTAAGTAGTCAGTTTAATATATTAACTTTTGTTTGGTATTACATACTAAGAAAGTTATTGCAAAGATGTTTGCTTTTTGTAGCATTTTCAAACTCCACATGTGCTATGAAAAAGAAACTGTTGTCAAAATCTCCAAATGATTGACTGCAAAAGCAGCATATTCCAAATTTGTAAAACTGATTTTATTATCAATGTAACCGTACATTTAGTCAATACTTTTATAACGTTTTCATTATAATAAAACCAATTAGATAGGTCATTACTATATCAGGTTATCATATCTTTATAGGTTACCATAGCATAGTTTTAGCAAACCGACCTTGGAGAAAAATAATAGAACCACAAGTTAGGTAAGGAACTATAAGTGGATAATGGTTAATTTTATCATTAAATATAACATACCAGTTTGCACTCAACCTACTTTAAGGCAAGTAGTCAGCATTTAAATAAAAATTCAGAATCGACTGTCAGGTAAAATGAGGGAGAGTAAGGGAATTTGGTTGATTATGGAAAATGTGTGGGAAATCTGAATGTTTGTTGAATTCTGGGAAGAGTTAGGAAAATTCTTCTTATTATTTTTTTTTTTTTTCAATTATGTTGATATCTGAAATGTTAGTTCTACTAATAATTGAGTTCTGATCAATTATGTTATCTTACCTCTTCATAATTAATGCAACATTTAATTACCAGTGCTTTCATAAATTAACAAATAAATATTAAAATATTATTTCTTTGTGTTCTTTTTGCCACTTAAACCTATTATAAAAATAAAACAAATAAGTAAGCTTCATGGGTTATAAAAGTAATATTACTTGATAAAAAATAATAATCATTTTAAATGCACGTAATAACTTTAAATTCAACTTGACATATGTCTTATAACATTTTTTTTTTAAATTTAAAGGAAATGTTCAGCGAATTTTAAAAATTGAGTCATGGAAAATCTGTAAAAGCCTTGAAATTTTATAAATCTAAAGTTGTAACAACTCTGAAAAAAATTTGAAAAGAAACTCTATTTGTTATTTTTACTTTTAAAACAATATTATTTTATCGCCCTTACCAAGAGTTTTGCAATGACAGCCTGTTTCTCAAAAATTTCCTGAAGGAAAACCCATCTGCAAGGACCCAAGCTCTTTTTAGTCCTAAAATCTATCAGTATATCCAAGCCGTGATCCAAGATAGTTTTAAACATCACAAAAACAAAACAAAATTGAATTCATGAAAATCTGTTTATTTAAAAATTGTAATAATGGTATAAAATTTAAAGATTAGAATTTAAATTCATCTCTAAGACTCTATAAGTAAATAAAACAAAGTAACAAAGTAACTCAGTCAGTGGTTTCCTTGAGTGTGGATTACCACAATCTGACAAGCACACCCTGAAGCTGTTTTGACACACAACTCTTTTCATTGTTTTATGACAAAAAACACACGAAATGATTAGAACTAAACTATTTGGTGAAAATAACTAGCAATGAATGATACTACCTATATAGCCTGACAATAAAATGTAAAATTTGTTAAACAATCAAAAAGAAAACAGTTTTTAGTCTTTGACTTTTAATTTTGTTTTGTTATCTTAATATTTCACAAACTATTGGATAGTCAAAGATCATTCTCTGAACGTTTTCCATTTTTAATCATCTACTTTTAATTAGTGCATATATTTTGTTTGTTGAAGAATGTTCAGGAAATAGTTACTAGGGTGATCATTTTAAAACTTTATTATTTTTTTACTTTTTTTTTCTGAACTGTATCTCAGTTCTCATTACAAAAAACTCTTTATATAAAGTTGGGGATATTTGGAATATATTAGTGTTTTAATACTATTTTTATAAAAAATGTTTGCTCTACAAATAAATTTGGTATTCAGTCTGGCAAAAGCTTTAATTATATACAATTCAAATTATTCTAATTTACTTTTTTGTGATACTACTCTTTTGCCAGTAAAATAATGCTAATTTTGTTAACGGTTTCTACATTTGTCTTGATGTTGTGATATAGAATTGTACCAAATTTCAACTAAATAGGTTAAAAGGCTAGAAGTTACAAGTCTTGTTACAGATAAACTTATAGACAGATAACTGCTGCATTATAAATATCCTTCACATTAGTTTTGCCTACAAACTCTTTAAATTTGCAGCAGGTCAAAACTCAATTTTTTTTTAATCAAACAAGGATTTTATCCACACTTTATCAGGCTGTATACCTCATAGACAGAGTTTATAAAAAAAAATGTTGCTGGAAAGTTTATTAGCAGACTGATAACATGTACTTTTAGTATGAAGAGACCCTAAACATAGGCCCTCTTCCAAAATTGTGAATAAGGCTATGAAAATCAAGATTATTGTTTGCCTTAAAAAAAACCAACAAAATCAACATTTTGACTACTTGAGGGGTAAGATAGGAGTAAACTAGTATGTTATTGTTAATATTTACACTAACCAAAATCCACCAGTATGATTTCATTTTCCCAAATGACTTCATTTTGTTTTAGAACTGAAAATATTTGCATACTTGAATATTCTGTACTGCTGTATACAAAAATAATACTAGGTAATATCCTCCTATGAATAAAAATATTTTAAAGAATAAATGTTTTGCTTTGGCCATGCTGCGCCCTTGTCCCTCCGCCCAGGCCCATGCTTAGTATGCCTTACAGTATAAAGGTCAATTCACACTTACTTAGATTGTGTAACATTACATATGGTTTACTGCCAATGTCAACAATGTGGTAATTCATACATCAGAGTTTGTAACCTTACACTTCCCTCTTTAGTTTTAATAAGTTGTTTAAAGTAATATTGTGAATATGTATATATCTACAACATGTTAAAAACAAAAGGTACTTAAGTATTAACGCCACCGCAGCAACTTTGCGCATATATATATATATATATATATATATATATATATATATATGCACCAATATTTGCTTACTTTGCGATATAATTATATATCATGACAGGTTTGGCCAGGTAGCTATATATATATACATAAACACCTGGCCAAACCTTATATATATATATGCGCAAAGTTGCTGCGGTGGCGTTAATACGTAAGTACCAAACATAAATTAAAAAACATAAGGTGAAAATATCATAATTTTGAAAAAAAAAAAAAAAAGAAAGAAAAAAGAAAAGGAAAAAAAAAGAATCTATGTCTAGATTCTAAAAATTGAGATATCCAGCCCAGGCAAGTGATGCAATGTTTCATTTTAGAAAATTATCGACTTTTTATTTGCTAGCAGATAGTGTGAATGTAAGTATAGCATTGCCATGTATAAATTGCTCAATTAAAAAAAAATTGCAAGGATATTTTCCAAAGTAATGTTACGTACCCTATATTGGTGAGAACTGATTTTCAATTTACTATATTTTTGTATAATTATAATATAATTTTTGAAAATAAATACAAATACTTGTTGTTTTATGTGAAAATTGTATGTGTTACATTTTAGTAACAAAAATGGGTGTTACAATTAACCTGTACTACATTATAATTATATCTGTGCACTTAATAAAATTGTTTAAAATTTTTGTGTTATTCTTGCAGCCATTTGTTAATGTTGTACTTTAAATTGGTATACCCCTTTCTGTTTCAAAACAAATATCTCTATTTTCATTTCGTTCTATAATGTAGTTTTTCTGTCAAAAACTAATATTAATAACCAAAACTATGTACTGCTCATCTCTGCACACAATTAACAAACTTTGGGATATTTCTATTATATTGGTGGCTTGCATATACTGTATTAATTTTTTTTTATTTGTACAATACATGCCCACTGTAATACATATAAAACAAAAAAAACGTAGATGCATATTGAAAATAGAGTCTCAATAATTCGAGGAGAACAGAGCCGAGATGTGATTACCTCAAAATATAAAAAATTTGGATTAATTGGAATAATGTAGGGAATATTGGAAGGAACAAAAAACATTGTAACAACAAACTATATGAAAAATTAATTTTAATGAATATTTTACTAACATTATTATTATTTATTTATTTATATCCTTTTTAAAACAAATACAACAAATTATTACATAATTCTTTTCTCTGTTTGGTAATTCTGAGCAATTCATTGGTCAACCCCAAACTTTTTCATATTTTACTACGGTCATAAGGATGTTCTCAGAAAGCAAGAAACATATAATTCAAGGCTCGCAAGGCCATCGTACAGGTTGCCGAGCAATAAGAAGGTTCAAAGTCCACACGATAACAGTGGCTTGCGGGAGACGCTTCATGTTCAAACGGAAACATAAGGATTACAAACAAAGACTACACCATTTGTTTCGGGCTATCGGTGAAGTTTACAACGGGGAACCATCGCAACAGAACACTGATCCAGTTGCTGCTGACTCGGATGAGGATGTTGAACCCGGCGATTACTGAGGTAATTTCTATTTGTATATAGCATATATTAACTTTCCGGGGCCTAAATTATGTTTTTTTAGTTTCACATACATCTCTACATTATCGTAGTAAAATATGAAAAAGTTTAGGGTTGACCAAGGGGTTTAGGGTTTAGGGGTTCTGAGTGTTGCTCAGAATTACCCTCTGTTTAAAGTTATTTGTTAATGATGGAAGTTCAATTTTATTATTATACATTTTTCGGACATTTGCCATCATTTGTGTGTTTTAACCCTTACCGCGCGGCTAGCGCCTACAAATGCGGCACTGCCCACTGCTACTACGCGGCTAGAGCCTATAAGCGTGATCGCTCATAATCGTCTGCCATTACTGCGCTGTAGGTCGTAAAATATCCGATAGAGTGCATAGTAATGTCGCTTTTGTCTATTTGGACCCTCTAAACCAATATGGCGACCATTTAGAAATATTTTGTTATCGTTAATGGTTGCCTAGCAACAAAGACTAGTATTCGTTCGCTCCCATACTGCTTTTTGCGCCTATAAATGCGGGCTACTACGGTCAGCTGTTTTCGTGTTTTCACTCTCGCTTGCATTTGTTGTTGACTTCTGTTGAGTGTGTTGAGTGTTGTGTGTTTATTTACGTCGAGTTTTGGCGGTAAATAAATATAAATATTTTGTTAGTTTTGTCTTTTTCTGGGACTCTTATCGAATGTGTATATTTCATATACACTGTAATGGCTCATCCAGACGATCCTGATTTTTACGGATTTGTAAATGGACTTATAAACGCATCGTTTTCTAGTGCGGTTGACTTTCATAACCTAGAACAAGAAGAGGCTGAAAATGTAATTTTACACAATATTAGTGAAAGTGAAGTTGATAGTTCTAGTGAAAATGAAGAAAATCAAGAAGTAGGGTTAGTTCCAAGACGTAGGCCTATGGTGGGCCTAGCATTATTAAATGAAAATTTATAACATTTCTGTTGTCTACCTGACTAAAACTACCTAAATCTAAAAAAAATTGAGAAAATATAATTTTTATTTTTTTACTGTAAATGAGCGTACTATAGTATTTTTACATAGCGCTTTAAGGGTTAACACATAAATGATGGCAAATGTCCGAAAAATGTATAATAATAAAAATAATTCTTTTGTAACAAATTTACCTTTAAACTAAAACTAATAATAATAATTTTTCATCTTATAATTGTAATGGATAAAAAGAGTTATGTCGCAAAGGTTGAAAAACCTATGTGGGAAGTCTAAAAAAGAAAAATTCCAAACATAGAAAAAACAATAAATTAAAACCCGATGAGTGACAGGTGAATGATAACAATATCATCTTACAACAACATGTTTAATTACAACACATTCCTCATTTACAACACTGTATAAATGACATATTTATATTTTATAATAATTAACTATTGATTTCTGCTTGAGTACAATATGTCATTTCCACACAGTTTTCCACACCATCTAAAGTTGTTGATCAAAGTAGCCTCTGCCTATATGTTCTATGTAACATACTGCTGTCTTGTTCTTCTAAATATATGCAGTAAACCATTCGCTATGGTCACCTTCAGTATAGTATCTATTAACCATCCTACTCACTTTCTTCAAATGGTTCACTTACCATTTCAACATTGAAACATCCCTAACTTATAATTAATCATCATCCTTCACCTACTTTGCAACCGGTATTTTCACATCCTGGAAGCTGGGAAACATTTTCAGGCCTGGCGTCCCATGGGTAAGCTTGGCCTAGAAACTTGGGTATTTTCTATGGTTTTGAGAAAAAAATTAACATAAAATAATAAATCTACAATAAAAGTGTTATTTATTATTTTAAAGATCTAGCTGTGTACTTTCTTAATAACAATAAAGGGTAGATTTGTATTACTTACCAACTGAGTTGTTATACTTTGAAAAATGCCTTGTATTATGTTAAAAAAAACTATAATGGTAGAAGTAATATGACTGAATGCATTTATTTATTTATTTACTATAGCACTATCTCGCTGTTTATAAGTATAAATTGTATTCAGAAATCAAATAAAAAATCACAAATACTTTTATATAATAAAACACACTTAAAATTTTGAATAAAAATTAGTATCAAAAGTTATGTTTAAAAAACATTATATATAGCCTGTAGCTCAACAAACAACAAAGCGGTATTTTCTTTCTCAAACACGAGTATGGTTACATTACTTTAATTCATAAAATATCCAATAAAAGGTGCTGCAAATGTACATCAGTTGTTCAGAAAGACTACTACACACATGGCTTAGGCTTGAAAGTGGTAATAAAGTTTAACGGGGGTCACATTGTCAAATTCTGGCTAGAATCACGGAACTTTGAATTATCGAGACTCTACTCTATGAACATTAAGTTAAACTCAACATAAGTAGTTTGATTCTAAAAATTCTTGGTTAAAAAACTTTCTTAAGTGATATTTTTAATATTTATACATAGCGTCGACAACAGCTAATTCTCATCAAGATGTTCCAAACATCTCAGTCGTATTTTCATCCTAATAATCTTATCTGCCACCATAATTTTATCAGTTTGATTTGTTATACATATAAATATATAATTAAAGTTCTTATGACGGTAATATATATATATATATATATATATATATTAAGACATAAGCAACAGTTTAACCATTACAATAAAAAATAAACATTTTGATCGCACTGTTATAATTATTAAATGGGATGGATTAATTAGCATCTTCCAGAATTTTATAATTTACCTTGAAGAAATAAAAGTAGGGATACATTTTATTGTCACATTTTTCTTTCTGACAATTAAAATACTTTATAATGGTAAAGTTTGTGGTATTTTTATTTTATGAAAATTTGATCTGCTCTAAAAAAAAAAAAAAAAAAAAAAAAAAAAAAAAAAAAAAAAAAAAATCTTTCATACGAAATTAGAACTTTAGAGGCTGGTAATTTTTAACTCCTATTAAAAATACTGTACACAAATGTTATAATTCCAAATTTCTAAGTTTGAACATTTGGTTAAAATTTCTGTTGAAAAGGCCAACAAAAGGTACAAAAATAATCAATTTCCAAAAAAGTTAGTTCAGACAAAACTTTTATTGTGGGAATATTTATGTTTATGAATTATTTGGATAACCGTCTAAAGTATCTGATTCAATAGTTTTGTATTGACTTACCGCCTATTGACAAAGCACCAAAAAGGTGGTAAGTCAATAAAAAAAAAATTAGGTTTATTGTTTTAATTCCTTTTTGTTGCATGGGTGTATTATATGTGTTTTTTATCATTACCTTGGTTAATATATCACAGTTTAACAATTACCAATAACAAGCCATAGAATAAATAGAAAATTCAAAAGCGGGTTCACCCCAATGTTATTGTACAATAATTATAGAAATTATCTCGCCTAAGAATTATTTCAGATATCAGTATATTCTATTTTTTGTCAATGCTTAAATACAAAAACTTCCTTAATGAAATTTTATCAAGCAACAACAAAAAATAAACAAATGCATCATCATATTCTGAACCATGCATTATGCATGTCAGTACATGTTGTGACTCCAATGCATGTAAACACACCATACAGTTGAAAACAAATTAAATGGTTACTGCGATAATTTTGCAATGTCCCTTTTTGTTTATACCATAATATGGTATATATTTATCTTAACTGAATTTAAATTAAAAAGTTCGTATTTCTGTAAAACTTAGTACTGTATATAAATAAAGTTTTTGCAAAATAACAAATAAATACAACATTTAGAATATTTATGTCAACCCAATAAGCTCAATATTCATGAAGTTATAAAAATACAATATTTCAAATAATTATGTTAAAACACATGTATTACTAATATTACTAATTGTTTGTGTCTTTCTTGCACTTGAATCACCTCAAGTATGAGAATGATGTTCCAGGAAGTCTTCTGCTTGTTTTGTTTGTTTTTCCTTGTAAACTTGTTCTCAAAAGTAATTTATTCCAGTGAGTGGTGGAAACAATGTAGAAATTTATAGTGGTAGGTTTATAATTTGTGAGGATCTCACTGATATTTAACCCTCCAAATGCCTGTAGTAAATTCTGGCCGTTTAAATTTTTATTTTTTTTTATAAAATTCATAAAAAATTGTAATATATACAAAAGTTTTGTAATATAATTTTAAATAAATGTTGGTAAAAATGAAAATCAATTTATAAAATTTTCATTAGTAAAAATATTTTTTATGTAACAAGTCAAAAAATTGATAAAAGTTAGGCCTATTTTAAAAAATTCACTAAAAATGGTGATATTATTCAAAACTAATTTATTACTATTATTTTACTTAGAAAGGTACGTAGATTTTATGTATGTAATGCCAAAAATTTTAGATGTAAAAATTTCGGAGTTATTATGTCAGGAATCAAAAACCAGTATATTTACTGTACATTTTTAAATAAATTTTTTCAAGACACAATAGTTTTGAATATAGATGTGGATAAAATTTGGTAAAAAGAAAATCAATTTATACAATTTTCATTAGACAGAGTGGAAATTCCTAAGAAAGTAAGCCCCAATTTGACATAACCTAGAACTTTGTGCTAGGTAGACCTGAAACAAAATCACTGAAAAACTTAAAATTAACTTAAATAAATAAACTCTACAAACAAACACACACATATTATAACTTGTATAAACAAATTATAATATACAAAACACTCTACATAACAAATAATTTCACAATTACAGAAATAAATCGATACACACTTGAAATACTATGCACTAAACGCATGCTATGGTATAGCAATTTGACATTTGAGACTAAGACGCAAAACTTGCCAATGCAACAAGATTTCTAGTTCAGAAAGCATGTCTAAAAATAGGCCTATAACTAATCGATTTGTAGGATTATATAGGGTAGAAATATAATACTGTATATATGTTGTCTTTTCAATGCAATAAAACAGCTGATCAAAATATGTCTTCGTTTTCACAATTCGCTAAAGACAGGACATTACAAACTGCTCCGGTTAATTTTTAGTCATGACTTCGTAGAATGTATATATCTAAAAAACTATCACTGATATAAGAATTTTGAATAAGTAGTTCAAAAGAGGATGAAAAAATGTGTGAAATATTGTCAACTTGTAATATTTGGTTAAGTATTAACACTTACAAAAAATATATGATGACTTCCTGCGTTTGGTTCTCGCTAATGGGAAAATAGGTTATTTTCGTTTACACAAACCACCTTTCTCAAAATATGAAATTTATGCCAAAGAATCTTAGCTAGGACATGAAGTTATCTATCTACATACCTCCATACCATTGCCACTACAACCTAATTGAGGTAGCATGGTCTTTAAGGATACGTAAAAGAACGGTACGATTCACAAGTGGAAATATGTGAAAAAACTTTTGTAAGTTCACACCAGACATGTGGAAAAATTAAGTGGAACATGTCAAAAAAGTGATATAAGGATGGCTGGAAAATCGAAGGTCTTGACCATAGAAGTGTTCCTGATAAACTTGACACCAGGAGACAAAGACAGGGACTAAGCCAGTGAAAGGGATGAATATTCTTTGGATGTGTGTCTTTGTAAGTTTTCAAGATCAATAAATATGAAACAATTTTTGGAAAACAAAACTTTTTTTAAATGATGTTTTAAAACAATAATTTTTATTTTGCTCTAACAATTTAAATTTATATACTCTTCAACTGTAGTATTTTTTTTTTTTTTTGAGTGAGGAATTTCTGTATATTGTTTTTAGTTTCTTGATGTTGTGTTCTTCGTTTTAAATGATTTGGTAGTTTAATATACAAATTTTTCCTGTATAAATTAAATGTTTTTAAAATTTTTTATTAAATTTTTTGACGTAAATAATATGAATTTTGTGGTGTATTTTTAGAAAGAAAATCTGTTTGCATATATAATTTCCCACATAATTTTAGAAGGATTTTTTTTAATGCCAAAATTTTGTGTCGTGTGTATCTTGATTTTTCTTCATTATTGAATTTATGTACATTAGTTTAAATTGATTATATATAGTCTTCTACATACAATGTATAACATCAAACTTTATAATGTTGATGTTGAATGATAAATAACATTATAACCAATTACATACATTCCTTATTTAACAAGATATAGGACAATGTATAAATTATAAGTAAAAACTGTATAAGAGACGCCACTGATTGTATGTAGTGCTAAATTTTATGTGTGACACAATGGTTTTTTAAAGAAATAATATTATTAGGCATTATGAATATTTGAAAAAGTGGCAAAATGTAAGCTTTTGTTTTTACACACCCATTAACTGTACCTGAATTGACAAAACAGGTGATTTTATTTATCTAACAATAGACTAAAAACTACTTTTAGTTACTTATTATTCAATTTAATTTGAACCAGTTTTTTTTGTTTATTTCTGCCAGTTGAAATTACAGGGTTTAATTATCTTGGAGTGATATGTTCTTACCACAAAAAAACATTTATAGTAACCTCACTCATTTGCCACATAGAGGGGTTAATATCATGTTGTTGTTGTTTTTTTTTTTAATGTCAAAGACTTTTGTTTGTATATTTACAAAATTATGTATTTAAAATGACATATTCAGTCAAGTGAATAAAAGAAAGGAAGTACTAATTAGTATTGTTTTTTTTTTAAGTTTAGACTTTACTAGTTTAAGGAATTGATAAATTATAGGTACTAAATGTAAGTATTGAGGAATTTCAATTATAAGCATTCCAAGTCTGTTTTTCCTTATTTTAATTTTAGAATTTTATTTCTCTGGTGTGAATTTATCCTAACTCTTTTAAGACTGGTAGTTTAGCCCAAATTTCTGGTGAAAAAACAAGACTTTTTTCTACTATTTTACACTGTTTCACAAAAATGGTTATAACTTTTATTGCACCAAACATTGTGTACTATCATAATATTGAAATATACCACTAAAGTATTTAGGTACTAAATAACATGAAGTATTTATTACATAAATACTTATCCACACATGTTCTATTTTTTATTTTTTTATCTTTGATCAAAAGTTAATTTTCTTGTAGGAACAACCTTAAAATGAGTAGTTTTTGCAAGAAATAATAAAATATATTTTCTCCTAACTTTGTTAAACTCTCAAAATAAATATTTTTGCTTGAAGCCTAACATCTATTTTAGGTATGTATTATATTTGTATTATTGTTAGTTTTATGTTTGGTTTTTCTAAGAAAAGCATATCATATATAATAAAGAAACATATTTTATAAATAGGATCACTGGACCACTGATTATAATTAAAGGTTTATAATTACCAGTAAAAGTCTATCATGTGATCACTGTTTCAGATGTCTCAAGCATTCATTATTAGGTGTGATATCACTCACACCAGATGTTATGATAACCTCAGTGATTGATATCACACCTAATGATAGATGCTTGAAACATCTGATACAGTGGTAGTGTTTCTAACACAATAAGTGGATAATGTGACAGACTTTTATAGGATAATAATAATGTATATACTGTACATCATCTAATTTTTAAAAATTGAAAACTGCATTGATGTACTAAAAACTTTCATCCCTAAAAAATCTAAATATATTCCTCAATCCCATTATGCTCCTTTCAGACAACAGCACCCTTGGGGGAGGTCTCTTTCGCCGACTCCTAGATACATCCGTGCTAAAAATTTTGTGGTATACAATCTCAGTGTCAATAATAGGTTAATCAGTTAATTTTAATACAAAATTCTGTTTATTATTATTGATAAATGTATAGACTTTGGTTTTATAAATCAATCAAAATGTATTTATGTTTTATTTGAATAATAATATCAAAAACAAATGATTTGATATGAGGGACTCTGATTTTATTCATAAATTCAAATGGATTCAATATATCTGATTATAGTATCAAAAGAGTACTTTCAAGCTAAGGTATAGAACATGTAACTTGTGAAAGTTCCATAATTATAATTTCATGGACACTATCCTGGGAAAAGGAAAAATAGGTGTCTTCAAAAAAGAAAATCCCTCTTCGTAATTCTTATGAAGAAAAAAGCAACTAAAAATTTAATGTTTAACTTGTCTCAAATTTGTGTTTAAGTTGTTCACTTAGTAATTGTTTTATAGGTTACCTAGAATGTGAATAGCTTTCTGTTATATTTAATGTAGTTTCAACTGGCAAGGACTTTATATTCATCTTCTTCATGTAGTTATTCTGAACCAACTATAATTATATATATATATATATATATATATATATATATATATATATATATATATGTGTGTGTGTGTGTGTGTGTGTGTGTGTGTGTGTGTATGTGTGTGTGTATGTGTGTGTGTCAAACAACTTTGAAACGTCGTAGGCCTATAACCTAATTTCACTTCAATATTATGTCTCAACCACAACTCAAGGAATAGATCATCCAAAATATGTTTTGAATTAACGGGTCTTAAAACCAACCTAACTGAAAGTTACTATACTCTGGAAATATCTCGACCTATGGATATCTAAATACAAATTTAATCACAATATTACTGCCATTTTTCAAAAAATTTAGAATGTTTTCAATTTAATTTTACATTCCCTCTTCCTGGTTCCTTTTTACCACGTTTTTATTAGTTCGGTTTCCGTCATATCTGTCAGTCTATCCGGGTGGAATTTTGCAATTGAATTTAAACTAACTTCCCGATAAGCTAGAGACCTGAAATTTTGAACATAGGTCAGAATTGGATGACAATACAATATTCAGTTGGTTTCTTGTGTCTACATTTGTTTAAACAATAGTTATTTAAACAAATAAAAATTGGCCAATGAGATATAGATTTTTTAACCTCGTTATTGATTGAACTCGTTATCGCTTAAATGCGTTATCGCTTAACCGCGTTATCGCTTTTGAATGGTAACCGGAATATTGAAGTAGGATGAGGCAAATTTTTCATGGCTTGTGAGAGTTATGGATTAATAATAAATCAAACAAAAATTTTTTTTTAACATACCACAATAGTGTGCTAAGCGTATATATGAATATTACATTTCTGACAATTGTTACAACTGTTAAAGAGACGGCTACTCAACGGAAGCGCCGATTAGAGAAGAAGAAGCAAACACGGCAAGTTGGGATACAACAGGAATCTGAAGTAGATAAGTTGGCAAGATTAGCCAAACGCCGTAAGCGAGCTACAGAACATCCCAAAAAACAGCGTAAGATCGAACTTGAAAATGATAAGAAACTAAAGACTCTAGCAAGGTCGTGTGAAACGGGGAACGCAAATTCTTCTCGACTTGCCGATGACGTGCATAGACATGCTCAAGCAAGAGCAAACGAGGCTCCTGAAGCCCGTGTTGCTCGGCTTGCTCGCGATGCACGCCACCATTCTGAAAAACAAACGTGCAAAACTCCCGAGACGCAAACCGCTCGCTTAGTTAACAATGTAGACCTCCATTCTGAAAAAAGAATTTCCGAGACTCCTGAAGCGCATACCACCCACCTAGCTAGTGACTGTCAGAGTCTCATCAATATATACAAAACCGATTGAAATCTTTCACCCGGACATAAGACTAAAAAACAGAAAATAATAAATCAAATAAAAAAAATAAATTTTAACATACCACGTTTTTAAAACGAACTAAAAAGTATAAAATAATTTTTCATGACCTTTCTACAATTTTGAGGGAGGATTGTTAGTGGCTATGGATATATTTGGAATACTTGGAGCGAAAAACGTGGGGCACAGCCAGTAAATAATACAAGTAGACAATCTGGATGAATTCACAGCTAATTTCAGTGAATCGGAAATGAAACTCACTGTAATTTAATTTATTTACTCCTCCTTAACTATCATAGATTGCCTGCGCCCCACGTTTTTCTCTTCAAGTATTCCAAATATATCCATAGCCACTAACAATCCTCGCTCAAAATTGTAGAAAGGTCATGAAAAATTATTTTATACTTTTTAGTTCGTTTTAAAAATGTGGTATGTTAAAAAAAAATTTTATTTGATTTATTTTATTAGTTAACATCACTTTTACATAATTAAGTCACATTAAATTTAACACATGGATGTAATAATATAACATAAAGCTAGTTCTGATCACTTGAACAAAGAGTCAGTAATCATTTTACAGTAAAAACCATAAACAGTAGACACAGTTTAGATATCACTAGTTAAATTGTTAGTTATTATTTTTCTCAGATTAACAAACTTGATTTATTTCTGAATTAATAAACAAATTGCTCTTAGTTAGCCAAATATACTGGTCTACCACAAAAATAGGGAAGGAAGCCTACTGTCTTAATTATGGTACATATCTTGCTATCCTTGGCACTGTCCTTTGATTTTTTTCTAGAATTTTTTAAAATATTTTGTACATCACATTCAGAATTTATTTGCATTACATTTTCATTCAATAGAAATAATCATATTTACATGCTGTATAAATGTTTTAAGTTAAAAAACCAACAGTATCGGTAGTGAAGTGTATAACAGAGAGCATGAGTCTCCAACGGTAAGTTTTTGATCAAATCACTTATTATACACCCACTTGTTTCCACCATTGACAAAGTATTTCTTGTTTTGGCTTCTTTATGTTAGTTATAGTGGGTGATTGATTTTATCTGATGTGTTATGTGTGTGTTCCTAACAGATGAATCATTTGGATGTGCCTGGAAGAAACCTTAGAAAGGTAGTTAGCATGGTTAGATCTGATTTCCTTAGTTGAATGCTCAATCCAATATTCATCTATAAAATATATTTTGTATTTATCTTCTTGTATTTGAAGGCTGGAACAAAGGCATTTATGATTAGGGGTTGCAGGGGTGACCTTAGAAAGGTAGTTAGCATGGTTAGATCTGATTTCCTTAGTTTAATGCTCAATCCAATATTCGTCTATAAAATATATTTTGTATTTATCTTCTAGTATTTGAAGGCTGGAACAAAGACATTTATGATTAGGGGTTGCAGGGGTGAAGGTATTTGCTTACTGATGTCACAAAAGGGTTGATCGATAAAAAATAAATAAATTCAGGTTCTACTTATTTCAATCAACTAAATAATGTGCATTTCAAGTAATTTTTAATACATATTATCTATTGATAAGTTTCTAATAAACTTAATGTATATTAAAGTTGCTTTGGGAAGATGCATGATCTAAACACTTCTACATTACTGTTGCTTGGACTTAGGAACATTAGGTTATATGTATATATGTTCAATTGCACTAGGTATTTTGTTTTTTCCCCATTGGATATGTCACTATCCTGTCCTCAATTGCCTAGTGTAAAAGATAATTTGCAAAAAGGGATGAAAAAAAATACAAAATTATATTGCTTTAGATTTGAACTAAATATTTTGTTCCCTTGAGAAAAATCCTGTGAACACCATTGCAAAGCCATTTGGATTTATCATTCAAATATGGAAACTACATTAAAAAGATAAAATGGAAGTATATTTTACTATTTATTTCTCCATCTCATCTGTGATGTATATGTGCATGTGTTGATCTTATATATTTATCTGTATAATATGAAACTCAGTCACTCTCAACTTGTACTGACTAAATTTTTTAATTAACTTTATATTTATATTTAATTTAGTTTTAAGTGTAATATAATATTTAGTCAATAAATAATTAACAAGTTAACATTAGTTATTCTAGTAGTAGGTTAAGCTGTTAAACAATAATGTAACAGAGTTGAAAAAAATATGTTTTTTGTCATTTTATAAACAAAAATCTTCAGAAAAAATATTTTGATATTGTTTCGACAACACAAGTCACTGAATATATAGTTAGTACCTTCAATATTGATCAGGAAAATAGAAATAAAACATTCACTTTGTCTTGTCCTGAAGATTATTATTCTCAATTTCTGAAAAGCATTCTATCATCCTCTAATTAACATTTCCCTTTGTGTTTATCAAATATTTTCATCATCCTTATCTAACATTACCCCAGACTCAAGCTAACACTCACCCTACCTATAGTTAATTCTCCCCCTGCCCATAGCTAAAACTTCACATGTCAACAGGAGATACTCTCCTTGCCTCTAACAATCACTCTCCCTGGTTTAACAGACACTTACACTGCCTCTTTGAAAACAATTCCTCTGCCTATAGTTAACATCTCCATGCCTATAGTTAACACCCTCTGTCTATAATTAACTCCCCTCCTAAACCCACATCTAATTAATACTTTTCCTAATTCTTACTTATACTTCCCCTTCTTCTACTTAACTCTTCCCCTGCCACTAGTTAACACTCCACCTACTTCTAGCTAACACTTCCCCTACTTCTACTTAACACTTCCTTTGCCAATAGTTAACACTTCACCTACTTCTAGCTAACACTTCCCCTACTTCTACTTAACACTTCCCCTACCACTAGTTAACACTCCACCTACTTCTAGCTAACATTCCACCTATCCACCTATTTCTTACTAACACTTCTCCTATTTCTAACTAATACTTCCTTTCCCTTTAGCTAACATTTCTTGCTGCCACTCCCACTACTTCTAGGTAGAGGTAGCCGAGTTGGCGGAGCCAGCAAGCAATGCACTACTACCCTTCTAAGGATGTTACCCATAGTTCGGCATTACTTTAAACAAATTTATTCTTTACATTGAATTTTTGAATTTATAAAAAAAAACTTTCTCTCCAGCAATGAGTTCTCCAATCAAGAAATCCAATACTTAAATGGTACACACAAAAATAATGTATAAGTGTGGTGATTTTAGTAGGAATTCCAATAAAGTGACATAATTTAACAGTGACTATATTATACCCATTTACTATATTAATACACCATCAGCATATTGTTTCTAGATATAACATTATAAATGTTAGAACTAGCGTATACAAGCAAAGTTTAGCAAAACATTAAATTAGATGGTTGAAGCAAATAAATTCTTGAAAGTTTTAATGCGTAAACTATCATGCAGACTGCATAAATGACTACATTTAGGCCTACTTATATCTTGTAAATCAATTTTAATATAAGCATTTTTTCTTCTTTTTTTTCCATATATAGTAATAATTTCAATGAAATGGATGCAGTTCAATCCAAATGCATACATAACAGTAATTAATACTGTAGTTACTTTATTAAAACATGTAATATAATATTACTCAGTAATTAATATTATATTATATTAATACTATACTTATATTTAATGTCATTATTTGTATTATTGTTAAAGATAGTTAGGTCGAATAACAACTTACTTTAATATGAATGTAAACACAATATTAATATTCAAATCATTTGGTTGTTGATATAAACATGTAAACATTGGAAAACTATTCATTAATAAATATCAGTATTAGATCCTCATACACTCGTTATGAGAATATAGATAGAGACAGTGGTTGTGAAACAATAACTTTACGAAGGATATTTCACGGTAGGCAGACAAATGAATAGTACCATACTCCGCCAACTTGGGTGCCGCTTATTCTATCATTCCCCCATGTCTCACTACCACTCCCCTACTTCTATCTAAAACAGTTCCTGCATCTAACATATTCCCTGGCTCTAAATAAAACTCTTGTTCATTCTAACTAACACTATCACTGACTAGCTAACCTTATCATTACCTCTAGCTAACATTGTTCTAGCTTTTATCTAACATTAATCCTTCCTGTAACTTAGACTCTCATTGACTCTAGTTAACACTCTCTTCCTAACATCTCTCCACCAGCCTCTATCTATCATTCTTCTTGCCTTAAACTAACATTGTTCCCTATTCTGTCAATCTGTCTGCTTCTAACATTCTCTCTACCTCTATCATTCTCTTTGTATCTAGCTAACATTCTCTGTCTACCTTTATCTAATACTTACACTTCCTCTACCAAATACCTCCCCTCCTCTTTCAAATACCCCCCCCCCCGCCTCTGGAAAACACTTCTCTTGCCTTTAGCTAATACTTGCCTCCTGCCTCTACCAAATACTTTCCCTGACTCTAGGAATACTTTCATTGCCTCTAGTAAATACTTCTCCTCTCTCTAGCAAACACTTCTGCAGCCCTATAGCTAATAATTTTCCTAACTCTATCAAATATTTCCACTGGCTTTAGCACTCCCCCCTTGACCACTAGCTAATACTCCTTTTGCCTCTAACACATACTTATATTGCCTTTAGATAATATCTTCCCAGCCTGTTGTTAACATCTCTCCATACACAAGCTAATTTTCCTCCACCTCTAGCATATAATAATATACTTCCTGCCTCTAACATTCTCTATGTCTTTAACTAATATCTCTCCAACCTCAGCTATCATCTTCCTGCCTTTAACATTTTTCTTGGCTCTAACATATTTCTCCATGTTTCTAGCTAATATTTTTCTTGTCTCTATCTAACATATTCCCTGCCTCTATCTAATAATCTACTTGCCTTTACCCTGCAAAGATAACACTATAAAAATATAATTTTAACCTTTAATAATTCATTGTAACACCTATCACCATTCTGACAAATTCATAACAATAAATATCAAGCTCAATATTCTATATTCGTGGCATACATTTTAATCATTAACTGATTTGTTAAAGAATGTATAATCTATTGCCGTGGTGATCAAGAGATGGATGCGAAATGTAGTCACAAACATTTTATACAAAAATTCCACTGTAATATAAGCATTCAAAATTCTCTTAAATTGTTCATACATTCCTAAAAGTTATGTTGAATGTGAATAATAAATTCTTTCAAATTTATTGAAAATTCTGATGGTAATTCTTTTCCATAGTTACAACAATAATAAATATATTTTTTTAAATACATTTCAAAATTGTTTCTTTTTTTAAACACAAATAATTCAATCCTTAAGTATTAGTAAAACCTTGGTTGCATTGGTATATGTGGGTAAGTATATTGTAGGTTGATATTTTATTACTAATGTTCCAGACAAATAAGACATTAAAATACTGGTACTTTGATATAAATATTGCACTTTAATACTGTAGAAACACAAGAATTTCAAATTTCATCCATAATTATAACCACAATGTACCTCTTTGAAAATGTATTATTGTTTAGCTAGGTATGTAATCATATATAACCTCACAGTCTCGATAAAATTTAGTTAAATAAATAAAAAATCTTAGTTGAAATGTAGCTGAGCAAACATTGCTTCATTTATGATTTAAGAAAAATTATTAATTAAAGTAAAGTTATATAAATTAAGTTGAGGGGGAACTGTTTCATGAAAATTTGGTCAATATTGGTGAATAAAGAATGAACTAAAATAAAGTTATTCCTTTACACTTTCATAGCTGAGCTTCATCTTGTTTTGTAAGATTTCATAAACCAGACAGAAACATTAAATTGAAAGTAAATTGGTATACACCTACCATCTGCGGCATCATTAAATTAATGAATTTCTAGCTCTGAATTTTATATAGCAATGAATTTCATAGTTTTGTAATTGTTAAAATTGTATTCCTAAATTTAAAATATATTTTATATAATACAACATATTATATAAATATAAAATGATTAAAATACAATTTCTGAGCTTCTTGTACTACTATGTTGCAATGATCATTGTCAAGGTATAAGGTTTGTTAATTAACAAGATCTGAGACAAGGCAGAAAGCAGTTGTGTATAGTGTTGACTCTTTACCAGCTGTATGTAATGTCATGTTATGATATTTGTCAAAGTGTAAGCTTAGTTAATGAGTCAGGTATATCCACTGACAGAGTTAAGACAAGATAGAAAGCAGTTGTCTATAGTTGTGACTTTATACCAGCCAGGTGTACTTTCATGTTACAATGAATTTTGTCAATGATCTTTGTCAGATGTGTCCACTAGCAGAGCTGATACAAGACAGAAAGTAGTTTTCTATAGTGAAGACTCTATAACAGCTATATGTACTGCCATGTCATATTTATCTTTGGCAAGGTGTAAGCTTAGTTGGTAAGCCAGACATGTCCACTGCCAAAGCTGAGACAAGATAGAAAGCTATTGTCTGTAGTGGAGACTCTATGCCATCTATTTGTACCTTCATATTATAATCATCCTTGTGAAAGTATTGTCTTGGTTGATAAATTAGATATGTCCACTGCCAAAGCTGAGACAAGACAGGAAGTAGTTCTCTGTAGTGGTGACTCTATAACAGCGGTATGCAGGCCCGATTCTATAACTGGGCAACATGGGCACTTGCCCAGGGGCGCAAGCGTACAAGGGTTTTGGGTCGTATTTTTTTTTTTTAATTGAAAAAATTTCAACCATATTAAGGTGGTATATGTCGATAAAAGTTTATAAATTTTAAAAACTATAAATAATTATAGAGCTGAAAAAATTCAAAATTTTAAGGTAGCACAACCATATTTCAGATCTTTCTGAACAATTTGGTAACATTTCCATGCTTATCGGTTAGAAAATAGCGTCCGAAACAGAAAACTTGTTTTGCCCCCTCTTCACCCGCGCATCGCAAAAATCACCTCGTTCGTATAAATTCATTCAATGGTAGTAAGTGTAAGGCCTCTTAATTATTGTACTTATACTTCAACGTATAAGTTTTATTAGTGAGAGAGTATTGTTTCTCCTCTCAATAAATAGTCTACATTCTCAGGCTCAGTCTGCATGACAATTTCTAGGAAACCTAGAGCGTCTAGTGTTTGATGTTCTCACGCACTCACGGTTGGAATAAACAAATATGGAAATATGACTCGGCTGGACAGCAGTTCTCCGAAAAACTTGAGTGAATTGGCAATTATTGTTAAGAACTATATTTTAGGGTGGGTTGGTGGTCCGTGATACTGTAAAATACAAGGTTGTTATGTTGTGACGTCAATCATAACACCTACGCCTGTAACTGCAGTAATAATACTTGCAAGTTTTTACAGTGGATTGCTAGTCCGGGACACGGCGGGTCCATAGGTGGTGGATAATGGAAAGACTTACCGACTCACCAACTAAAAAGAGTTCGGTGGAGTTAAGGGAGAAATCCCTCTCGAACCAAAACTGGCAAAGATGAATTAATCGGGGGGCGCACCTCTTTTATTTGCCCAGGGGCGCTACAAGAGTTAAAAATGGGCCTGGCGGTATGTACTGCCACGTTACAGTGACCTTTGTCAAGGTGTATCCTTGGAAACTCAGAATTATCCATGCCAAAACTGAAACAAGATGGAAAAACAGTTGTCTGTAGTGGTAACTCTATAGCAGTTGTATGTACTCTCATGTTACAGTGATTTTTGTCAAGAGTGTGATTCCACCTGAGTGGCCTGTTTGACCTTTCTCTACTAGGTTTATTATCTTCACTTTGTCGAGGAAATTTCAATGAAACAGAGGACGCTGATAGCCATCACGGAGGGTATACACATTTTATTAGCACATTGAGTTGTGGTAACATCCCCCACAAGGTTGGTACTTTTCATTTCTCTCTTCATGTTTTTCCCACGAGTAACTATGGAAAGAATGATCTACATGCCCAGAGACCGGCTTGGTCGGGTAAGACTAAAGACTGTGAGAACTCACCAAGTATCCCACAAGCTCCATATGCTACATCTTTTCTCCGATACTATTCACCCCATCAGCAAGGGTGACTTTATACTTTAAGGTTGGACTAAAACATAAGAAATGGGGTAAGGATGAAGACATAAAAGGGGGAGTTAAGGAGAAAAAGAGCTGACATAATAGATCAAGAAAGATCCACCTGCACAGGAGTAGGAAGTAGGGTGGGTCACAGAAAAGACCACAGACCAACATGAAGAGTAGGGATCTGAGGAGGCTGTTTGCAGTGGGTGATGGGTTCTCTAACCCCTACACCAGTACCGATATTAACTTGCCTGTGTCATTTATACTCTTTTGAACTTTGAAGAATATCGTTCTCTAATATTTTATTCCTTCATTACTCAACATGACTGAATCCATTAACAAAGGAAATAAATATGAAGCAACATGATTACCAAAAAGGATATTTGAATGATTATGATAACTGCTGTGAAAGCTTAAAATAATAATTAATAATAAAATTGTTTATTGGAATTTAAAATTAAAAACCCTTTAAAGATTCATTATCTTCAAACCTAACTTTAGAAGGGAAAAATATTATATAAACACAATTTTCACTTCATCACTATAAAAATAGAAAATACAAAGTACCAAATACAGATACAAAAAGGTTATGTACACATTGCAATAGTAATTTGCATGTCCAATACAGTCACTTTTAAAGCCTATTTTTCCATAGAAACTTATTTTTAACCATGAAGTTTCAACATGAAAATTATGAAAGAAATTAATTTTTGACCGCTAAATTTAAAAATAAAATTACGAAATAATGTTAATAAAAATGACTTTGACTATATTTTAATCATCAAAATAAACATTAAATCTCAAGATCCAGATCATGTATATATATGATGCATAAATGTCATAGCGATCATTTTAGTTTTTATTAAAATATAACGATTTTAATAGTCTGATTGATAATCAATACTGACTTTATTCTGCAATATCTAGAAAACTGGTCACCTGTAATTCTTCAATGAAAGCAATTCACTAAACCTTCTACGACCTATTTGTAATATATATTTGGTACTTTTCACTTTTAATTTTTACAGTGAAAAAGTGAAAATCACGTTAAAATATTATATTTCCTTTTTAAGGTAAGGTTTGAAATTAATGAAACTTGAATTTTTTTAAAATCAAAATATCAGGAAACTGTTATAAATTTTAACATTGTTTGGAATATCCACTGTTATTTTCAACAACACTTGTCCCACTTGCGTCACGGAAATCTAAACACAGATTACTGTACCTGAGATAATAAAGGTGTAGTTAGTTCCATATTCAACGTTTTAAATTCTTGTTGAATTTCTCCCTGATATATTCAATTGTCTCACAATAGTTTTACCTGTTTTAATGTTAGAAGAAAGACTACTTTTAATTATCTTCATTAGTTACAGATCTTGGTAAAACTAATACTATTTTGGTCTGATCAATTTTTTTTTAGAAATCTAAACAAGCTTACCTGATAGGTGGCTTAATTCCTCAAAACCAAACAAAGAATCCTTTCATAGAGCGTAGTCATAATGAAGATACTTTTTCAATAGAAATGTAAGTTCTACAGTTTATAATACTCTATACATAACTGTTCATCAACACACATTTGCTTTCTAGATGCTCCCACAACCAGGGGAATAAGCGAATGAATGGAACTGACTACTTATTGCTACAATTAACTGACTTTTAACACAACATATATATTCTTAAGCATAGCCCATCTAAACAACTATAAAATCACAGATACAGGCATAAAGAGCCCATGTAGGTCTGCAAAGTAAATAATAATAAATAATACTAAGCATGCATGCAAACTTCCATAGTTCCTTTTTAGGTGAACTTTTTAAAATTGAATGGTTTCCTTACACTATCAAAGAACCAATTGTGAATTTGTTCTTGAATATTTGTTATCAATATAAATGAAATGATCTTTTTACATGTGATGATTGTTAAATATAAGTCTTTTTGTTTTCATTAGGTGTCACCAACAAATTCTATAGACTATTTGCCTTACAATTCACTACAGAAAGGTTTAACCGAAGGTATGAATCATATTACTAACCTCACAAGAAATGCTCTCGCTCCTCAAATTACAAGGTAAAAGTTTTGTAATTTTTATTATGTTGTATATTTAGAAAGAAAAGGTTTTAAATGCAATAACAAATATACATTAATTATGTAACGAGTAATATGTAAAAATTACAAATATAATCCTGGCTGAAATTTAAACCTAAATAAAAATTAAACAATTTTTTTTTTACAATGCCTAGAGTGCAAAAATTGAATACTACAGAGAAAATTACCTAATTTAAAAAGTCTGTAATCTAAAAAATAGCTGAGAATATATAATTTTTATTCTGTCACAAAATGTAGGTCGCGAAAATCAGGGCTTCTGCCAACCAAATACCCCCACCACGTTTGCCTTCTGGACTACGTGTTAAGTACCTATGAAAAACCAACTTTGCATTCCTTTTTGTAACTAACGATATTTAAAAATCCCACAAGATCAAAAATAAAAATTTTAATAGAAGCTCAAGTAAAGCAAAATTGTCATAAATGAGTAATTTGTAAAATATCATTGTGAATGTTTTTTAAACTCGATATTTAAAAAAATTTATTATGTATTTTTGGCTTATTTTGTTTGTCTATATCTTGAGAATTAACAACTATACAAAGATCATTTTTTCTTTAGCTGTTTCCATGGTACCACAGAAAATTGAAAAATAATACATTTATAATAATAAATTTTGCATATCATCCCTAAACACTCGATATCAACCTTTTATGCATACTACAACCTTTTATTAGATGCTCTGAATATTAGCCTAATATTATTTTATAACATTTCAGCGCCCTGTCTATGCAAGATGTTGATCATATGACTGGTGATGAAGGAATGATACCTTTGCGTCCATTAACTGTATCTAATGGTGACCCGGAGAAAACCTATCGACCTTACCAAATCCTCGAGTAAGTTTTTTATCTTTATTTATTGTTTTAACTAATAATAAATACAAAACTTTGTGTTTTTAATCACATAAATAAGTAAGCAATTAGTTAGACTATGTATTGATTGATATTACAAAAAAAGAGATAACATTTGGAGGATAATTCAAAAGATCTTGAATAAATCGATTTTAAATTTGGTACAGTATCAGTTAGACATGACTTTAAATTTTAATATATCAATTATGTTGCATATTTATCATTTATGATCAAATCTTAATTTAAAATTAAACATAAATAAGTAATTTTAAGCTATTGTCTTATTTGATAAAGTTAGTTATTTTTTCTTTCCTGGATCGTTCTTCAGAGTTATAATCACTTAAAAATAATGCAGACCAATTAAGATAAATTATGGGTCCTAAGATTTAAAGAATGATTTTAAGCTCTCTATCAATCTGATAAAATATTAATAACCACCATATTGGAAAGTATATGGTTGAACACCAAAAATGTATACAAAAGGTTTTTAATGGATTCTAGCTGCTATAATTATGGAAATAATATAATAAAAATATAGTTTACTCGGACTATGAAAAGTTTTTAATATGGCTGCTGGGGTATGAAAATGGATATATCTTAAACTCTATTCAACCTAGGAATTTATAATCCAAGAAATCGAGTAAATTAATCTCAGTTAATTATTCATTATCGATTAATTTTTAACTGTAAATCAATCACAATGAATTATTGTCATTTTTTTATAATAAAATATTAACAAATTATTACCAGCATTCTAAAGTTTTGACATATTTTTAAGTTGTTGACAAATATAGTCCTCAAAGACATAATTAATTAAGGAACCATTATACTGTGGAAATGTAAAGATAAACTGAAGAGGTGTGAATTTGTTCATAAACATCCAAACTATCATTTGTGGGAAACAAAAATATTAATCTGTCAATATTACCTAATGATATATATGAACAGGAGATAAAACACTGCTTTAAAGTGTTGAAAACATTCAATCCTTGTAATGATTTTCTGTTTTATACTACCAGCCATCTCCAATCTTAATACTTTCTCATCGAAATGTAAAGATAAATTGATAAGATGGGAATTTGTTCATAAATATCCAAACTATCATTTGTAGAAAATAAAAATATTATATTGGGAATATCACCTAATGATATTTATATATGAACATAAAGTAATCTTTAATTTGAGCTGAAGAAAACAGTCAATCATAGTAATGATTTTCTGTTTTATTATCAACCATTTGCAAACATACCACTTTCTTATTGAAATGTAAAGATAAACTGATTCAGACAGGAATTGTTCATAAACGTCCAAATTTTTAACTGTCAATATTACCTAATGATAATTATAAATGAACAGAAGGAACATTTACAATGTTATAGAAATATATATATAACAATGTTATAGAAATGATATTAACACTATTGAAAAATTTTACATTAATTTCCTCCAGTAATCTTGACTACAACGCCCATGATAATAAGCCTACATTATTCACATGTAATAAAGAAAGTTAATGGTATCATCGAAAATCAAACAGGAGTTTATATATTTTTGGATGTATTTTGATATAATCAATTAATAATGATTTATTTATCATAATTTTGATATTCTTGATCTTGCTGAATAAAAATATCCGATTTCAGAAAACCACTGGATATGAATCAATATCTGCACCCCAATTTACACGGTAAGGCTGGTATAGAGCTTTTTAGTAGTAGCAAAGCTTCTACCTTCATTTCAAATTAAACACACAAATTGCTGATCTTTGCATATAGATTATATGTTCGTGTGTTGTTTGAAATATCCTTAACAGTTTTGATCCAGCCTAATAGGAATGCTAACTCAGTAAGCCTAATTACCTGAATGAAATTAATTGCCAGTATGTTTAGTTCTTGTCAGAGTTCTGAATTCTACCTACTGTATTTAGTTCCTTAAAGCTTTATTAGAACTTTTAATTTGTGTTGCACAATGTTACCAACCGGTCAAAGAACATGTTACATGACACTCAATACAGCTTTTGATGCTCTATTTTATTATGCAGGATTTGTTTTCATTACTAATTTTAAGGATACAGTATAAAGTTTAGATATTTTAAGTCTTGAATTAGTTTAAGCTTTGTAAATTAAGCATTATGGATAAGTTACTCACATTTACTGAAAGATTTTTAGTCAGGAGGCTACAACAAGTGATTTTCAATTAGTTATAATGTTAGTGTGGTGGCGCACTTAATTTGCTGAAGTAGCTATTTGTATATCCGAATTAACTGAAGCTTCCACAACCCTACCAGGATGCATCAAAATCACACCTAGACCACTACTCACTTCCATCCCTCTATTATTAAATGTAGAATATAGCTTACATTGCTTCGATGGATTATGCACTTTCCAGAGGTAGGGTATTCTTGGGGACATTGATTTGTGGAATTCTTTATTGTTTGTTTTGTATAACCCATATGATATGAAATCTTTCCTTCTGTTTTATAGTCTATTCAGTTAACTGATGTATTTTTTTATGATTGTATTGGTATTGGACCAAAAACCCACATTCTTCACATTTTTAATCATGTTCCTGTGTTTACTAAAAACTGTGTCCATCCCATTTATTTAGAAACTTAAAACTTCCTATATATATATATATATATATATATATATATATATATATATATATTACCATCGGAAAAAAATATATAAAATTAATTTTACACAAATATTTCACTAACTTTCTAACACATTCATACATTTTGCTAGTGAAACAAAAAACTCTTCGCCATCTCTCTAAAAATACTAGTTTGAAAGGTATGTGTGAAAAATAAAAATGAAATGTGGACACCATATTAGTAGATTATCTCAAATTATTCATAAAATGTGGGTAAAATATGAAGGTTCAAAACCAAAACCAATATATCAAAAATTAAGGTTTGAAGAAATTTGTCAAAAAACCAAAATGATTCTTGACATCCATTATTAAAACCACTATGAGATATGCAAGGACATGTTTCTGACACAAGCAAAGCAAGTGAAGGCATAACTTAGGGAATGAAGCAGTGTTCTGCAATACCAAATATCAAAGACATAAACTTTTTTTTTAATGTTTCTGTACTTTATGCTGTCTATAAAAAAAACTATTCATCACAGCCTGCTTAGCATTCATAACTGAAACTTTGATTTTACTGAAATTTTATTGATGATTATAATCTATTGCACAATACATGCAATATATTACAAATTTGTACCATTCAAAAGGGAAAATTAACAACGTTTAGAAGATCGTACTGGGCTCGGAAAGAATGGTCATGTCAAGTAAAAAAAAAGAATTTTAAATTAGTTCACTCGTTGACCTTACCTTCTTTTGAAAGCTGATGGTACCTGAGTTAACTATTTACAGGAAAAGAAATACAGATTAACATATAACAGATTAGTTTATTCTGAAAACAATTTGAATTGAGTAAAGACCAGATGTTATATATATATATATATATATATGTGTGTGTGTGTATTTGTATAAAAAATTGATACGCCCTTAAATAACAAAAATTACATTAATACGCCCTTAAAGAAAATTTTACAACAATTAAACAAACCTACCCCAAAAAGAAAATTAAAATTTATTAAACCCTCCCTCTTATTTAAAATTACAAATATTTTTATTAAAACATAATAATTGTAACAAATGTTTTGAGACTGACAAAATTACAAAAGGTTGTCCTTAAGACTAACTTATTATAGAGAGTGCAAAAAATAATAATAATAAATGCTTACATGTACATTATTGTTACGTTGGCCAACATTAAAAAAAAGAAACTAATTTATTAAGAAACTATGCAATAAAGTTTTAGTTATTGATGTCAATTTTTACAAATTTATAAAATTAACCCCTTTGGGGTTGTGAGGTCGAAAGTCGTTAGCATATCCCATCCTATAATATAATTGTTTCTATTAATTAATTAATATTACCTTTTTAATATTAAAGCCAAAAACATTTTTCTTTAAAAAAAAAATTGACAATTAAACTTCTTAACAAAATTAGTGAGTTCAAGTTCCCTTTGGTTTTTCACTTTCACATTTCGTAGAATTTTGGAAAGTTTTTTTTTATTTTTGGCTGGAGACTTGATTGAAATGTCTCTTGACTTGAAACTTGTAACTTGAACTCAAACCAGCTTGAGCTAAAAAATATACAGGTTTGAATTAGTAAATTGAACAAGACTTCTTTCAAGTTTAAACACATGCTGTCCTTGGTTTATAATGCAATATATTTCTCTGTAACTAAGCTTGATGAGCCAAAACTGTAATTTAGGTATTTTCATCGAAAATAAGAAAGACATGTAGGTATTTTAAATAACTCGAAGTTTTCACTTTTATAATTACTGCAATTTAAATGAACTGATATTTGTTGGAAAACGGCTGTTTGAATTTATAAGCTTATGATCTAATCACATGCTAAAATTTATTTCTAATTAAAAGCATATTTAAGTTTTTACATTCTTTAAGACAATACATATTTTAATATAGTCAACTCAGTAAATAGAAAGAGTAATTTTTCTTTACCTGGTTCGAAAGAAGATATCAGGAATTGTCCCAAAGTTATGAGGCATGGTCACAAACGGTAAAGTCACAATTTTTTTTTTAAATTTTGCCACACCCTGTATTCATTCTTTTTTTTAAGAATCGCTTTAACTAAACATATTTTTTAAACAAGAATGAGCAAGGAAAGCACGAGGCTTTATTGAGTGCAACTTAAAAATTTTATAAGCATTACTAATGTGAACTGTCCTATAACAAGACTTGATCTTGTCCTATCAATTGTGTGTCCGGTACCGTTATTTGCCTGCGGCTAGAGATTAGAACATCGAATCATACTGCTTCAAGCCCACCGCCAGGGTACAGTACCTCCCGGCTGTTAAATTGTTAGGCAAATTATTTTAAAATGCTACAAATTAAAGATAAAAGAATATCTTGTTAGTTTAATTAGTCACTGCTTTCAAAACATTAAAATGACACTTTGTTAAATTTCTACTACCTAGGTTACTTTAAATTAGTAATAATAACAAATTCTAGTTCAGCATCTCATGAAACATAAAATTCTGTCTAGAAACAACAGCAAAAACTGATGAAATCATTCGTTTCTGTGAATGGATGGATGAATAGACAAGTGTAATCAATTTCTGTACTTGGACTAGACACTAAAATCTTTTAGCTACCTACAGTTTTGTATGATAGTCAAAAATATGAAAGTCTCAAACTTGAAACTTATGCTAATAGACACGACTAACCATTTTAATATGGTAGTCATTCAAAAAATTTATTTCATGAAAGAGTATATTAGTATTCAAAAATGGATAAAGTAATTAAAAAATATTTATGCTAATGACCGAAGGTGCTTAGTGGTATTCCATTTTAATAATTTAAAAACAAATACTTTTTAGTATAAATCACAATTTTATTTAAAATGTACCGACCATGGTTTCGTTTCATTCATGTAAACTACCTTGACAATGCTGTAACTAGTGAAACCATGGTTGGTAAATTTTAAGTTAGGTTGTGGTTTATATTAAAAAGTGTTTGTTTTAATTATTAATTAAAAAATGTTACAGTACATAAGCAAAACCTTATTTCACTCCTTTAGGAATAATTGAAACACTATAACCACAACAATTTAAAATACAATAACAAATTAAATAGCTGCTGGAATGGTTGATTTCATGGCTATTAAAATAATTTATTATATGCAATTTATCAGAAATTTGACAATTCTCCCACATCTTATCGCTACATGACTACCTCCATAGCATATCATGGACAGTTGATGGAACCATTTATGATTTCTACAAGTCTCTCTATGGGGTCTATAGTGGCTGTCATGTGCTGTCAACTAAATCACAATTCCTTCATGTCTCCCTATGGCCTCTACAGTAACTGTCATGTGCAATTCACTGGGCCACTTACAATTTCCCCATGTCTCACTATACCCTCTACAGTGGCTATCACATGCAGTAAACTGGAGCACACACAATTCCCTATTGTCTCTCTCTGGCCTCTACAGTGACTGCCATGTGCAGTAAACTGGACCAATAACAATTTTCCCATGTCTTTCTATGGCCTCTACAATGGTTGTCATGTATAGTAGACTGAACCACCCACTCACAATTCCCCCCCTTTCTACCTCTACAGTGGTTGTCGTGTATAGTAAACTGGACCATTCACAATTCCTTCAAGACTCCCTCTGGCCTGCCTCTATAGTGGCTGTTACATGCAATAGACTGGATTATTTACAAACCTTCAAGTGTACCAATGGCTACTATTGTATTATGCCATATGCAGTTGACCAAACTATTTATATTGCATAATACTCCCCATACTTTCTAAGGTGACATGTCATATACAGTCTACTGGACCATTCAACATTCCCCCACATCTCATCACGTCTACTACAATAGAGTGTCATTTACACAGATTGGACCATTCGTGTTTCCCCCACATTTCCCAATGGCTATTAAGATAGCATGTCATGTGATGACAACTTAATCATTCATGTTTTTTCTATATATCCTCATGGATAAAATGAATCCAAGGTATACAAACTAAAAGTTGGCGAATAAAAAAAAAACTTAGTACATAATCAATACCAGAAGTAGAGTAAGTTTTAGAAATATAGTGTATTTAAGTATTGGTCATCATTCATCTGAAAGTGTCAAGGAATTTAAATATCTAGAATCAATATTTACTGAAACTTATGAGAACAAAATTGAGATAACAGCCAGAATGACTGCTGGCAATAGGTGATACTATTGCTTCTAGAAACTGTTCAACTCAAGATGAGAAATACAAAACTCACCATCAATAAAACAATTATCAAACCTGTGATTTTTTATGACTCCGAAGTTTGGACTCTAAACTCCAATGAAGAGAGACCGTTGGCAGTATGAGAAAGGAAAGTATTAAGAAAAATATTTGGACCAGTTGTGTAAAATGGAGTTAGTAGAATCCGAACTGATGAAGATATTATAAATTTATAAGAAGAACTGGATTTAGATGTAGAAATTATAGAGAGGAGGTTTATATGACATGGACAACTTGAATGTATGTCTATGGAAAGAAAAGTTATATATATATATATATATATATATATATATATATATATATATATATATATAGTAGTACTCTTGAGAGAATTAGACCTGTTTGGTATACCAAGATGATATGGAGGCTGATTTGAGAAGAATGGTATCAGAGGCTGGAAAAGAAGAGAGCAAGATAGTAGAGAATAAAGGTTGAGTAAGGTTGAGCTAGTAGGTCAGGTATGTCATGTCAAGTTGACTGGAACATCAACAATTGCCCACATCTTCCCATTGCATGTCATGTTTTAGTGGAATCCCATGTGTAGTTGACTGAACCGTTCACATTACCTCATGTTTCCCCATGGTCATGCAGTGGCACATCTGTGAAGTTGACTGGTTTAATCACATTTTCCCACATATCCTCATGACTATACAGAGGCATATGTATAGCTAAATGGATCATTCACATTTTCGCATGTGGCATGTAATATGTAGTTGACTGGACTACTGACTATTCTTCCATATCATCCCATGGGTATACAGTGCATGTCATGTGTAGTAGCCTGAATCATTGAATATTCTTCCATATATCCCCATGGCTATACAGTGCATGTCATGTGTATTTCACTGGACTATTGTCAGTTCTCGCAAATCTTTTCATAGTGCATGCCACATGTAGTTGACTAGACCATTTCCAATTCCTCCAGATCTCCCCATGACCGTATAGTGGCTTGTCATGTGTAGTAGAGTTGGCTTTTGATAATTCCCTTATATCTCCTTATTGCTATAGCATGCATGTCTTGTGCAGGTGACTGAACCATTGTCAGTTTCTCCACATCTCCATTTGGCTGTACAGTGCATGTCATGTTAGTTTATAAGGCCGACCATTTTCATTTCCCCCACATCTCCCGATAACTGTGCAGTGCATCTAATGTTCATTTTTCTGGACCACTGACAATTCCCGCACATCTCCCCATGGGTATACAGTACTTGTTGATGTATTTCACTGAACCATTGTCAGTTCTCGCATCTTCTCATGACTACATAGTGGATGGCATGTAAAATTGACTAAGTGTCATTTAAATTTTTTCATTTCTCTACATGGCTATACAGTGCATGCCATGTTTATTTGCCTAAACAATTTGTTTCTGCCCCCCCCTCTTACATCTCCCCATGAATGTACAGTGTATTAGTTGACTGAACCATTCATACTTGATGTTTGTTTTCCCATAGCTTTACAGTAGCATGCCATGGGTAGTTGACTAAACCATTTCTTTTTGTTCACATCTCTCCATTACTAAACTAAATATGATATTAAGCATTGACATTTCTCTATGTCCCCATCGCTCTTTAATGGCATGTTATAATACAGTTGAGTGGATTATTCATATTTCCAAATGGCTATGTAGTGGTATGACCAGGGCCGGATTCAGCATTTTGGCGCCCCTAGGCCCAATAATTTTTCCGCCCCCTAGTCTGGTTAAAGTTACTTTCCCAATGTATACAATGAATCTAATATTACATTAACTGCATTCACACGAAAGTTGTCAGATCCTGTAAAAGAAATGTCACTGCTGGGTTGGCCATATTCCCCAGAATGTTTAAATCTCTTTCTTTTACGTTGAGTATCAACCCTGTACTGTTTCTCATATTTAAATATTTATCAACCTGTATAGATATTTTTTAAAATATTTTTAAAATCCAGCACTGGGCATGACAGGTCTACACAATTCCCCCACATCTTCCATAGCTATACATTAAACTTGACAAACTATTCATGGTGATATGTCTTATATAAAAACTGTCTGAAGTCTACATAAGAGATAAGACAGTAGCATGAAACAGTATCACCAACTTCTTAATGATCAAGGGTATGCAGGGTAGGATAGGTTTATTAATGCCTTTTGGACTTAAAGTAACAACTTTATATTATTTGAACAAAAATTTAGTTTTTTAATTCACAAATATAGATAATGTGTAGTCAAATAAAATATACTGAAATGATTTACCTGTTGTAAACATCTCCTTGCATGGCTTTGTCAATTTTATTAGCAATTGTTGACCTATGTATTCTTAGTTTAAACATTTCTAATGAAAATCAGTTTTTACTCTGGTTTCTTTGAAGGAGACGTTATGACTTATTTATTATGCTTAGAATAAACTTTGGCTTTTAGCCTTTAATTGATAATTTTAACTAAAAGAAGATAATAATAATTGGCTTGTAAAAATTCACTAGTGTTGACAATAATTTGAAGTAAATTCATTTCCTTAAATTCTGAAAGATTATAAATTGTCTGTAATTTTAACATTTATTTTATAAACAGGAATTATATTAGGATTTAAGGTGAAATGCAGTTACTTGTAGCAGAATGTTTCATACAAGAAGGGGCAAAATAATAGTAATCTACAGTTGTTTGTATACACATCTGCCTATATCAATTTAAACGTATGACAATGAACAACTATCTAGTTATAAGGCAGAATTCTGTACTGCTAATTAACAAGGATCATTTTAAAAGGAAGAATTGTTTTGTTACAAATCACAAAAACTTTTTTAATAAACAAAATTTCAACTGACAATACAAACTACATTTCTTTATTTTTCTACAAAATCCCCATGGGATTTATACATGGTAGAAGTTTGTTAATCACTTCATCATAGAAGTCTGCCGCCTATTTTAAATAATATATAACTAATTTTTGCAATTCATCATTATTGGATATTCACTTTCCTTCCAATAAATCCTTCAACTTTGAAAAAAGATGGATGTATGAACACACAAGATTAGGACTATAGTGAGGGGGATGATCCAGTTTTCCCCATCTAAATTTATTCTGTAAAACAATGATGTCAGTACTACAGTATGTGAACGAACAGTCATGAAGTAGACAGACATTGCTTATATGACAGACAGGCCCCATCTGCAGTTTCGTATTACCCACCTGAGTCCTTTGTCAATGTTGTGAAATACACATCCTTATTTATTTTTCCACAAAGCAGGAATTCAACCAGAAGTACGACTTTTCTCTACCAGAAAATAATAGCCATGATTTTATAAGTTGATGAAATATGCTTGAATTTTAATGGTTTTGTTGGAGATTTGAAATGATACCATTCTTTGGATTACTGCTTTATAGCAGATGTATAATGAGAGATCAAAGTTTCATCACTGATCATGATGTGGTTAAAAAATACATTATTATTTTGGTTATACTACTCCGCAAATGACAAAGTAGCGCCATTGTGCTTTTTCTTGTTCATCCGAAAGTATTCTTAGAACCCGCCTGACACAAAACATTTTTGTACAGAAGTTTAACAGAAACAATATTATACATTCAGATCATAAAACTTCAGGAAAAGTCTCATGCAATTAATCAATATTGACGTACCTGTTTTAATGAATTTTCTTATTGACTTTGTTTATTGAATCCTCAGTGATGTCATAATGTTGTCTGGATTATGATTGGTTATGACCATCAGTTCTTCCTTCATTAAACACTTCTGCAAGTTGTTAAAGAATTTCAACACGACGAAGGTTTTTTGGGTTCAAAAATTTAATTATAGAACACACTTCACAATTAATGGGATTGGTGATCAACATAGTGTTGCACAATGTAATGTAAACAAACAACTAACACACACAGAGACTTGAAACCCATGATACTTTGAGGAACCTATATATCAGGTCCACCTGACCTTGAAACTGTACTGGTCTGTACTTGCTTGGTTACAGTGCGTAAACTGTTCTTACTTAATTAAAAATGAACCTTGTATAAGTGGGTTGCTGATTCAGTGTATATTTGGTTTGTAGAGTACTGTTATAGTCTTTTGGCAGCCATCCCAGGGCATTCTCTCACCATACTTCAGGGGCCTCTAAAATGTGACTACATTGAAGACAAAAACAAAATAAATAGTATCATTACCTATTCAGAAATATTAGAGAAAAATTCTTATAAATATGACAATCAGTAGTAATAATATCAATAACAATAATAATAGTAACAATAATATCAATAACTTGTTGATATTGAAGGATTCACAGAAAAAAAAGCTGAACGGATTTTAATGTGCAATGGCTCAATTTCTTTGTTAATGCTGTTGCATGTGCCTTTTGTACAGATATTTTGAATTTAAGACATTTCCAAATATTTTGTTTTCATTTACTTTTATTCCAAGCAGGAATATGAATTAATTTTGCAACTGCTCATTTTGTATGAACATTATATACACATGACTACTACGTAAAACTTTCACCAACAGATGGGTGTTCATATTCAAGTATACATACCCATGCTCAAATTGTGAAAACCTATAATATATATATATATATATATATATATATATATATATATATATATATCGATTCAAATTTGATTAATTATCTAATATAATTAGTTTCCTTATCTATGGCTTGGATGTTTTGCTACTTTTACTATAGTATTAAAGACCTGTTCAAAAATTTGTTTTCTAAATATGTAGACAAAAAACTCTTTAAATAAAAAATTCACTAATAAATAATCGGAAACTGAAAATGTTAAAAAATAAATAAATAAAATTAAAAAAACATTATTTATGTTTTCTATGAAATTTTGTCCTCCTATTAGCTTTTCAGGGATTGTAGATTGCCATGATTATTATTGTTTATATTGACAATGAAACAGGAAGAATAAAGAATACTAATATTAAATAGCAATAGGTAGGAAGTACATATAAAGTGTTCTATTCTGAAGTAAAAAGCTGCTCACTTTACAATTGGAGTGGTATGTAATCAAGTTTCTCTGTATATTAACAAGTGTATATTTACATTTATATACATAAGAAGTGTCATGTTTTCATTTATAGATACGAAGTCTATACAAAATATTTCGTATATTTTAAGATGAAATTTTGTTGTTTATTATAAAAAAAGTTAACTTCAAATTTAATATTCTTACCTGCTTGTATTAACAGCTGTATATGTTTCAAAAAGGACATTTCAACTTTAAAACTGTGTAGAAATTTATTAAGATAACTTACATTATCGGAGTATCATGTTACTAACAATAATTTATATATCATTTAAAAGCAAAACACATCAAGTTTAACTCATGTAGTACCGTAGTATCAAATGCAGTCATCAGAAGTGCCACCTTGGCAGTGAAGTAACTAGAAGTCCGGAATTTCCTAATAAGCAATTCCCAGGTCAGTGGATTAGTCATGCAGGGCCACCTCCCTCCAGATTTGACTCTTATGGGGTATATTCCAACTTTCTCTGTCAATCTCCGTGAGCTGAGAAATCAAATTTGTGCCACGCCCACAGAAATAACACCTGATATACTGACTCAAGTGTAGCAAGAAATTTACTTCAGATCCCAAATTGACTATAAACTTGAAGTTTTTCACTTTAAAATGACACTGCAACCAATTATGTAAGTTATTTGAATAAATATTTAAATGCTTTTAAAATTCTAAAGCCTTGTTTGAAACACCCTGTATATGTGTGTGTGTGTGTGCACGTGCCCATGCGTGCAACTGTGTGTATGTGTGTGGATGTGTGTACACCTCTTACTCTTTCTCCTCCTGGTCCTTGGTCTTTCCTGGTTGAGATCGGCTTCAGGCTCTGCAATCAAACAATCTATTCGAATTTAGAGTTTTCGTATACAAAAACCTCTCCAATTTTTTCAACACACTTTATTATTCAATATTAATATGTGAAAATCAAATAATGCTTTTTGCATGAGTTTGCCACTTAGCTTAGCTCTAATACTTTTTTCTTTAAAAAAATAACATTAATTTATGATTTAATTAATACTGACCCCTATCTCGGGTTGAACCGTATTGGGACAGTTCTCAGAAACAAAAGGAATAATTGTAACTCTTAGAATAATGAATTTACAATTTACATCAGAGCACTTGATCTATATTACTTGGATTAGATAAAGTTGATTTTATTATTTAATGTGTTCTTTTGTTTTACTTTAAACAAATCTGTAGTACTAAAACTTTAAATTTACTTGTTCCTTTCTCATAAACAAGTGGTAGGATTATGTTAACACAGACAATAGATACTTTTTCAAACACCAGAAAAAATTCTCAATTTATTTGACATATATATTCTTGAATCATTCAACTTATATAATCCTTATTTATTCTTAATGTACTCAGATTAATTCCTTTAATTTTCCTTAATAATTATTGCATTACTTATAATATTCCTAGATTGTTACCAGCTATTTCCAATATAAAACATTTTAAACCAAGATGAGTGTTCATGGTTACAAATATAAATTTAATAATTTTTACTTATTTGAACTTTTTATTTTTCATTCTACTTTTAATTTGAGTTATTTTAAAAATTTTATTTGAGAAAAACTAAATTCATGGACATTTACTAAATTTTCCTCAGAGCAGGCTATTTTCTTTTAAAAAACAAAATACTGTTTCTTCTTAACTTTTACAAAAATTAATACAATTTTATAATAACAAAATTATCTAAAAATCTGAGTTTCCCTTTACCTTAAGAAGTTGACAATGCCGGGTAAGCGTTGCTCCCTTGGTGGGTAGTCTGGAAGATGCTGCTCGATGATGATCCCCTCAGGATAGTCCAGATTTGGTCAGCAGTGTTCAGTCTCAGGAGATTCCAGGAATGTCTTGTGAAGTAGTTTTTCAAGCTTAGAGAAATACCATCACGACACCCGACAATTATAACAACAGAACGAATAATAAAAACAGAGAGAACCAATAGAACCCCATCCAGTATTTATTGATTTCACAAAGAAGTATTTTTTGCGATTCGCAAGAAAACTAGTGATTTCCAAAAAATCCGGAAGAAAATTGTTTTCTCCGGTTTATCACTTAGAATTGATTCAATTAGAATATAATTAATAAAATTAGTACATAATTTTTCTTCCAGGAAAACTCTTTATTCCTGAGAAAATTGCATTTTTCACAATCAACGTAAATTAGGCAGCGCGGTAGCTAACCACATTCCGAACTTTGCTTTCTTATGTCTGAACTTGAAACTTTGTTTAAAATCACTTTTTTTTTTATGTTTATAATTTTTTTCTTAACTGTTTTTTAAAAACTATTTCAATTTTGGATTCTTTGAACTTTTTACAATTTTTGAGAATGTCATTTGACCTTGTAACTAATTCATGCACAATTTACATTAGCAGATTTCGCTATTATTCGATCTGCCACTTTTCACACTTTGGATTTATACACGGTTTTTATTATATAAATATGTTGCATCATGTCTAAAACTAGGGAGAAGCTCATTGTTACCCTTAATTTGCTTTATTTAACAAATAAAATTCTGCTTATACTTTGTGAAAACTATACAATAATATATTTATTTATTATTTTTATATTTATTTTAAAACTGCTCTTTTACTAGTACCATTTTACTATTTTATTGTGGCATCATAAAATAATCATTTTATATCCCTTTAATTACAATTCCCCCTCCATATTTTATTTATTTCCATGATTTGAACTTTATTGCATTTATGCATTTTTAACTGATAATTTAATTAATAACTGTAAAAAATATGGCATTTTATAAAATTCATTTATTAATTTTCTTTTTATTTAATTAGTTTTACAATATTCTATAAAAACATTTTGAAATTTATTTATTTAAAAAAATTTTCTTTTTTTAAACTTGTAGTTTTTCCAAACTTGTACTTTATTTTACTAATATTTCTATTATAAACACCTAGTTATATAAAAAAGTAGTAGATTTTCTGATTTGAGAAAATTTTTGTCATAATTTTTATTCTGTTATTAATTGGAAATTTTTTATCACTCCATTGCTGAGATGTAAAATCTTGAAACACATTTATCATGCATATCCTGTGTGTGTGTGTGTGTGTGTGTTGCCACGTACCGAACCCCACGTTGGAACGCCACTTACCACTTACCAGCTCACTCGAACCCCGGGTTGTTACGTCACTTACCACGTACCACCTTTTCTTTTAACTTTTTAACCCCTCGTTGGGAGTTCGAGTCGGTTCGATCGCGGACAAGACCAAGTTGCTCACTTTTACAATTTTTCTTTAAATCAAAGTTATTGCAAGACTTGGCTTTTGTAAGTCTGCGTCTGTTCTCAACAACTTACAATCTGAATTTACTAAAATTCTCTGAATTTTATTTCTTTGCTCAATGAATTTACTTTTATGACTTTTACGCTCGCTCTCTCTCTCTCTCTCTCTCTCTCTCTCTCTCTCTCTCTCTCTCTCTCTCTCTCTCTCTCTCTCTCTCTCTCTCTCTCTCTCTCTCTCTCTCTCTCTCTCTCTCTCTCTCTCTCTCTCTCTCTCTCTCTCTCTCTCTCTCTCTCTCTCTCTCTCTCTCTCTCTCTCTCTCTCTCTCTCTCTCTCTCTCTCTCTCTCTCTCTCTCTCTCTCTCTCTCTCTCTCTCTCTCTCTCTCTCTCTCTCTGGGGAAGTGCCTTTTGGAAGAAATCGGCTCCTGAATTCCGATAATAATTTTTATTTATTTTTATTATATATAATACCAGAGCACCATAATAATAACTTTTTTAATCTCTAATTATTTAAAAAGGAAATGTTTAAAACCAGTATGGTGAATAAAAAAAATTAACACTTGAGCATAAAATTTTTATATACTCTTAACCAATAAACAATTTATCTTTTATCGAAGAACAAACAAAATATTTTTACACAATTAATAGGACACAAAATTCTTATCAATTAATTCAAAATTTAAAAATGCTAAGCTATTCCAGCTAGGACTACAAATAGTTTTTCCTGGACTGAAATGGTCGTATTTACGTTTAAACACTTATTCTAGACCAAAGCAGAGATTACTTGAATCTACTAAAGTTAATATATTTAAAATTTCCCCAATGAATTTTCAGTTTAAATTAGTTTACTTTTTTATGAATTATTCTATAGATTTAGTGTACCTTCACACTTAACATGAAGGTCTTAAAGATATGAAGTTCCTTGCTGTAGATGGTTAACGGTGTCTTCAAATTATCTCCTTTCCAACTCTTGGTTATGTTACAGTTGTTGACTGCTGATAGTAATTACGATTCTTTGATGATTAGTCTTCCATGTAGATTTATCTTCTTATTTCTTGATTTTCAAAATATTTAATTTTTATAAGTTACTTTACTACATAAAAAAACTTGGTTTTAAAATTTATTGAAGTTAATTTAGGAAAATTTGTAGAGTGACTAAAATAACGTCCTCCCTCGTCGGCGACTGATATTAGAGTTTCTAAGTTAATTAGAAAAATTTGTAGAGTGACAATAATAACGTCTTCCCTGCTCGGTGACTGGTACTAGAGTATCGATCTTACAACCAATAATTTTGGCTCTAACTTCTTGTGGGAATGTTTTCCGCAAAAGGTAACCACTTTTTCTCCCTTTAGCGAATAAATGTCTCTTCTGTTAGTTTTAAAGGTTTTCGGCTGAATTACTCCGTAACTTTTCTGCTAAAAGCTGTCCTAGGCTTAGTTTTCTTCTATTGTATTAGTTTTATAACTTATTTTTCATTTAAAACCATTTCAATTGATATTTTAATCTTTTTATTATTTCGGTTTTCTTCCGTTGACTGTTGGTCATTGGAATCGATCTTCAGTTTCTCTTGGGATTCCTTTTCTCCATATTCTTGAGGGTCTTGACAAACTTGATTCGACGTTTTCGGCCACGTATTTCTCAAGTTACCGCACTTTTTACGATTGTCCATTTTTTCACAAACTAACTTTTTTCTTAAGTCTTTTTTAAAAATTCTTTTGAACTAAAGTTATTCTCCTGGTCCTATAACGGAAATAACTTATTAGTTTTTCGTCGTAGCTTGTTTGGTTCGTGAGTTATCGATGCTTGAAGTCATGACTTTTTGATCATCGTATGTTTTGTATATAAAATCCCCCCCATTATTATTTTTCAACTCTGCTCTGTTATTTTACATACATATACATTTTTTATATATAACCTATTACTTTTTATCCCCTTTAAACTTTAATTTAACCGCTTTTGGGCTTTAACTTTTTAATTTTTGTTATTATTATTTCTCCCCCATTTTAACTTTACTTCTTTTTCTGACCACATATTATTATTCCCTACTATTGTCTTTTCATTTTCTATTATTTGGTTTATTTAGTTTATTCCCCTTTCACCATTAAAATCTCAAAAAACTCTCCAAGAATGATTTTTCAAGTCCTTTTTCCCTTATTATTATTATTATTATTATTATTACTTCATTTTTATTGTTGATTATTATTATGTCCCCTATGGTTTATGACTCTATTGCTTTTGATTTTTAATTTTCCCCTTTTTGCAAATTGTGGGTTTTTTTAGCCCATCTAATTTCCTTAATAACTTTTTTGTTTTAAGTTTAATTACATTTATTTTTTGATATTATTAATCGGCTGCTTCTACTGTATCATTATTTAATTTCATATTTTAGTTTTTTAATAAAATTGGAATCACTATAAGTTGTTCTGTCAGGCTCAGACGTGCAAAATTTTGCCTCGGCCTCGCGTGGCAAGGCCACATTGCTTCACCGAATCCAACTTTACGATGTTTTAGCGGGGCAATTTAAATGTTTTAAATTAGCCTTGAGACGACTGACTTTTCCATTCCGTCTCAAAATCCCCCCTTTTTAAGCACAAATTTTCGTTTATAAAAACATGTTACATTTTTATTTCAAAACTAAAATTATTGTCTTACTATTCACTATTTTGCAATCCTACTAATATTACATTTTATACATTTTATTACCTAATTCATCCCTAACTACTATAAATCATTACTTACTCTATTTAAAATTCATCATTTCATATTACGTATTATACATAATCAAATTATTTATTCCTTATTTTTCATTTATTCCTTATTTTAAAATTATTAAAATTCTTTTATTATTTAATTATCACTTATCTCTATACATCTTATCCTAACTCCATTATTCTTTTCATTTCAATTTTTATTTTTAACATAGTATATACAAATTTATTCATTTTCAAAAATCATCTTACTACTTACTACAAATACTTTTTCTTTAATTATTCAACAATAAAACAGTTAATACTTGTCCTTAATTTTTTGTATTACAGTTGCTTTGTTGAAAGTTCCTGTATCACTGTAAAGAAACATTTTAAAACACATACACATTTATATCTATTGGAATAATTCACATTTTCCCCCACAAATAACCCTGTTTCTGCTTTGGTAATGCTAAAACTATCTATACTTACTTAACTAGTAACTACAACGATTTTCTGAATGACATTAATAGTTAAAGATTTCAATTGGACAAATATTATTAATTAAAGCAACACATTTATTACATCTCATTCATACAATTCTCCCCTCCAGCTAATTGTCTCGGAATGCTGGTCGACCTTTGTTTGATCAGGGTCCAGGAAATCCGCTACCCACTACATCCCTTGTCCTTTTAAATTCTACCTGAAATGTGTCGCATTTTTTTGACCTTGGCCTAATGACCACTTCCCAGCTCACAGCTGATTTACAGTCCGTTGTTTTTTTTCTGATTTAATTTTCAAACATATTTATTACTAACTTTTTGACTCTAATTATACATGAAATTTCTTTTACCTCAACTCTTTCCTTCATCTTAAATTTTACTTTAGGCCTTATTCTCTTTACTTTATCCTACTTTTAAATTTAACCTTCTTCTTTCTGTCTTTCCTTTCCTCCTGTCTACTTCTAGGTGAGTCACGTCCAGTATTGTTTTCTCTCTTTCCTTCCCCTTAAGTTTTATTACCCTTTTATTATTTATTACTTCGTCGATTTTATTTAATTCAAATTTTTCATCGATTTTAGTTATATTTTGTACATCGATTTTTGCCTCTGGCACAATTTTATTTTTTTAAATTACTTTATTCCCCTTATTCTCCGCTGTATTAAGCACTTCTTCATTTTTATTAACTTTACTTTTATTTTTCGTCGATTTTTTATTTAAATTAAAACCATCTCTCCCTTTCTTTTCACACCCAGTTAAGTCACTATTCGGTCTAGACACATCCTTTGCCTTTATTTTTACTTCTGTCGGCTTTTTGACAGGTAATGTACAAGCCTCTGTTCCTCGCTTGTGCGAATTTGGGTCACCTTTTTCTGCAGCTGACATTTCCGCCATTTTGTTGGTTTCATCGCCATTTTGTTGTTGAATCTGCATGTCATTTTTACCCAATCTTGTATCACCTTTCGTAAGAAAATCTGCCACTATAAATTCATTGTCTTTAACCATTTGTAGAAATCCCCTTTCCATGTTGATATGGCTTCGATATTTGCACAACATATTACATCCCATTATCACTTTACTTTCAAGTTTTGGCACTACCATAAACACTCCTTTAAATACTTTATTTTGAATTGTTATTTCTAATAATGTTTGCAATTTTACCTTTTGCCTATGACTTTTAACACCGTTATCATCTCCACGTTTGCTACAGGTAATTCCATGATTTTATTGTTCCTTGATTTAATTTCATTTCTATAAAAATCCTCCTGAATACACGACATTTGAGCTCCTGTGTCGATTGCCATGTTAACGTTCACACTCTCTAAACGTACACTTATTTCAGGACATTTTTCAAAATCCTCATCATTTATATTCACGAGGCTTTCCTTTCTTCCATTAAGTCCTTTTTAATCTCTGTATTTAATATCCCTAATTTTAATTGATTTATCTCTTGATCCCCCTTTATACCTGTTAAATTTTATTTTATCATCGATCCCAATTCTGTTTTTTTTTTTTTAATTTCCTAGTTGTTCCAAAATTTACGCCTTGAGATCTCATACTTTAGTTTTTTGTGACCTTAGGTAGGTTAGGTTAGGTTGGGTGTGTGTGTGTGTGTGTGTCAACAGTTTTCCAAAGTTTGTACACTATTTATTTTTCACAACCTGAATTTAATGAACTAAGTATCATTAATGTATACAACCTTTTATGATATTTTCTTCACCAGCATGTCTTTTGTTTCACATACTGAGTTTCCTTTCTTTAGGTTTTTAAAACAACGTAGAGTATTTTAAGCTGATATATAAAATCCTTATTACTAGTGTGATTAACAATATAACATGTTTAACTATATATATTGCATGATTATTTGTGCAAGCATGTGTGTGCTAACATTTCTTACACATTAACAGCATGCAGGAAGAACATAACGGTGCTGAAATGACTCCACCAACTCCACCCACTCGCCGAGCTCCACGACTGGGCTGTATTGGTGGGAGAGGAGGACAAGATTCATCGCCTAGTTTCTCGCGTATCGCAGGAGGTCTTAAGTTGGCTCAGGCTCAAGCCATGGCTGTAGCAGTTGCTGGTTTCATGCTTGATCCTCAAATGGAAAGGATAGGCAAAAGGTCACCTTTACTTCATAGGGCTTCCTTTCATGGACGAGGTAGTTTCTGATATATAACATATATTATCCATATTACTGTTCGTAATATTTTAGTTTCATTTTACTCTTCCAAGTTTCATTATTGTTAAATAACTTATTTTTATTAAGCATATTTTATTGTTCCTTTGAAAATAGAAGTTTTTTGTAAATCATCAAATCTTTTCAGAATTTGATTGTTTTAAAGTTTTAATAGTGTTATTAAACATTCTATTTAGAATATAAATGCAATGTAAAACCTAATGAGCTTCAAAGCTGTAGGTATGTTAAAACACTTCTACTTCCTATCTCATGTCTATGAGTCAGTCTGTGTGGATATCAAATTTTTGTGGAAAATAAAGATTCCAATTTTTTTTTTTTTTTTAAGTAACCTCATTAGTTTTATTGGATTTGGTACCATTAAATGCAGAATTACAATCTCAAAATTTGATAATTTAAGGTTACCATAAATTGAACTATTTAAGAATAAGGCCAACAAATTATTTGAAATGGTGACTTTTTGCAATTTTTCTAAATTTCTGTTTTTCTATATTGTCACATGAGAGCCTCAAACACCAAATTTAAACAGTATGGTATTTTTTGTGGCTGCTATTGTTCTTACGTTCAGACGATGATAGCAAACATGTTAGACAGTATATTAAAAAAAAATGTCCGAATACCTTGAAAATTTCGAATTTGAAACTTATAATTCACCAAAAAATAATACTTAAATTGTACATGATTACCATACTTATCTTATACTGTGTATGTTGAGTACGGTAAATAAAAAAGACATGTGTTTCTTTCCACAAATTTCATTAAATTTCTTATAAAATAGTTTTTATGGAATTAAAACTCTTTTCATAATTTTCTGTTTATTTTACACAGCGACTCACCCTGGTGAATCTAACGGAAGCTTAGCAACTGAACGTCTGTCTCATTCATTGCCAGGTAGTCCGGCTGATCGTAGACCAAATTTTCCAGAAGTTGTCGGGTCAGCAGAAAGCTTAGTTGGTCGAGTAAGTATTTTAAAAAAATAGAATACAATCAGCCATGTTTATGTTGTTCCAAAGAATATTGTTTTTAAATCTGTTCAATAAATCAAATATAATATCAAGATAGGCGATAAATCTGAAAATAGGTGAAAAATTAGCTCGTAATAACCTAAATAGTATACTATACATTATTCAAACTGGATGTTGTGTAGGGGTAAAAGGATGACCTAGGGTGGTTTTAAATTTCAACTCTTTTTCTAGAGAGTATCGTCATGTTGAGTGGCTGCTCCACTCTAGTTTCCAAGATATTTTGTTGAAAAATGTGAAAAACACAATTTTATTATCCTCATATACACAAATGGTGGATATATATATTCATAAAGGCTAGTGTTTTAAGCAAAATCATATGTTTTGAGAAAAAATAAATAGTTTTTGCAGCAACTATACATTTGTAGCTTTTGTAAGATGAGTAAAACAGTATGGTATCAAGAAAATATGTTTATATATTATTATAACTTTAAATAATGTATATAATTAATGTTATATATGTGTCTTACTGTCATACATACCCTAATGTTTTCTATCTCATTAACAGCTGTTTTGCGAATAATAGCATTGCCAAAATACTGTACACAAATATCGTTATATTGTCATTGTCAATTAGGAAAGTGTTACAAAACATAAAATACAAATAAACTGTAAGTTCATATTTTTTGTGAATTTTTTAAAAAAACAATTGCAAAATGCTATAAAAAGACCTCCCACTTAATACATAATTTATCTACGTTTTGTAGAGTGACTACAATTTTCTGAGTTTTTTTCTTCATTTCAAATAGTCCACTTATCTCAAACCAATTGTTTGCTTCATTTATAACACTGGTTGCTATATTATCTAATTGGACAATGTCTTTGTGACTTTCAAGCAAAGACGTGTCATCTGCACAAATTGTCGATGAACATGAAACATTTAAACCTAAATCATTAACTAAAATTTTTAATAACATTGGGCCCATTACAGAAACCTGTAGGACTCCAAAAGTTGTACTAATCATTTTAGAAAGTTTGTCATTTATATCTACAATATCGGTAACTTTCAATTTAAAAAATGATGACAAATACTTTTTATTTTCTCAATATTAAGCTTATTTATGGGTGAAAGAAAATGTGTATAATATTGTTTATTTAAATCAAATAGTTTGTTTACAACAGGTATTGGTGGAGCAGGGTCTTGGTAAGTTCTGTGATCCAGAATTCGTTCGTTACACATCACGGGAAATGCAGGAAGCTCTTGACATGACTCAGGAGGAAATGGACAGAGCAGCGCATCGGATATTACTACAGGAAAAACAGGGAAGGCCTCTCTCCTTCCACGGAGAATCAAAGGGAACTGAACCGAGCCCCAAACCCTACTTATAGCATATTGCCCCAAACCTTATGCTACCACCACTACCAAGTGCCTCAATTGTTTCTGGTCCAATTTGATTCATATTAAACACTCAGGTGTTCTAACTCCTCGCCTTCCCTGATTGTCCAGAATCCTTTATATGGTGTAATTTTAACTGTTTGGTGGATTGTTTATATTCAATTTCAAAGGGATATGACAAACTGTATCTGCAATCAGCTGTGAACAATTTTATAGAGCAAATCGATTCCCTATGTTTTATTGGTATTTGTATGTGACATACTGTCAGTTTAAGTGATATATTCGGTGGTGACCATATTATTTACAGAGATTTTAAGTGGTCAGATTTAAATGTTGGTTATTGTATTTTAAAATTTCTTATATAAATTACAGTTTGTTTTTTAAATAATTATTTTTATCAGAACTTACTTTTAATTTATTTATTTATTTATATTATTGTTGGTGCTTTTAATAAGTGTAACTTTTTCGGCTACTTTCGACGACTGTTATTATAAAAGATTCATTAATGCCTGGCAGGATCCAGGATAATTTATTAAAATGTTATGGAAATTGTGAAACAATCATAGCTATTAATATATCTGTTGCTATAAATGTTATCTTATTTTTAAAATTAGTTTTAATTTTTGTTAAATTGTATTCAATATAAATAAATAAATATATATATACCTATAAATATATATATATATATATATATATATATATATATTTAATGAAATCGCTTTTTAATTATCTATATGTAAATTCAAAAGCACAACCTAAAAAAAGAAAGAAAACAATATGCTGAGTAAAATTGTACATTTTTATAGGTGTCCATTTTGAAGAAAAAGAGTGCTACACGAAATTATTTGTTGTCAGTTACTTAATACCTTCATCCTTTCCTCCAACTCATATTACTATCTCATCTATAAGCATTATAATGAAAGTTTTGCATTGATCAAACACCTATGATGAGTTTTTTTAAGGATATATCCATTTTGAAATCTTAAGACCCAAAACATTTTTGATAAAATTTAAATTTATCTGTCTGTAATCCTTACAGTGTACTCAATCCAAACAAATAAGCCGATTTTAATCAAATTTTATAAGTGGAAGTATTTTGGCTAAATCTCCAGCCTTATTTACATTTTTTGATAACTCAACCAGAATTTATATATTTGTACAATGAAAATGTTTATGCCCCATTTATTTGGTGTAGAAAGTAATGTTTAGGGATGTAACATATAATTTACACAGTGAGGATGTTATGCTCCATTTATTGGGATGTATTGCTATGGAAAGTAATGTTTAGGGATGTAACATATATTTTGTACAGTAAAGATGTATATGCCCTATTTATTGGGATATATTGCTCTGGAAAGAAATCTATAGGGATATAAGATATTTCATACATTGAAGATGTTTATACCCCATTTATTTGGATGTAATGCTATGAAAAGTAATGTTTAGGGATGTAACATATATTTTGTACAGGGAAGATGTTTAAGAACCATTTATTGGGATGCACTGTTATGGAAAGTAATGTTTAGGGAGATAACATATATTTGTACAGTAAAGATTTTTATACCCCATTTATTGGGATGCATTGATATGAAAAACAATGTTTAGGTACATAATATATATTTGATCAGTGAAGATGTATATGCCCCATTATTGGAATGCATTGTTATGGAAAGTAATGTTTATGGAGGTAACATAATTATATTTGTACAGTGAAGATGTTTATACCCCATTTATTGGGATGCATTAATATGAAAAACCATATTTAGGTACATAATATATATTTGATCAGTGAAGATGTATATGCCCCATTATTGGAATGCATTGTTATGGAAAGTAATGTTTATGAAGGTAACATAATTATATTTGTACAGTGAAGATGTTTATACCCCATTTATTGGGATGCATTAATATGAAAAACCATATTTAGGTACATAACATATATTTGATCAGTGAAGATGTGTATGCCCCATTTATTGGAATGCATTGTTATGAGTACACTGGTGAATAAAAAATATATGAAGATTTGCACCTTTCTCAAAAATCACATGGTATGAAAAATTCAAATCAAATTAACTAATAAAAAGTTTGAGAGGGAAATGAACATTTTAAAACTATATAGTAATAATATAAAAGTTTTTTAATATTTCTTTTATTAAATATATGAAGAACTATTTTAATTACAATTAAAATAAAATCTCAGTGGACAATTTTCTGAAAGTCAAGCTCTTTTACTTGAAGCTGTAAATGTTTACTTGCTCTTTATTCAATTACACACAACGCTCCCCTAGTTAATTTTTCATACGGCTTTTTGATTTCCATAGTTTATTGACATCTCAGATTTATAAAGGTTTTTTGGAGTCTTGTTATAATAAATATTAAAATATTTAAGTCAGTGCTGGCCTAGGATAGTTTAAATTTTGTTTAAAAAAGTAAGTTAATTTCACTCGAAAAATTACATGTGGTTAAACATTTCTGTTTATGTGTGAGCAGGCACTCTAGAGACAAAATGAATTGGATGTTATGACTTTATTCTAAATCGAAAACTGTAATGAAATATTTTTACTTTAAGAAGTGAAATTTAAACTATATTTTCAGTAATAATACCTTTTGTTATGAATAGCCTATTTCGATTTGTTAATAGCAGACTACTTCTCAGTACAGGTTGCCTAGTAACTATCTGGGACCAATGAATGTTGTGTTTCTTTGTTTTTATGATTTGTGTTAACCACTTTGGCTGACACAATGTGTAAGGAACACAATAATGTGTATACCATGAGATGTGCATGCTTGGCATGACACATATAGGCCTACACTACAACATAAGCAATTTAACATATGCCATAAGAAGTGTCAGCACTTCTCAAGTTAACATTACTTATAAGCTGTGTGAATCGCAATGGATTCTTATTCAAATTTGTTTAGAGTGTATCACATTGTCTTTGAAGCTTGTTAATAACACTTCGAAATTTTTATGTGGCCTATGAGAAAGAGTTTAAAGTAATTGGGTGCTATCTATTGTTACAGCATTTTGAAATAGTACGAACATGTGTATGTAAAGTAGATGTAATAAGTTAAGATCGTGTACTTTTTTACATTATTTATACGTTATTTCAGCATTTTACATTTTCTTATTATAATTTTAGTTTAAGCATACTGTAATTAGATATATGTATTGTTGTTTGTATGGACTTATTTAATAGCATTTGGTATTAAAATAACTTTGGAGCTTTATTCAAAGTTGCTTATAATTCAGTAAACTTGTATTTAATTTTAATTATAATCTTTTCTATAACTTTTCATATATATCATGGATCCTCAGCCAAGTTGTAGTTCAAAGAGATCATGATTTTCAACACACCTATTTATTTCCAATTTGTGTTATTATCGATGGCATGAGGGTATGGAATGAGAAAACATGAATGGCCTACTTAGAATGTTTATATGAGATGTGCAAGTGCATCACAAGACACTTACCATAATATTTTCCAAATGTTGTTGGCTTTATGTGTTATGATAACTTGAGATGCTCTAGTACATCACATGACAGCCAACGTGTTAATGTGTGTTATATGTATTGTATAAATTGACAAGCACCTAAGGATAGAATTTAGTCCTGAAACGGCTGTAGTGCAATAAATAAATAAAGTGGAACTGTTGTTCCACTCTGCATATAATTGCGAGTAAGTTTACCATATAATAGCTAAATTAAAATGTTCAATTATATTTTTTGTAGCAGACTTTCAATATATAGTGCTATGATATAATACTGAACTAGTCAACTAGTTTCAATTCATGTTGTAAAGTTATAATCAGGTGTTCAAAATATTAACAAATGTTTAGCTCTCACTTGTTAAACCTACTTGATTTATATCAAATATTGTGTTTTTTCATTGTTGAACCTCTCGATAAAACAAAGTTATTTATATAGAATATTATTGTTGTATTTTTTCATTGTTGAACTGAATTGATATAGCCTCAAATTATTTATAGAGAATTTTTATGATTATTCTTCTTCGTTTTCATTATCATTGAATCATTTGTTGATTCAATATTTATTATTGTAATTTATTATCAAGCCCCTATCATACTTAACAACGAAACTTACAGTATTTAATAAATATGCAAATATAATAAAACGTCGCTTGAATTGAATTAACGATTATATTAACACTCATTCACAATATCATTTAAATAAACAATTAACTCAACAAATCTTGGGATAATAATAAGAGGGTAAGAAAAAGAATGGACTAATTTAATCATAACATTGTTGAGGGAATTAGTAATCCTAATCCAGAAAAAATTACTGACAAAGACATAAGTACATGGTAAGATGAAATTTTCAATGTATTTAACTCAATACGAGGCAAAGTCATATTTTGCTTCAAATTAAATTTCTGTTATGTTTGCAAAACAGTATTGTTAGTCTAAAAACAAATACTTCTATTAAATTACCCAAATTGGAATTAAAACACTTAATGGCATTGATCCTCATCTTTGGATAAGTTAGATTAATGTTTTTGATTTTGCAAAACATAATAATTAATTATTGACACTTATTTAAAAACAATAATATTTATTTGGATCTTTAAGAGGAAAACCCCTATTCAATTATTACCATTAAATAATGACAATTATTTTATATCATATTAACTTTATAAAGTCAATATCACATTATATCTAGGTTGGTAACACTTCATATAAATACAATTCTACTTACAACGCAATTCAGTTCATGAACTTAAGACATTTCGTGCACTTATTTCTGAAAACACTCAATCATTAAATGTAAATGATTGTAATATCATTATTGATAACCCATTACCAGGGATGGTAATAGTAGTAGATAGTAAACACTGATTCCAGGACAAATGATGACTTTGCAAAAAAAGTACCACCAATTCTTGGACAAAGTTCCATTAGTGCCACCGATTCCCAGACAAAGTCTGTTTTGGAATGTGTTTGACTGGAGATACCGGGACAAAAATTTGCATGTTAGGATAACTAAAGTACTGTTAGAGTAATTAGCGTGTAATTAACATAAATTAATGGAGAGAAATGTGGCGCCATGCCTTCCGGAGGAACGCAGGGGTGGGCAATATCCTGACTGGATTGTTGTTGATTGTTGTCATCTGAAGAGAGCCTTTATCTACAGGTCAGGTTCTATGGCCTCTGGAGGAATGCACAAGGGTGGGCGATATCCTGGGCTAGAATGTTATTGTCATCTGAGGACATGAGCGTACCCAGCGAGGGGCAGGTGGAGGCAGCTGCCCCCCCCCTAGAAGCAGCATAAAAGAAAAAATGTAATGGCCATAAAGTTATGAAAGAAACTTAGTGACAGAATTCCAGTCTCTAATGACGTCGGATGTACGATCGTTTTTAATTTAAGAAGTTCTACAATAACAGTAATTTTACAAATCATTTTAGTTATAGTATTACGTTTTCAAGTAAATTGGTTTATGGTTGAATTCAAACAATTTAATTTATAGAAAGCAACATTACAAACCGACAGTGAAAATATTCAGACCATCTCCTAATAATTTTGTTTTATCATTCTGGAAAGTTGCAACACTAGTTCGTGGTTCCGCCATTCGCGTCATTACTGAATTTAGAGACAGAGTAAGTTAGTTGGGATTCATCATTGAAGTGCACTTGTAGACTAGATTGAAACGAAAGTGTTGAACAAGTTTTCATCAAACCCAAGAAAAATGTTATTAGTGTTATTACCTGTAATTAAAATAAGAACCTGAATCATTTTTGTCAAGCAAATAATAGTCAAAAAGTACTACTATAATTATTTCTGAAAAATGTTAACTTCATTTTTTGACATCTAACATACTTACTCCAAAACCGTTTCAAAAAAAAAATTATTACATAGATGAATTCTATTCATCTTTCTGAGAAAAATTATGTCTTATAAGTTAGGTTTTGTATAAAAATAATATTTTTTATTAATTTTTAAACAAACGAAGAAAATTAACATTGACAGTTAGAGGGATCAAATAGATAAAAAACATTAGAATTTATGCAGCATAGTCGATGTGCCGTAGCAGATGATTTTATTAATTTTCTAACTTTAAATTCATGGCAAAAGGAAAAATTTAAAACTATGCGGCTGTTGGAAATAACTATTTAGATTTGGCTTAGTATGGTTTTAATGTTTGGGAGAAATAGGCGGATATTAGTTTTGAACATTATATAGTTAATCCACATATTTTAATTTTAAACAAAAGAGAAATCATTATTATCAGAAAGAAAGTTGTAAGCTATGTTCTAATCCGTTAGATGGTAAAGGACACATTTTTGGTCAAGCATTTTACCCGTCATCAACAGATTTAGTTAGAGAAATATACATGGATTTAATGAAAATTGGTGTCTTGAAATAGATATGAAAAAATGTAATGATCAAATCTTCATCACATCTTCATTTGAAATCTTTATTGTAATCAAGTAGAAACTAATACTTTTGTACCTCTCATAGTCTGATATTTAGAACATTCAATACTATTAATCTCAAATAAATATGTCACAAAAATTTAACAAATAAGTTGTGCAATTTTATTTATTAATAATAAAATCTATGTTGGAATGATTAAATAATAATACACATGCATTCTCTCTATAAATCAGGTTCTATTACGCCTCTGCCTACAGTTACAATATAATTTAAAGCAAGTCCTGACTGGGAGCTATTCGCCCATAACAATTGTCCGGTAATTATATTCCAATATCTGCTTTTATTAACTTTCTAATCGTAGTTAGGAATAATATCACTATGCAGGCTAAGTAAATCATATCTGGCTGCTAATCTGCAACTCTTTTCTTGTACAAAAAAAAATTCAGATAATCTTACAAATCCGAACCCTGGAACAAATATTAATTATTTTTAAAAACAGAATAACAATTATTAAGAAAAAAATATTACCAACTTTCTTTTCTATCTAAGTAAATGTATGTTGCTAACTGTATTTTTTTTCGCTTTCAAAAGTCTCCAATTTAACATTTTTTATTTGCAAAATACGTTACGAATAGTATTAATTATTTTTAATACATTTTGATGTATGTTTTTATCTTCCATATTTTTCTTTGTATTTTTATTTATTTTTTTATTATGTTGGAAGTCACTAGGCACTTCAGCCATTTAAGACTTTTTGTGCGCTTCCTTATCTTAGGCAATCCACTGTAGTTCTAAATCCTTCGTGAGTCTTAGAACTTGTGCAGCTAGGTCATCTTCCTTTGTAGGTATGCCTGTGAGGCCGAAAATCTGTAATCTTCTCCTCTCCAGAGCTTCACAATACAAAAGTATGTGTTCTGCTGTGTCTTTATATTGGTTACACAGTCTACAGGTTGTCCTGCCTTGAGTTAAACCCATGGTGTTTAAGTGTTCCCTGAAAGCTCCATGACCAGTCATGAAGCTTGAGACTTTCCTTAGGTTGTTTCTATTCAATGATATTACATACCTAGAGAGTTTCTGATTCGGATTGTACAGCGACCCGTAGAGTTTCCCTCTAGAGGCCTCCCTCCAGCGGTTGAGAGTTTCCTTTTCAACCCATCGTCTCAGAGTGGTTCTTGCGACATATTTACTGATACCACAAGCAGGTTCTGGTCCGATGAATGGAGTCTGTGCTCCCAACTTAGCCAGTTCATCAGCTTTCTCATTTCCCTCATAACCTCTGTGTCCAGGTATCCAGAATAGGCTTACCTGGTTTCGGGTCGAGAGTTGGACTAGAGCTTGATTACAATCCCACACTAATTTAGAGTTGAATTCGTGTGAACAAATAGCCTTCAAAGCGGCCTGACTGTCAGATCTGATTGTGATATGTTCATCATCATATCCTCTTTCTAGACACAGTTGTGCGCAACCTAGTATGGCATAAACTTCGGCCTGAAATACCGTTGCATATCTACCTAGGGCAATGCTTATTTCCACCCTAGGTGATTTACTGAAGATTCCTGCTCCGACTCCTTGGGCGGTGCGGGAGCCATCCGTGTAGAATTCTAAGCTCTTAGCTGTAGCTACTGTTCCTTCTATCATGTCCTCCTCGTGTGGAATACACATATCGAAGGGCTGTGTCCATGAGATTTTATTAATCATATAATCTTGTCTCATAGTTAGAATTGAATCATAAGATTTAAAAGTACGGATTGTGCCATGCCCCTTAGGCCACCGGCTATCTCTCCACATTCCAGAGCAATATACTCTGTATGCTGCCAGACTTGCTTCTGCTATGATGATGAAGTTAATCGGGTCTATCCCCAAGAGAGTTTCAAGAGCTGTAGTAGGTGTGCTTCTGAAAGCTCCTGAGATGCATAGACAGGCCAACCTTTGTATACTCATTAACCTGTTAGTTGTAACGGTTTGGAGAGCTTTTGTCCACCACACCAGCGATCCATACTGAAGTTGTGGTTTAACCACTGCTTCATATAGCCATCTAATCATGGCTGGACGAAGTCCCCAGTTCTTTCCCAAAAGGCGTTTACAACTCATTAAAGATTTCGTTGCTTTTTGGATGCTATGTTCTACGTGTTTGTTCCAAGTAAGTCTTTTATCCAGTATTACCCCTAGATATTTGACCTCTTCTGATAGGCGCAAACGTGTTCCTCCTAGACTGATATCAATGTTATCTAGTTTGATTCTCCTTGTAAAGGGTACTATGATGGCCTTTTCCGGATTTACGGCCAGGCCCTCATCCCTGCACCGGTTGTGAATTATCCTCAGAGCTCTATTCATTAGGTCTGATATTATGTTAGTATGTTTACCTTTAATTATCACGACAATGTCATCTGCGTAACTTTGCGTGTAGTATCCCATATTATTTAATTTTGTAATTAGGGAATCTACTACCATATTCCACAGTAGAGGAGAAACTATACCACCTTGAGGGGTACCTTTAATGGCGGACACATCAAGTTCCTCGCCATACTGGATTGCTCGGATTGTTCTACTACTGAGCAATGACCTGAGCCAATTACAGGTGGTCATATCCAGTCCTCGGGTTTCAGCTGCAGTAACAATTGACTTATAAGCCGTATTATCAAAGGCGCCCTGAATATCAATAAATGCTCCAAGAGCCACCTCTTTAGACGCGGACTAGTCCTCAATCCTGCTAACTAGCTGATGCAGTGCTGTTTCGCAGGATTTTCCTGACTGATATGCGAATTGGTTACAATGAATGGGGTTAACTGATATTACCTCATTTTGTATGTGAACTTGTAACACTCTCTCCATAGTCTTCAATAGAAAGGATGATAAGCAGATTGGACGACTTGGGGTCTATATAATTACCCTTGCCAGGTTTCGGAATAAATACTACCCTGCTAAGTGTCCAGTAAGACGGCACGTAACCTAGGGTCATACTAGCTCTGAACACCTCGCATAGAAGAGTGTGTAGAGAGTCTGGAGCCTTTTGTAACAAGGCAGGAAATATTCCATCCTCTCCAGGTGATTTAAATGGGCTGAATTTATGTATCGCCCATTTGACCTTATTGGTCGTTATGATTTTTCTAGCAATTTGCCAGTCTGCTCATGAGGCTCTTACATGTCTCCGATTCTGCTCTGGCTCTAGATGAGCCACAAGTTTACAATCTGTAAAGTGTGCTTGAAGCAAAACTTTCAAAGTTTCTAATCCAGAGGTTGTCAGTCTTCCCTCCCGGCTCTTGAGAGAACCAGTCGGGCAGACTGACCCCTTCGAAATAACCTTGTATATTCGGCAGACTGATTTAGTATTGTCTATCTCCCCGCAAAATTTTCTTCAAGAAGTTCTTTTAGACCTTCTTAGGAGTAGATTGTATTCGGTGAGGGATGTATAATATTTCTCCCATTGTCCGTTTCTTTTAGCGCCATTAAATAATCGTCTTGTTTGTTTTTTCTTCCTCTCCAGATCCTCGTTCCACCATACCACACCTCTCCGATTGGATCGGGATTGGACAGGACAGTTATCGAAATATGAGTCCATGATAGCTTCTTGTAAGTTACAGGTCACGGACTCAATATCATTTACATCTCTAATGAATGTATATAGGGATGCCAGCTTACATTTTAACTCCTGGTGATAGGAGTTCCAATCTGTTCTCCTAGGATTCCTAAACCTGTCCTCATCTGAATCAAAGTTTATTTGCCACATAATGTGACAGTGGTCCGAGGAAGATACATAGTCTGATACGTGCCATTCACTAATAAAGGATCCCACGTATTCAGTAGCTATTGTAATGTCAATGACCTCCTCACGTAGTCTATTTCTGAAAGTAGGCTTATCACCGACATTAACTATCAGTAAATTATTACTGTTAAGGAAATCTAATAATGACTCACCTCTAGCGTTGGTGTTACTAGATCCCCATGCTTCGTGGTGTGAGTTGGAGTCTATGCACGCAAGGAACTGCTCCTTCTTCCGCCTGACGAAGTCGATCACACTTTCTAGTTCCCAAGAAGGTGGAAGGTCTCTCGCATCATACGGAAGGTATACTGAGCTAACAATAATGCTCCTTCTACCATCCGTATGTGCGAGAGTGATTTTCACCGTTATGATGTCTCTAGAACAGAAATCAATCAACGGTAAGCAGGGCAAATGTGTCTTTACCACAATACAGGTTCGCCAATTAGTAATAGAACAATTAAAAATAAGCTTACCTTTGCTGTTACCTAGTCCTCTGATCTGTCCTCCGCTTATCCATCGTTCTTGGATCAGGGCTAGGTCAATGTTTTCAGAGAGAAACCTCTGACAGAAGACTGCAGAAGCAGCCTTACTGTGATGTAGGTTGCACTGGAGTATCCTCAGAGGCATTCTCCAGTACCTTCTCTTTACTTTGCTTCTGGAGGATGGTAAATGTAGTCTTTCCAAATCCCAGATGAGCTCTCATGTCTGTCGCTTTCAAAGCTTTCAGAGACGAGTCGTCTATTAGGGCTACGATAGTATGCCCATTGTCAGTTTTACTGGAACTGATGATTTTCCAGTCCTCTATCTTGAGTGCCTTATTTTGTTTGCCAAGCACTTCCAGGACTTTGGACGGATCTACCTTTGAGTAGACTTTAGGTGCTTTAAAAATCACCTTGGTCACCCTCAGGATGTCCTTCCTAGGTCCTGTTCGTAACTTGGCATTCTCCCAAGGTTGTAATTTGGGAACAACCTGTTCCAGCCATTTCCGGGTGTGGTCATTAGCACACACAAATATACATGCTCCTGTCTCTAGGTAGGTAGCATTGAACTGAGGGAATTCTCCATGTTCAAGGATATTGAATTCCAGTGACAGGGAAGTCTCCAATTTTTCCAGTGACTCCTCAGTTAATCTGTTCTCTGGATAGTTATCTGGAACTACCGCCATCTTGATAGATGTCAGCATCTCCTTGTATTTACCTTGAGTCAGCTGTTCGGTGACTGCTGCTCTCAGTTTTTTACGTTCGCTCTCTGTAGGAGGAGTGCTACCACTCGAGCGAGCTCTCTTGGTGCCGCTGGTGGCTGCTTTTCCTGCCTCTGAGTGTTGTGTGGAGGATTTGGGTTTCCTCCACAATTTAGGATTCCAAGCAATTCCTTGCTCAGCAAGTCTTGCTCTGAGCGCCTTCTTCCTCTCCGCTGTAGTCATTCTGACCTTAAGACCTTCCAGCTTCTGGGCTGTCTTGTCCAAATCGTCCTGGGAGGACTGTTCGGTCTCCCCCAGTAGCATTTTCTCCACATCTATTGGGATGGGTCCTGCTGGACGGCTCTTAGGCCCTTCCGAGGTACTAGGAGTAGCTGCTTTAATGGCTACTTCTCCCAGTGTTTGAGCCAAAGATAACTCTAGGTCATCTTCTGATTTTAAGTTTTTGTTTTGTGTAGAATTCATTAAGTTCCCACGAGTATTTTTCATTTTAAACAAGTGGCTGATTACTGTGAGATGGTGCCAGTACCACACAGGCTCCGTTTGATATACTTTACCCTGTATAATCCATCCATCGGCACGGATTAACGTAAGACACCTGACACCTTCGATTGGGGGATATTTATTGACCTCCCGGTCTAGATCCGCTGTGTTTAGTAAAAGCAGGGTCACCTCGTGCAGGATGCAGCTCTTTGCTCGCGCACAGCGGTCCTGAGGGTAGCGTCCTCGGATGTGTATGTGTTAGCAACATCCTCTACTACCCCTTGGGACTATTCATCTAGTCCCTTAACCCCTTTTTATCTTCCATATTTTTCTTTGTATTTAATAAAATGTAAACCTTTTATGACACTTTTCTAAGGAATTGTTTTACTTAACAATTTTTCAGATCTGTACAATCAGTTACTTCAATTTTTATTAAGTGTATATCATTTTCCCAAATACTTGTGGTGTATCAATGTTAAGGGTGGATGATGAAGGATCAAAATATACTTGACTTTCCATGACGGTTACGTCTGTCATACCTTCTTCATCAGGCAATGACCCAGTCAAATCAATCAATCATGTTGCAATAATCCATTTTCTAAAAACAAAATAAAACATTTTTTATTTTCAAAAAATTTAATATTTAAAAACTATTCACCAGGTAATGTGTTAAATCAACTATATTACAATAACCCATTTTTATTATGAAAGACTGTTCATTCATTTTCTAAAAGATGACAGTATACACAAAGATGACCTAAACTGAACTACAGCTATATAATTAGGTGTAAATTTGTAAGTAGTTAGTCCAATGTTGAATTGCATATTATACCGGATAGTATCTTCAGCGTGACGGAAAAATCAAGCACGAAATAAGAAATGATTTGTGAAACCATACATTTTTCTTTGTTTCTGAGATGACTGTGACGTCAGTACACATAACACTTCACCATGAACCAAGAACTTAACTAACTAGGTGAAGTTCAATTCAACCTACGTTTCCATGCTCCACCTTGCCACGTATCGCCCTCATTTTGGGAGGCCACTTACCACGTACCCCTACTTGTAACGGCACTCGCCACCAACCCCCCTTTACTTTTACTGGAAGAAATCGGCTCCTGAATTCTGATAATAATTTTTACTTATTTATATTTTATATTATACCAGAGCACATTAATAATAATAACTTTTTTAATCTCTAATTATTTAAAAAGGAAATGTTTAAAACCAGTATGGTGAATAAAAAGAATTAACACTTCAGCATAAAATTTTTATATACTCTTAACCATTAAACAATTTATCTTTTATCGAACAACAAACAAAATATTTTTACACAATTAATAGGACATAAAATTCTTATTCATTAATACAAAATTTAAAAATGCTAGACTATTCCAGCTAGGACTACAAATAGTTTTTCCTGGACCTAAATAGTCGTATTTATGTTTGAACACTTATTCTAGACCAAAGAAGAGTTTATTTGAATCTAAAGAAGTTAATATATTTAAAATTTCCCCAATGAATTTTCAATTTAAATGAGTTTACTTTTTACAAATAATTCTATAGATTTAGTGTACCTTCACACTTAACATGAAGGTCTTGAAGTTGTGAAGTTCGTTGCTGTAGATGGTTAACGATGTCTTCAAATTCTCTCCTTTCCAACTCCTGGTTATGTTATAGTTGTGGACTGCTGGTAGTAATTACGATTCCTCGATGATTAGTCTTCCATGTAGATCTATCTTCTTATTTCTTGATTTTCAAAAATAGTTACTTTTTATAAGTTACTTTTTACTACATAAAATACTTGGCTTTAAAATTTATTGAAGTTAATTCAGAAAATTTTGTAGAGTGACTAAAATAACGTCCTTCCTCGTCGGCGACTGATATTAGAGTTTCTAAGTTGAATTTAGAAGAAATTTGTAGAGTGACTAAAGTAACGTCTTCCCTGCTCGGCGACTGAAACTAGAGTTTCTAAGTTGAATTTAGAAAAAAATTGTAGAGTGACTAAAGTAACGTCCTTCCTGCTTGGCGACTTGTACTAGAGTATCGGTTACGACCAATAATTTTGGCTCTCCCTTCTTGTGGGAATGTTTCCCGCAAAAGGTAGCCACTTTTTCTCCCTTTCGCGAAGAAATGTCTCTTCTGTTGATTTCTAAGTTTTCGGCTGAATTACTCCGTAACTTTTCTGCTAAAAGCTGTCCTAGGCTTAGTTTTCTTCTATTGTATTACTTTTACAAATTATTTTCCATTAAAAACCCTTTTAATTGATATTTTATGCTTTCTATTATTTAAATTTTCTTGTGTTGACGGTTGGCTATTGGAGTTGGACTTCTAATCCGTGACGTCACGCTACCTGAACCGAGATTTCTTGTTCAATCTTGAAAACTTTGATTATGAACTATTTTTCGTTCTTTTTGCTGTAACTTTTGAATGGTTGGTCCGATCTTCGGTTTCTCTTTGGATTCTTGGTTAATTGGATAATTGGTTCACGAGTGTGCCATTATCAGAACATCTTCTGAATGAATGTCACCTGACAACTGTTGGCACAATAAAGAAGAACAAGAGGGAACTACCAAAAGACTTAACAGACCAAAAGTACAAAAATCGTCAAGTAGGCTGTAGCATGTTCTTATTTCACGAAGATCTAACTGTTGTCTCTTACAAAGCCAAAAGCAACAAACTTGTAACCTTATTGTCAACAACGCACCAAGGCCCAGCAATAAATGAGGCTACAAGGAAACCTGAAATCATCATGACATACAACTCAACAAAAGGTAGTGTCGACACCTTTGACTGATTCTACTGTATCATTATTTATTTTCATATTTTAGTTTTTTAATAAAATTGGTATTGCTATAAGCTGTTCTGTCAGGCTCAGACGTGCAAGGTTTTACGTCGGCCTCGCGTGACATCATCGCTCTAACGCATTCCAACTTTACGAAGTTTTAGTGCAGCAATTTAAATGTTTTAAATTTGCCTTGAGACGACTGACTTTTCCAAGCCGTCTCAACCTGTTTACAAGGAATGGGCCGTTTGATATCACTGTCTACCGTTTTAAATTTGAATTCCTAAAATATTTGCTAAGTTTTGTTATGTGTTTTGCAAGGCTCAGGAGCCGACCAGTACGGATCTTTGATTAGAAGATCCCAAGTGTTGATGGCAAACATAGCCCTTTTTCTTGGAGATTCTACAAAACGGTTCTAATCCTAAATTTCTCTGGCGATGCTTTATTTGCCAGCATTCTCATTTCTGCTAATTCCAGCATATCCTGGCACCCAACAAAGTGTAACACTGTTATGGCCACTTAGCTGTGATAGGGTCTTGAAGCAATCCCAGACTAGCCTTGATCTAAATTATTTTGAATCTTTTGCTTTCAAGGCTAACTGACTGTTGCTATAGTTGCGAATTTCCTTATCTCTGTATCCAAGTCTTAAATTTCCTTGGACTTATTACATTAAAGCTGTTATTTCCGACTGGAATACTGTGGGATGTAGCCCCATCGGTAACAAAATTGTCTGACCTAGTTCGCTTCCACAGATACCTGCGCCTGTTTCATGTTTAGTTTTTGAACTGTCTGTAAACCACTCAAGTTCTCCTAGAGGTCTTCTTCCCTCAGACCATTTCTTACGTTATGGTATTGTCACAAATTACTTTGAGAAGGAGTAATGTGTTTTCATATGGTCAGAGATCATGTCTAATACATAATCTCCTGTGACCATTGTTGAAATTTTAGAGTGTCCCAACTTACCATGGGACTGTTTCCATAAACCCTCGCATTGTATGCAATAAGCACTTTTCCTAGCCTCTATCATAATACACATGTTTATAGGAAGAATGTTAAGGCAACAGCCCAAAGATGCTCCAAGGGCACTATAAACAGCTCCTGTTACTACAAGACAGGCCAAGTGTCTGAATTCCTGTCAGTTTTACAGTTGAATTTCTATTTTAGGCCACCACACAACGGCACTTTACTTAATAGCAGGTCTCACTACAGAGGTGTAAAGCCAAAACATAAAACATCAGCTTCAGCCTTAAACACCATGTCCCACCAATCACGCGCCTGCATGCGATAAGTGACCTTTTACCCCTATCGATTACACGGTTTATTACTTTTAATTTCAGTTCCCATTTTAATTACACTACTGACGATAGTTAGAGGTCCAAGACCCTCCAACTTCTTTCGTCTAGTAAATGAAATAATTTCAGACTTGGACGGATTCACTGACAATCCTACCTCCTTTCACCAACGTTCTACTGTCTTTAGTGCTAATCCAAGCAGTTCCCTGACAGTTGATGTAAACTTGCCAACTACAAGTATCACAACATCATCAGCATAGTCCTGAGCATACACACCAATGGTGTTAAGATTACTGATGAGGTCATCAATCACTAAGTTCCACAGTAAGAGGAGCAATACTCCTCCCTGTGGACAGTCTTGAGTTGTATTGATCTCTACATCTTAGGTCAACTTTCATCTCCACCTGGAGATTTGTATGGGTCAAATGTACCAACTGCCCATTTGATTTTACTAAATGTAGTTATACGATTGGCCAATTTCCAATCATTAGTACTTAAATTGGGAAAAGTCTGATTACCCTTAGGTGTATTTTCCCATGTTATCTTTTCTTATGGTGGATCTCGGAAAGTAGGTATTTAAGAGGATTTCCAACATCTCCCTAGCATCCACAAGATACTTACCATTAGTATTTCAAATAGTTCCTATTGGTGAGATAGAATCCTTAGATAATATCCTCTGGATTCCAGCAGTTTCCTGTACTCCTTCAATATCTGTACAGAACTTCCTCCGTGAGTGCCTTTTTGTTATGATTGAATAATAAAATAGAAAGATAATTAACTTAATCACCAAAACCACTGTTTTAATTAGTATACCTGAAGAACCCAGGCCTAGAAAGGGCGATTCCTAACACCAGGTACACCTAGCAGTGAACATAATAAATTGAAAATTTCTGTCATTGTTTTTGTTGGGATTTTTTTTGATTTTGCATGGATTGAAAGCAATGTCTGACAAGTCTTTCTACGTCACACTCCATCTTAGACTAATAACAAAAAATATTGCAAGAGACTATATTTTGCAAATAACTATGTACCTAAGACATAATTACTATAGTCTTTAAATTTTGTTGGTAACACCAGTCTCAATCCATGATAAATACCCTTTCTATACTATAATCAGAGACAGTGTTTGTTGTTTTTAATGAATTGTAAACGTGAATCTCTTAGTATTTTCAAAAAAATTTCTGTAAGTGCAACAGGACGATTTTCGAATTGATCAAGAAGATATAATAAAAAATCTTCTGAATTAACAGATGTCAATAGTATACCTAACGATATTGTGGTATATAGTATCAATGTAAAAATTAGGTAGTAATAATATATTGTTTACACTGATGACCGACGGTACTTGATAGAATTCCATTTTAACAAATAAAACACAATTTTTCTTTCGTAAAATTCTATAATTTATTTGGTCTAGCCGACCATGGTTTCGCCAGTTACGGCATTGACGAGGCTCTTACAAGACTAAATACAATACACACCATAACTATTATAAAAGGCAGGAAATTCCCGTTAACAAACAAAGCACAAAGACCCGGGGGTAAACCCCCCCCCCCTACAGGTCATTCACACAGGTATTAACCAACCTTGAATAGAGGTTGAAGTAAAGAAGAAAATGACAAAAAATCCGTTTGGTCATTTAAAACTAGATTAGCATCATTACACAAAACTCTCTTAATTTCTAAAATTTCCAAAACTTTTAATTTTCTACTTTTTACGTTCACATGTAGAATTTCAAAATTAACATTAGAATAAAAATCTGTCAATGCATGATTTTTTAAATGGTTAGAAAAACTAGAATCATTATAACCTAACCGCCAACTCCTTTCATGCTCACCTAACCTACACTTAAAACTACGGCCTGTTTGGCCAACATAAGCAGCATTACAAATACTACATGTCAGTTTGTACACAACACTTTTTTGCATTTTTTCTATTTTATCTTTGGAATTTACCAACATCTTTCCTAAATTTTGTTTACAATAATAAGCTGGTTTACAGTGTTTTTTCTTTTCTAAAACTTACCAACTGCATGGCTAACTTTACCAAAATAGTTAATAATTCTACGCCACTTTTGTGTGGGATTATTAGAATTGACTATTGGGAAAATAAAGGATTTAGCCATATTTTTTAATTTTCTTTTTAACATTTTATCAATGAGATTAACCTCATAACCATTATTAATGGCTATTTGTTTAATACATACAAGCTCAGCACAAAATCATCATTAGACATAGGAATATTAATGAGGCGATACAACATACTATGAAAAGCAGCTAATTTATGATTATAAGGATGTTGTGATGTAACATGTATAATGTTGTCACTAAACGTAGGTTTCCTAAAAATGCTGAAATTATGCCTACCATCAATGATTTTAATTGTAAGATCTAAAAAATTAATTTGATTATTCTGTCCTACTTCCATAGTAAATTGTATCACCGAGTTAATAGAATTTAAATGATTTAAAAAACACTCAAGTTGGCCGCCAACAGTACCAGTTGAAGGTACTGACCGCCAACTTGAGTGTTTTTTAAATCACTTTTTTATTGCAATTGGACGATTCTAAGTGGGCGAAATGTTGAATTGCAAAATACATGTTTTCCGGTCGTTAGACTAAACCATGCGTCAACACTCGACCCGAAATTGGGTCGAGTAGCCACTATAGGGTTAAAAATATCCACCAAATCAAAAATATATAATGCTGATCTATTGCCCTCTCAAAAAGGTACAATTTATATCTAATTTTTTTTTCTAAAATGCTTGGTTTTTGAGTATATTAACACTTAAAACGGCACGCGACCTACAAGTAGGTCACCCACGTGCTCCCAAGTGATTTCACCAACTCTAAAACACATATTTTGCAATTCACCATTACGCCCACTTAGAATTGTCCTATCACAATAAATAAAATACCGTTGGAAAAGTAATGTTCCGTAGATGCATAATCATGCAAAAAAAATACCACAAAACGTTATAAATAATATTCCAAAAATTGGTGAAGTTCGCATATTTTTGTTGCGTAAAATCGTAAATTTCAACTCTGCGCTTTTTCGTAAAACGCGGCTCTATTTTTCCCGATACAATTACAACTCTATTTATCTGTCATTTAAGTCAACTAAAACACTGTTCTATAGATCACATGTTTCTCTTTCTAACCGTAGATTACAAATTTTTCTGCATCTAACAGATCCAGAGATATATCTATTTGACCATAGAACAAACTTGACGGCAAGAAATTCAATTGGCATTCGGTGCATTTTACGAATAGACGTAATCATTTCTCTATATTTTAAAAACATATTTTTCTTTACAGTATGTTATAGGGGAAATTTCATTCTACAAGTTGGTACTACTTGACATTCTCTACAGTTATTTTCAGATTCTTCTTTCCAAGACCAAACGTAGGCAATACTTCGTGATGCAGTGAAATAAATTAGACGCAAAAGGGCGTGGCATTTGTGTAATATTTTTATTATTTCTTTTATTTTGAAGGTTTGTGTATACAAATTGTATATAAATTGTGTATACAAGTTACAATATATGTGTTTTTATTTCTAAAGTTTATGTTTTTGAGTGAATGTACCGTTTATATATGGATAACCTAAAAGGCACGTTGTAAGTGTAGCCTATATGCATATTTTCTTATATTTAGTGTTTTATATGATTATACAAGTGAATATGTGTGTTATTCTTTGTAAAGTATATTGTCTTAGTAAAATCTAATGATTTTGTCTTAGGCCTAGCTTTAGGAAGTTACTAATTACGCCTAAATGTCAAGAGTTCAAACCTAACCTCAAGCGTCAGAATATCAATTTTTGGAAAATTGTCATTTTTATATTGAAAATGTAACAAATTTTTATTTTTTTCCCCTAAATATATTCACAAATATATTACAAATCTCAAGTAATGTTTGAAAAAAATCCAAAAAATCTATTAGTATGTTATTCATTACCATTTATGTGAAATTTCTGCTCCGTTACTTTTCGATTTTTTGGTATTTGACCAAAAAACTCCAAATGTGATAAATCTAATTTTTTTTTCACTACACACCTACATTCTATGCACCTTTCTGAACATAATGAGATATAGAACTTTTGTATAAAATATATATTACTATGTTTGGTAAATTGTTGAATATAAAATGACCAATGTCCCGAAATTCATAAAATAATTTTTTACATTTTGAAAATGTAACAATTTTTTTTTCCTAAATATATTCACAAATAATACAAAAAAATTGTGTATATCTTAGAAATAGGTAGTAAGCTATTGATTTTGGATTATACAGGTTTTTCCTGAAAAATGGTAACTTCGTTTTTGACATGTAACATACTTACTCCAAAACCGTTTCAATTTTTTTTTTTATTACATAGATGAATTCTATGCATCTTTCTGAGAAAAATGATATCTTATAAGTTAGGTTTTGTGTAAAAATAATATATTTTATTAATTTTTAAACAAACGAAGAATTGTCAAGAAAATTAACATTGCCGGCTGTAGGGTTAAGAATATTAAGGTGAATTAATTTAATGTTCATTCGATATATTATGTACAAAGATTTGCAATTTGTTGTAAACATAAACTGATAATAATAAAATGATTGACATTTTGGTAGTCATGGTTGTAATGCACATCAAGATTTGCATTTGTTCGGTTTCACATTTATCGTTCTCTGACGTAGATTATGATTAGTTTAGTTTGAGACTAAAGAATTCCCTTGGTGAAGGATTCTTGGTGAGTATCAAAAAGGTTTGTGGATATGTAACAACTGAAGATGATACTTAGTCATTGAAACGCCAGCGTCATCTTGAAGAAATATACTTTTTTTATTGTGGAAGAATTAATTGTCTTTCATTAGGGAGAGTGAAAGGTTGACAAGGTAGTAAAACAATAAACAAAACCATATAAGCAATTTATATTTTAATGTCAACAATTATCCAATGATTAAATTTAGTTATGAAATTAAAAATAATAATTAAAAAAATAATATTAAATAACATTGAACTTGATTGTGGTAAAAAATTAACAATGTTCAAAAAAAGGGCACTTTGGTATTGTGATTATAATTAGTATAGTTTCATTTTATGTACAGTATTTCTTTTTATATATATATATATATATATGTATAGATATATAAATATATATATGTATAGATATATAAATATATATATGTATAGATATATATATTATTATTTTATATATATATGTGTGTGTGTTTGTGTGCGTGTGTGTGTGTGCGTGTGTGTGTGTGTGGTTATGTAGAAAGTTATCATCCAGTTCATAACGGCTGGCACTATTGTAGCTGATGACCCATCTATAGCTACACTATTGTCTCCATCCTGAATCTCCTGGAAAATATAAATAAAAATACATAAAAAGTTTTTCTATTGAACAACGAGACTTAATACAATAATTCACATTTATATGTATTACAATTCTAATACTAGTTTCCTTCAATGTAGTCCACATTCACACTTGCACACAGATGATGTGTTATTTTCATTTGTTGAACACTTAGCACAGATCAGTTTTTGCCAGCTGTTCTAACACAACTGGCTCAAAACATTCCTTGATTTCCATTTTAGCAACAAGAAAAAAGTCAAGTGATGTCAAATCACATGAATATAAAGGATGTTCCAGTGTAATACTGTGTTTGTCAGCTAAAAACTGCAAGAATGAATACATTTTCCCACAGTTCTGTTCATTTTTTTACTGAAACTTCCTCTTAACTTTGTCAAAACTTGTTTATAATAATACCTTTCACTGTGCCTTCTGAAACCCATTCTTCCAAAATTATGCATTGACATACAAAAATACAATGAGTATAGCTTTAAATTTGGACTTGCTTTCACAAGCTTTATTCAGGTTTTATCAAAAGTGATGATTTTTTTGAAAAAAATTGGGGTTGGGATCAAGTTTCTGCAGCATCTCATCACAGATTTCCTTGTGATGTTCTTTTTCCTCTTGTGCACGAACTTTAGGGGCCATTTTGGCACAAACTTTTTTCATACTGAAATCCACAATCAAAATTTTCTACTCAGTGTATTTGTCAATGTTTATAACATCAGCTATCATTCGGACACTTTGTCGGTGATCTTTTTAAACAATCTGGTTAAAGTCTACATTTTCTTCTATTCTTAGATAGAAATGAAAATGGAATTAAATAAAGCAAGCACAAACATTAGCAATTTTTTCTTGGTGCTCACAAATTTACAATAACATTTTTACTTGGTCACATATAAGTAGTATAGAGATAGTTTTGTGAAGGTGCAACAAAATTGTATGCTGCGTTTTTATAAAAAATATTCATTTTGAGGTACCTTGAGTCCAGAAAAGTAGTTTTTTAAATAATGTCTGTCTGTAGTCCATGCAAAAAGAGGTGGACCGATTTTTATTAAATTTGATGTGTAGATTTAGTTAGAATTAGGTAATCCAAAAATTCAAATAAAAAAAAAAAAGTATGTTATTTACCAAATTTTAACAACATTGCTTAAACCATTCAAGGTGTAGCTCATTGTTTTACCAATCATACAGACAAATATCACATTTGAAGGAAACAGATTAACATTTTAAAATTTTTTGTAAACTTTCTGAGTGTAATAAAATAAGATAACCAACTTATACGCACATAATATTTTTAAAACATAACAATTTATTCCTGGAAACACCAGATGATGTATATACCATTATTAAAATAGCAATGCTGGATATTCCAGCAGATTTGTAGACTTTTTAAAACTTTGATATATTGAGCATTCACTTGTTTAGAATCTTAAAAAATTATTTACAAATTGATAAATGTTCAAACTGCTTGGCTACATGAGATTGTAACCTATTTGTTATTGATACTTTATAGTGTCGTAACAACACTTGTCTTTTTGTTCTACAATCAGTTATTTTGTTACTGAATTAAGGTTGTTTAGTAAACTTCTATTATGGTGTTTATCTTGTTCTTTTATTGATTGTGTTTTACTAAAATTAGTAAATTGTTAATTTACTTTAATAGAATAGTAAATTGTTAGAAGTGTAAAGTAGGTGTAGGCTTATATGTATATGTTGTTATGGATTTATAAATACTAATTGTAACCTAGAATTTTATAAATAAAATGGTATATAATATAACTATAAATAAATATACTACATATTATCTAATTTATACAATATGTATGTAATATTTTTTAAGTTTGGGGAATTTTAATTAAAAACCACAACAGATATTTAATTTTCAATTGGATAGAAACATTCCTTGTCCAATGACAATGGTATATTTATAGCTAATAATTAATATACCAGGTGTTGCAGAAAAGTGGAGGAAAATGTATGGTGCGTGTAAAAATGGAACCATCTTAAATTAGAAGCTCCTGCAGTTTTCGAAGCACCTGTTAAGAATAGGTTAATGTTAGGTTAATTAATTAATTTGTAAATTATGTTAGGAAGAACTAATATTAACAAAGCTCATAATGAACCAACTATTGTGAAAGAATTGAAAAAGTGTTGAAATGCTTGACTTGCAACAAAAGTAGAGCATCAGAAGCCACAATAGATATATAAGCGGTCAGCACAATATGGAAGGGGTCTTTGGTCTTTGGGAGCTTTGGAAGATACACGGCTGTGTCGATAGCTGTGGTGCAGGAACTCTACTCCAGGAAATCTATTAGCCCAGGAAATCTACTCTACACCAGTAAGCAAGCATTTTTACATTTATAAAGTCACCAATAAATTAATAATCTCATTTATTAAAGAGTAACAATAGTTGGAATACTTTTGGGCTTAGTGAAATGAATATTTAGTTTGAATATTGTTCATTTAATTAAATTCTTATTATTGTATTGTATTTAAAAATATTGTATTAAATTCTTATTCTTGCATTGTATTAAATAAAGTATTTTTTGTATTGTATTTAAAGTATTAAATAAAGTATTAAAGTATTTGAGTATTTAAAGCATTACACAAGTCTCATAAGCAATAATAAAATTAATTAATATATTGAGCCACTGATTTTTGATTTAAACTAAGAACCCAGGCAATTTTGAGGGCCGTTCATAACACACCCGAGACAAAAGATATTTTTAAATTGACCTATTTGTGAAGGAAGTTGTTTGTATATAACAAAGAAAAATTAATTTGAAAAATGAAGGAACATGATGGACTTTGCCCATTGATATTAATTATTTGTTATTAATCGGTTGAATAAAAAAGTTGTTGTATCTGTGATTGACTCTGGTTGAGCCTTGCGTTTGTTAAGATTCAGACTATTCTATACTATATAGTTCTAACAGTTGATCGAGAAGAAATCACTGTTGAATTTATTTCACTCTGCACTAACAATTCGAAATGTGCTCCATTGAGGACAAACACTCGTGAAGTCCCAGTAAAGTTTGCTGAAGAAAATCTTGGGTGAGCGGCTCTAAACCACACTACCATTCTTAGTATGATAGAAAGGTTCAAATCACTGAAAATGTGCAATTTCCTCAAAGAGGAAGTCACTACCAATGACGAGTCACTGACACTGAACAAAACGTGATAGAAACTATCTATGAGTCACCTAATTCATCTACAAGACAAATCGAACAAGATTTAGGAATTTGTAACAACTATATTTCAAAAATAAAATAAAAATTCCAAAGTTTCAAAATAAGTGCACAACAGGAATTACGTGAAGGTGATAATTTTAAACAAATGGAATTCTCTTAGGAAGTATTGGACTTTGAAAAACTAAACGACAACTTCATCAGCATTTTACTGATGAATTGTTATTAGGATCGAAGCATACTCCTACCACTCAGAATATCCATATGGGGTCATCAAAAATCCTTTTTCGGTAACCGTTACTCATTCACAGCACCCCCAAAGTGTTAATGTTTGTGCAGGTATTTTAGGAGCACATTTTTATCATGGAACATTAACAGGCATAAGTTATTGAGATATGTTAGAAACCGATATTATCCAAAGAATATTTAACGTTGATGAAGATAACTTATATTATCAACACGACAAGTGCCCCGCACACAATTACAGGTCAGCCTCACATTACCTCGGAGACATGTTTCAGGAAAGAGTTATTAAGACCTATGCGACACGTTTCAAGTGTCCAACTCGTTCGCCAGACCTCGCAAATGTCGAGTTTTTCTTATGGGGACATATCAAGTCAATAATATACACTAATCCCAGAGGCTTTGAGCATATAGTTAAAGCATGCTATATAGTGTGAGTGTGTGTGTGTGTGTGTGTGAGAGAGTAGTGTGTGTGTGTGTGTGTGTGTGTGTGTGTGTGTGTGTGTGGTGTGTGTTTATTTTTTTAATTACTAATAAAAGATTAGTAACATTTTCCTTAGTTATTTACAAATAACTTCCTACACAAATTGGTCAATTAGAAAAATATCTTTTCCTTCCTGTGGGTTGAAAATGGCAACATCTAATTTATGATGGTGTTGCATTTTCACTTACACCTTACCTTCTCCCCCATTTCCCTTATAGTACATCGAAAACTGTAACACTCTCTCTCTCTCTCTCTCTCTCTCTCTCTCTCTCTCTCTCTCTCTCTCTCTCTCTCTCTCTCTCTCTCTCTCTCTCTCTCTCTCTCTCTCTCTCTCTCTCTCTCTCTCTCTCTCTCTCTCTCTCTCTCTCTCTCTCTCTCTCTCTCTCTCTCTCTCTCTCTCTCTCTCTCTATATATATATATATATATATATATATATATATATATATATAATTTTATAATTGTTATTTAATTAATACCATTTGCCTGTTTTTTACACACAAACAGGTCACTGTTACAGGATAAACTGATTGCTGCTACTAGTGTTAAAGTCTATATAAAATAAATATGTTATATGCAGATTTTTATAGAGAAAAATAAAATATTACATAAAACATAAATAACAATCAAACATAATATAAATAAAGATAAAACATAACTAATAATAATTAAATAAAAATAATTTATATAAGCATTGTTAGTAATCCTCGTATGTTATATTACATATAACGAAATACAAACAATATATATTATTACATTTCTATAAAATAAAATTTGTTTAATACCAAATGGAAAATAATAGAAATGAATCTATTGCAATAACCAAAAAAAAAGGAAGATAATAGAAAGGAATCCAGTATAATACCAAATAGAAGATAATAGACACGAATTAATTATAGCACTACATTTTTAGGAGTGTGAAATATATATTTCATCATGAATCTACACATGTACCGAGCCCAGTACATCCTAGAAGCAATTGCTCCAGCCCTTCTCCTTCCTCTTGCTGGAGCCCTTCTCTGCTTGTACACCTGAAAACTACCTGGTAAAACTCTAATATTAATGTTCTTCCAACCAGGATGAGCTGATCTGGTAGGCTTCTTTCTATAAATCTGTCCATTTTCACTAATTTCATACCACTCTCATTCTTTCGGGTCATATGTAACACAAAAACACCTGTATCTCTTAACTAAACTGTGCTAGTCTTTAAGGTTACTTGGTGACCTCCTAGAGTAAGCAGCCTTCCCTGTTCGAGTGGGCTCTGAATTTTCAAATAGTCATTTTGTTCAAGATGGGGGTATATCAGACTATACAGTGTTATCATACGAGGAGGAGATGAGTGGAAAGGGATAAACTCTTGCTGTTGATCTTGAGAAAGCAGTGAAGATACTCAAATCGAAGGCCACAAAGGTAAGATTTAGATGAGCTGTAAAAATGAGGTAAGTGGGTGAGGAGCAGAGATACACTGTTGAAGAGACTTGTGTATTGACCCTTAAAAATATATAATTAAGAGTGACAGAAGCAAAACAGGAAAGATCAGGTGGATTCACACCAGAATCTACCTGAAAAGGAGGAAAGAGGATGGTAAGAGGATTGTGAACTGGCCCCCAGTTCACAAAGTTCAAAACTTGATAAGCTATAGTGGAGGTGGGAGTTAAAGTGAAGATCTTCACAAAGTTTCCAGCAACCCTTCTGCCCAAGGAACAAATTAGTGGTTTATAAATTATGCTTCCGAGAGTTCTGGGACAGAGAGTTGACATTTTATGCAAAGAAAAAAGTATATTTTTAAATAGCAGCCAAATTTTTTAATTTATTGTTTTTAATACACTTTTATGAAAATTCAGTAAAATGTCTCAACATTTTCAGCTTAGTGATTTGGAGATAACATTAATGATTGAATAACGTTAACAAAAATTAAATCTTGCATATAGATGTAGTATAATTATTTATATTTACCTGTATAATCCTACAATTATTATAGACAAATAGCAAAAATCAACCATCGTCCTGTGTTTCTACAGATTCTTGCGGCTGTTGAAGAGTTTCAAGATGGGACAGAGTTCTGATCGCTTCTGATTTCTTGACAGCTGGCAAAGCTTGGTACATTTCTACAAGTGCATCCATCACAACATCTGGGGAATCCTACATAAATAAGAGTTAATAAAACATTATTCAATTCTATCTTCTTCACATGCTTAATCTTTATTATGTTGCTTAAACATTACAATAAGTTTCTTCCACCAATATTTTTGCTCACATAAAGAAAAATAAATGGTGCATAAACGCTAATACCAGACTTCCCAAGTTTGAATTATTACAAATAAGGAGATTTTTAGCGATTAATTTATTTTTGTTGTTATGAATCATAATAATTCTTTTTTAACAAAGTGGGTTACTGTTAATACAACATGTGAAAAATACATAATGTAGTCTATATAACTTAGTTTTAAAATATACAAGTGTATGCTGGTTGAATTACTTACCAAATTTTTCACAAAACTTTTGTATCACAAATTTGTCTATATATACGCAGGTTTTAAAGGACAGAGTTTTTAAAAAAATTTAAAAGATAGACTTTTTGTGACAGGTTTATTCACAAGTTTTAAAAGAATGCAGTTTTTTTTACTGTGTCTATTTACAAAATTAAAAAAATATATATCTATTTATATTCACATACTGTAACTATCGTTTCTACTATTAGACACGACAGCAAGCGAATCCATACGGCAATAAGTGGTTGACCTTTAGTCTACGTCAACTTCTTGTGTAAAATAACTAAGCCTGCAATATGAAAAAAATAAACACTAAGTGTTTACTTATGAAACTAAACAATTGCCTAAATATTTTACTGGGAAAACTATCTAAATGCATCAAAACAAGAATGCTTTTACTTTTTTCATACTAGTATTTATTCTTAAAAACCAAATTGTGTTGAAATACAGAACGCAGGAGATTGCATTCAAAATACGGAGTCTCTGTCCTAAATATGGAGAACTGGCAAGTCTTTAAAACATTTAAAGATAAACACATATAAAATATTTAAATTTAACCATTACTAAAGACAAATGTACTTAAAAAAGAGAGTTTTAATGACTGTAATTAAGGTTTATTTTAGTTTTCCAACTTCTACCCATCTATATTTTGACTTCCAATTTGACACAATGCACAATACTTCAGGTTATAATCCTTTGAAATACACCAATATTTGATCAAATTATAGAAGAGGATCTTAAGGAATTCAACTAGAGGTGTGCAAAATCTCTAAAATTGAGATTTTTAATGAAAGAACTGAGTATGGTATCGAGCCCTTTGGTGATAACAACTTCATTTATGGAATGTATTCTTCTTCATTAGAGAACAAACCCCCCCCCCCTCCGATTCATTTAAAATTTTTCTTATATTTACATAATTCTACTGTAATTATGAATACCTCAAAGACAAAGTTTATTCATACATTTTTCAATGTGTTCAACAATTTAGATTGATATAAAAATTGTCTAGTCAGGACTGAGGTATCACAACCTTCTATAAGAAGATGTTTATGGTGTAAAAATATGAATCGAATGAACTAAGCATGTTGCAAATGAAAGAACACAAAGTTTTTGCAAATAACTCGACACAAAGGAGTCAAGAATGTTAACAAAAAATCCCACATTGAAAATGACTTTCGAGAATAGCCATGGAATATATAGCAATAATCATGAATAAATTGAATATACCCTTATGTTTTCACCAGTACATTTTAGAACATTCCTGAATCAAATATTTATCAATTCATGAATTTCAACATCATTTTGCAAAAACTAAAATTGTTTTGCATTAAAAATAACTTGATATGAAATTGATAATGTAATCTTTGTATTCATAACTGCAAACTTAGGGTGACCAAGTTTTCTACAATGATTAAAGACTGGTGGGAAATTTAAGGTTTTAATATCCACTTTACAGTATATATAAAAATCATACTTTAACTATAATTTTACTGAATTAAAGATTACTCAAATAACAATAAAATAAGTTAAAATGTATGTACTGGAATAATTAGTTAAACTAGTTCTTTCACGTTTAAAGACACTAAAATGTAAAATAGTTTTTTTTTACGAAGAAAATAATTTTATTTAGTTCTGAATTTGAACACCAGGCTTCATCAATGTATTTTATACTCCCAATACATCATTTAGTTCATAATTTCAATACCATGTTTGACAATCATACTCTTCTTTCATATTTAAAAGTAATGTCATTGTTACAGAATACATTTAATCTTATAATCTGCTAAGAAAATGACATATTTTTTTTCGTATAATACATAATAGTACATTTTTATTATAGATAACAACAATATTTGAGCAAATTGATTATAAAAGAAATTTACATTTTACAAACAGATTAGATTATATTCAGATTCTAAATAATAAATATTTATTTCTTCATGCACTAGATAATATGTACAAATTATAAAACATTTGTTCTTAACCACTAATGAGTTAAGTCTACACAATCAACTTGCAAGAATTTCTAAGATTAGTAATAATTCCAAGATAGTTTTGTTTAACGGTAACAACTCTTGTACCCATTATTTTTCCTCGATTTAAATTAACATATAAAAATTCTTGGTGATGCTCTTGTTCTCACTTTTGTTTTTGCTTGTTCTCACTTCAAAATAAAAAAAATAATAAATTATTGTGTTCTACGTTAGATACCCCTAAATTTGTAGTTGTGATATTACATATTCATTGTAAACCCAAAAACACATTTAAATTTGCATAAAACCAGTCAACATATTCTAAGAAGACAGTACTGATAATGTAGACAAATATTTACAATAAAAACACTTTTTTAACTCATTGAGGAGGAGGAGGGACAAACAGTTATATCTGTGAAAATATAAACCTTTTGTACATTATTGTATTCAATTTTATACTATGGAAACCAAAGTTACAGTAAATAATCAAATTTTTAGGAAAGTTTATTAAATATTGCGTTAATGTAGCTTTTGTTTCATTCTGTTTCGTTGGTAAATCTATTGATGAAAGAATAATAAAGTATGATTTCAACTCCTATGGACCTTAACACGTTCCTAACTGGAATACTTTTGCTACAAGTCACCATTATAGAGTGTGATTTATCAAATATTTAGATCAAATTATCTTAAACAAAAATTCAATAGTAGAGAAGAATACTAATAAAATGCTACACTTGCACTGGAAAATTATTTTGTATTTTTTTATACCAATCTTATGTAAAATTCAAAGGGATTTTTTTTGTAATACATTTCCTCTGAAATTGTTAAATATATTAAACCATAGATATATACCATGAAGATATATACAGGATGGTTTTGGTTGCAATGAATGCAAAATGAAATTAATGTGCAATGTTATTTTTTTAAAGAAATTTTATATTAGAATTTTCATTATTTTTCTTTTATCAAGCTCTAAAACTACACCTATATACCATATGTTTAAAGTTTTTGGTTTAAACTGTTTTAGAACATGCGAAAACATCAGTTTTTCCTGTAATCTGAAGACAATTCCTGTTGTAGAAATGTACAGGAACTTACCCGATTTTTCACGAGGATTTGGTAGATTGTAAAATAAATCATGTAACTGAATGAAATAAAAAAAAACCCTTATATATATATATATATATATATATATATATATATATTTAACTGAGACTTCTACAACCAAAGTTTAATCGTCACTTGTGAGTAAAAAAAATAAGAAAGGACAAGTGGACATAGCTAATATTATTCATAACTCATTTCCATATATCCACTTATAAACGAAGTGGTAGGGGAATATTCTTAGCATAATTGGACAAGTAATATAGGAACCTGAAATATGTAATTAGTTCAAAAACTAATTCCATGACTGCTAAGTTTAGAGCGAAAACTTAATGTGAATTGGTCATTTAAGTGTTGTATGATTGTACGTTCACATATAAAACATTATTTTGTTTTCACTTTTGCGCTCCTCTCACATGAACATCACTGTACTACCACAGAAGAAACTTGAATGAATAAAACAATAATAACAATATTAAAAGAGAAACAAGTTCACTATTTATATTATTTATCAAAAATTGTCTAAAGATAAATACCTCCAAAGCAGTCTTAATTTGTTGAATGATTGCGTCTCGCATAACACTTTTTATATTGTTTGAAATAATGTTGTTAGCATTCTCGCTGGATTCTAGTTGATGTTGAATCCATGATACGACAGCTTCATTGTTTTCCCAGAGGTAGGCCTGAAATTAATAACAAACCAATTAATTTTTTTGTTATTAATTAGAGATTAAAGATATTCTGGGATATTATCTGTATAAATGTTAAAGAATTCATATAAAATGTGATTAAACTATATATCTAGTTTAATATATCCCACAATGTCATAACTATTTAATGACAGGAGGGGATGAGATATGTAAAGGACGAATCAAGCAAATTTTTAGAGGGTCCCCAGGAAATTTTTTTTTTTTTAAATCGTAATATGTCCTAAGTGTATTTTTAAGATCACCATACATTCCTTGATGATTCTTATATATAAGAAACATATAAGTTACGTTCTCTGCCCTGAACAATAGGTTTTAAAAAACTTTTATTTTTATAAACTAGCTTATTTATTATAACTAATAGCATATGCACTGAAATTAATATAATAAAAAGTTTTTGGATACAATTGATTTGCATTCAATGTATACGGAGTAAGATACTTAACTACTTGATTAGTTAAAATTATAATAATTGAATTCTCATATCCACTGAGAAGAACCGTTTGGTTCGAAAGTCTGCTACTTATCTAAGCTCTGTAACAATTACAATAGAAAAGATGAATCAGCTTAAAAACTACTGGGATCATCATTTAAACTACAAATAATACATTATTTATTTACATAACTTATATCAATTTTTTTTCAGATGTTATTTCAATCAAATCAAATTTGACAGGGAAACAGATTTGGCAACAAAGCAACATACAGTCAAACAACTATTTAATTTTGGTTTTAAAGCTATTAGTAATGTTACTGATAGCATGTATTCAGACATATGCCATCATTTGTATATATAAAAACAAATACATAACATTTTGAGAGGTTAGATCAACTCTTGTTATCAAATGAAAAATCAAGAACATAACAAACATGAAAAGAGACAACACAGCCTAGTATCCTAAACTATTAATCTAAGAAAAGTACTCAGAGCTAAAACAGGCCAAAGCAGTCAAAAAAACAAAGACTATACACAAACATAATCAGATAAAAACCACAAACTAAAAGAACTAACAAAATAAATTACAAACACCAAATTGAACTAAGATCATTAAACAAAAACAGAAACTATTGTCATGCCATAGTTAAATAACAATTTTATTGGAGTAAACAACCCTTTGTACCCTTTCTCAGGAGTTTAATGTGACCACCTTGTACTCACAACCTGTAGTGAATTAATCGGATCATTTTTATAAAGAAAGATGTGATAAGGTAAAAATTAAGATTTAATTGAATGTGTTGAATACAGCGCTTACAATAGTGGGGGTTAACCGGATTAGGTAATATTTTGTACTGAATAAAGTCAATTTTAAAATAAAAATAGATTTTCAAAACAACAAAATAAATAATCATGTTTAAATTTAAAATAAGTTGTTTAAAATAAAGTGTTTATAAAATTAGTGGATTTTATGGGGAGTATGTTGAACTTTTGTAACGGTTAACCGGAACAGCTCGCTCGCGGAAGAGAGAGAAAATCTCGTGGTTTAGTCAGTCTTAGTTGGAAGTTTGTAGGTGATGGTTGTGTTAAAAAGTCTTGAATTGGGGCTTGTTGCTCCAGGACCTACGAGAGGTAGTTCTCCGAGTTTCTGTTCGAACAATAGAAAATGTGTTAGGAAGTTTTAAATTCGTAAAAGACATGTTGTACTAACAATTTTAGAAGTGCTAAGACAATATTGTTTTCCATAAATAAACTTTTTAATGAAAAAGCGTGAAAACACGAAAATTTGAGTTATGTTGTGCAATCACTGCCACGTGATTTTCGAAATCTCGACAAAGAACTTGTCTATAGAAAAAATAGAACTATTAGTTATCATAAGACATTAATAATTGGTTTTGATACAGGTACAATAAAATAAAAATAAATCTTGTGAGAAATGAACTAAAGACATTTTTTTGAACAATGGACAATGCATCTCTACAGTATCAGCTCGCAGTCACATGGAAAGACACGAATCATCTTTCGAGGGAAAGTGCTTTTTAAATAAAGAATATAACGTGATTTGGTATAACACGTTTAGACTTTCATTATTTAACCATATATATGTATTTTTGAACAATTTAGACTTTTTCTTTTACTTTCAAGATAAATATTTGATATTATAAAATTATGTATTTCATCAATAAGATGCAATGTTTTTGTTGTGGAGTCTTAAAGTATAACAATATGATAAAGTAAAGTTATTTTTTTTAATTAATCAATTAATTTTCAATTTCAGTAAAAATTATATTTTTACTAATTAAAATTTTTACTAAGAGAAGTAAAGTAAAATCTCTTTGAATTTTTTTTAGAGTTGCAACTAAATAATACAAATTTATTAATATAATTTGACTAGATTCTTTTTCTTTGGAGATCAAAATAATGATAATAATATTGATAGGATGTAAGATGTTTTATATGAATTTTTCTTTTGATTTTGTTACATGTATTTAATATGTTTTATGTTCAATAAATGTTTATGTCAAAATTTCAGCCACAAGTGTATTCATTTCTATTCCAGAAATCACTGTATAGTACTTGTAAAAGAACTTACGACCCTGAGGCTATATTCAATAAATTCATTTCTTTTCTAAATTGGTAAGCTGAGGCTACCTGGCGCCCATAAATTGCTGAGCAAATCTTTAAAAATAATAATATTAAATTTATTTTCATTTTTTTTGTAACCAAATTATATGAACTCTTCAAGTGCATATTTTTAAATAGTTACAAAGAACTGATCATGTTTGTATATGAGTATTTATCTTCATTTCTCAGGCCTGTTTTAGCTCTGGGTTCCTTCCTTCAATAGTTTTAGTTTCAGTTTCCAACATAATCCTGGTATACTAAGGTTATGTTGACTATTTTAATGTATGTTTTGTTCTAGGTTTTTCACAAAACAATATGAGTTGATCCGTTTTCTCAAAATGTCATGTATTAGTTTTTATATACAAAAATGATGCCAAATGTTTGAATAATCTATATCAATAACCATTTAATATTTCAAAGAAAGATCATGGCCTTTACTAATCCGTCAAATACTTTTATTAAAACTGAATTTTGATCTTTGAAATTTCCAGTATTGTAACTATTAAACAAACTTTATAACTTTTCAAAAAGTTCATTTTTCTTCTAAAAATTTGTTAATAAGCTGGGTAAAAACTGAGGCCTATCAAATGAGCGATATGGTTGATAGAGTATGCCAGATGTGACCCTTAGTAAATATAAGGTTATGAGTAGTACTATTAAGTAAACTCTTACCACAGTAGTTCCTTTGTCTTCTACGAACCAGCGTCTAAGCATAGCTTGGGCTTGGCCATCACTTAAGTTTGGTTGTATTTTCATGACCTGACTTTTGATTTGGTTTTCAAGTAGTAACCTCTTTAATCTCCAATGTAACGTGCATCTAGCCCGGCGCCATGGTACGATGTCCTAAAAAGTAAATAAAACCATATATAAATTCTTTAAATGTTACTATTGTTTAGGTTAAATAAATGGAAAACAAAGATTCTTATATTTATTTTCATACAAACTAAAATGTAGTCACAAATATTTTCTCTGATTTCAGTAACAAATTATTTCTATTGTGTCTCATTGAGTGTTAACCCTTGAACTGGCGGATGTTAAATTCTCTTTGTTTATTTAAAAATTAATAAAATATATTATTTTTATACAAAACCTAACTTATAGGATATCATTTTTCTCAGAAAGATGCGTAGAATTTATCTATGTAATAAAAAAAATTTGAAACAGTTTTGGAGTAAGTATGTTTTAGGTATCAAAAAATGAATATATAACATTTTTTAGAAAAACCTGAATCATCCAAAATAAAATTTTTATCACTGTTTTTCAAGATATACAAAAGTTTTGTAATATAATTTTGAATAATATTTGATAAAAAAAAATTAATTTGTTACATTTTCAAAAAAATCTTTTTTACGGAAAAAGGTCAAATGTTACTACCTAATTTGAAAAACCACCAAAAATAGTAATATTAAGCAAAACACAACTACAAATGATCATTTCCTTCAAAAAGGTGAATAGAATTTAGTTGTGTAGTGAATAAAAATTTTAATATAAAACATTTTGAGTTATTAGGTCAGGAATCAAAAAATCGTCCAGTGGCCAAGGCACAAATTGCACAGAAAAGGTAATGTACAACATACAATTTTTTTGAATTTTTTCAAGTATTACTAGAGATTTTTAATATATTTGTGGATAAAAGTTGCTAAAAAGAAAAATCAATTTCTAAAATTTTCATTAGACAAAATTGTTTTTTAATGTAAACAAATGGAAATTTGCTTAAAAAGGTTAGAAGGACCAGAAAATAACCTCCATCTAGACAGCCTCAGTATTATATAAGTCTGACAAGCCTGTGGAAAACGGTAACTTGCAAGTTGAGAAAGAATATTCTAAAATAAATCTATGACGTAATGGGTCGTACCAACTGAAAGATCTAAACCTCATCTTCCTAATAGTGAAAAGATCGGCTACAAAATATCAATGTAAGTAATCGATATTTCCTATTTAGTAAACTGCACCGAAAGAAAAATGAGTCTGGTTCGGTTTGGTTACTACTTCGCAGAATGGATATATCTCATAAACTATATAACTTATGATAATTTCGAATTCGTAGTTCGAAAGAGAAAGAATAATACTATATAATATTGTCAACTTGTGGCGTTTGGACAAATTTACCATTTCGTAAAATCATATGAACACAGAGTACACATTTTTATATAAATGCCGTCGCGTGAAGTGAGGCGATCTAGCGGAATAGTCATCAACTTTATCAAATTCTTGAATTTTTACTTTTCGTGAGAAGGATTTAGGTATACATGATTATGAAAGCTTGAAACATCCCATTTACAATGATATATATACATTTTGATAAAATAATATCTACTAGGATAAAAGTTGAATTGAAAAAAAATGTAATTTTTAGCGTGTAAAAATGAGTTAAAATTCTTGATTTTGTTTAATTTTTATATAATAAAAACTATAACAGATATAAATATTTGGAAAGCACTGATCGAAAGAGAAAGGCGTGATCTATAGGACAGTGTTATGTTAGATCTGTTTGATAGAAAAATAGATTTGTGAACATCTGAGAAAGAATGGCATAATTTCTGTTTACAGCCGCACAATTCAAATCTTTGATATTACGCATCAAAATATGCAAACTTTAGCAATTTTTGAAATATTATTTATAATGTTTTGTGGTATTTTTTTTTGCATGATTATGCATCTACGGAACATTAGCTTCCTAACGGTATTTTATTTATTGCGATAGGACAATAATTGTAAGTGGGTGAAATGTTGAATTGCAAAATACGTGTTTTAAGGTCGATAAACTAACCAAGCGTCACCGCTCAGGTCGATATAGGGTCGGTAAGCAGATGAAGGGTCAAATCAATGCAGTTAAGGTTATATTTTGCTCTAAACCCGTTTTTTCATTTTGTTTATAATACAAACTTTCACACTTTGTTCAAATGTGATTGAAATGTAATTTCAGTGACACTGATATTAATAAATTCATAAATAAGTTCATATTAATAAATTCCCAAAATTTTAATTGTCAGAGCTGATTTTGAACAAATTACTTTTTGGTGTTGTTAAAAATTCAACTTTTAAATGAGTTATAGCTTACTCATGAGCATAAAAAACCCCTAAATACTAGTGTATGACAAAATCTGTCTAGAGCCTTGTTTGTACAGGTTGAGTATTTAAGATAGAGCTCGACCCATTCGGACATGCTGTTTTAGTTAAGTAGTATATGTTTAAATTGCTAGAAAATTGCTACTCTAGTAAAATATGCAAACAAGATTTTATGGTTTCTAAGAAATCTGTCTGAATGGATATACAAACAGAATGAGACTGATAAGTTCTTTGTCCACTGAAAGTCAACTTGTCATTATACTCATCTCTGTCGATGAACACAATGAACATTATTAGTCCTGTTAAAAAAGTGTTAAAAAACACTTTGATTAACAAAGTGTTAAAAAAGTGTTTGATTTATATAATATTTAGAAATGCTAAAACTTGGACTTTTTTTATGATTTTGTTAAAAAAAACAAAAATAAGAAAAAAGTACAGGATTTGAACCAAGGCCTTAAAATTTATTAAGTGATAAGGGTATCCATACTGGGTCGGGAAAGCACAAGAGTTGGTCAAAAAAACACTTGATAGGAAAGATAAAAAAAAGAGAGATTTTAACCCAAGACTACTTGAAAAAAAGTATAAGTACGACTAGGATCACTCAGGGTTGCCAAGACTGTACTCACTAAATTGGTGCAGACTATTGTATCAAAAAATTCTTGATAAGTATGTTACTGTTAAAAAAGAAATATTGTATTGAATACTTTTATTCCCCAACTAAAGTGCTCATTACAACCACATAATTTTTTTAGAAACGGATTCTAAGAATTGGGGATCTGCAGTTCACAGTTGAGAAATTTATAAAACTTACAGTAAAGCAGAGGGAATTTTACCAAACTAAGAAATTTTACTTATTTGAGGACACTTACAGTTGTACATTTCTTGGTTTCAATCAAAAAATGTGTTGACTGTGATAGGTTAAAAAGTTTATATGAATCACTAGAGCACTATGGTGAATATACAATGAAAAAAATTCCCCTAAACCAGAATCAAATTTTTATTAAAGTGTTAAACAAAGTGTTAAAAAGTGATTAGTTATCTTAAATAACCTAATACTAATAGTAATAAGAGCAATGGTGTGCCACAGCTGACCTGATGACTCGGCTGGGATCTAAATTCATATCCTGGTAAGGTTAACAATTTTTCATTTGTTATTTAATGTAAAATTACTTACATGAATCACTCCCTTCTCATGCATTCTTTCAGGTGTGTCGTGTAAATCAGCAAAATGTACTGCTACTTGATGATACATAGGCATTAGATATTTTTCTCTCTCTATAATACACTGTTCTATGCTTGTTTTCTCTTCAGGAGACAGCTCAAGTGATTGTAATTTCCGTTTTGCTTCTTTTAGAACTTCATCTATTCGATGCATTGTTTTTAATAAATCTTTGGCTCTGAATTTAATTTCCACAATTCCTTCAGGTTCCAATACTCCACCTCTTTAAATATAAAATTAAATTACATAATATTATTTAGAATCATGTTAACACTGATAAACTCACAAAGATATTTTAAAGAACTAAATTAATTGTTTCACTATTTTGTTCAAAAAATGTTTTCAAAGAATTTTCTTTACTTTAATGTTTTTATGAATTTCTTTATTAGTTACAATTTCATTGACACATGTCTTCATTTGCCCATTGTGTACCAAATACATAAATAGGCACACTGCGACATTCTAACTTTGGCGACAATTTTAAATTATAATAATGAAGTCAATTAACTTGATGAGGAGTAAGCAAGTTTGATCCTAAAAGAGTATGGACATCAGAAAACATTGTAAGCATGGGACATCCTCCAACCAATAATAAATAGTAAATATAAATAATAAATAATAAATATAAGAATGTTGAGATGTATTCAAATAAGAAACTGTCATTTAAATTTTAAGATTACTCAAAGACAATGAACTACGAATACAGTGTAAAAAAGGTTTGAACTCAAAATGCGTGCATTGGTTGAATAAATGATACCCCTCTAAGACTGAATCATACAATAACATGTATCCCATGATGCATTGCATTAGCGCTACCTGCAAGGAAGAGGAACGCTTGGCTTGGCTTCATTAGTCTATTGGGAGAAGTCAGCGAAGAAAGCCCTGCGTTAGCTATGGAGCATTTTATGTAATTACAGTTAAAAAAAAGAGTGTTATAAAGTGATTTTGAGGAAATGTTGGTGAAGTAATTGTGTTTATAATGTAACATGTGAGTAAACATAAACAGATTTTTACATAATCAAAAGGAAATAAAAAATGAGTAATCTAAAATAAAGAACATTTTTAATGAACAGCATTTGAGAACTTTATATATTTTAATATTACGAAATATGTTAGGTTAATACTTAAAATTATTGTAACTAACTTCATTTACAAGAGTTATTTATTTATTATGTTTGACAGTAACAAATTGTTAATAATAAAAAAGAAAGGTTTCAATTAATGTAAATATGGCTCGCTAGCTTCATTGAGTATAGACAACTATCCCGTGCCACATAAAAGCATCCTGTAAGTACAGACCAGAGACCGAACCTTATCCTTTTCATAAATCATAGAATCAATTTAAAAAATAGAATAAAATAAATAGAAATAATTGTGGAAAGCAAGTAGTCTCACATGCTTGCAAGATGGCGTCCAAGATGACGCCTATCTTATGAAATAAAGTAGTTTCATTGTTTCTTCTAAATTAACCCTAGTGTTTTTTAGCAAATAAAATAAAATTCAAGTTGTAAGTAGCTGGAGCAACTTACAACATTTGTTCCCTCAAGAGGATAGACGTGGTGCTCTATATTCCTACACATTCTATCATCTAATAGGTGAACTATTTGAAAGTTAGTGCTAATTAACACTGTGATGTGATTGCTGCTAGCAGCTTATCAGAGCTAAAAAACGTCAAGGTTTTACATGCTTTTTGTCAGTAACAACAAGTGTTTTAGTGAAGCATGTTATAGGTTGTTTGTAAAAAAGTAATATTTCTTATTTTATTGATAGTTTTAAAACATTTTTGCTCTAAAAATGGATGGTGATTTTGAGTATTTAGACCAGAGTAAGGAAGTATGCATGGAAATTTATAAATGTCTGATGAAGACGACGATTTGTTGCAGGATTATAGTGACTAGGTCATTTCACTAAAGTAATAAACATAAAATGAGTTTAATCTATGTTATTTTGCCATTTTTTAATGTAGTAATAAATGGTTAGTAATTAAAACAAGACGTTGTCCTCCTTAAGGGTCTGTTTATCAACGGAGTTTATCATACTCTTGTACGGAGCGGCAAGTAGGATGTTAAAGATACCTGTACTTATCAACAGGTTAAAATATATTGTATTCTGAATTGTTTGAGCAAAAACCAGAATTGTGTATGCTGCCATCTATTTCTGCCATTTCAACCATGATTCAGGGCAATTTTTTTGTTGAGTGAGCAGGTCGTTATCTTCAACTAGTGAATTATTCTTGAGGTTTGGATAGAGGAAACAACAAAATAAATGTGTAGTTTACTGTGTTATTAACATAATGGAAGAAAAATTAACAATAAAATGCAACAAAAGAAATATGTCTTTTGTAAGAAGGGAAAACACATTAAAATGTAAGAACTGTATGACCAATGAGTGAACTGCAATGTAAGAACTGCTTAACTGTTTAACGTGAGAAAAATATATTTTCAACACTTGTTACTCACAATGACATGTATTTTTTTATTACAATTATTTAAGAGTGGGAAGTTTAAGCTGATAAAAAGAGTAGCCTTGTGTAGTTTATCCTATGTACATCAACACTTAGTTGATCCTTTATATCCGGAAGTTAGGCAGTTAAAGATTATTTATTTTTATAGAGAAAGATACAAATAATATTTCTAAATGTTAAGTGAATCTCTACTTTCTAGATTCTGACAAAAATAATTACAGGAACGGAACTTTTATTTTTGCAATTTTTACAAACAGCTCAAACAAATTTGCTAGTTTTTAAAATTAGGGAATGTTTGTGTCGACATATTCTTTAAATGAGACATAATTAATATTAGCTGACGTCCTTGAAATTTGATCCAGAGGGAGTCAGAAAATACATCTGTATTGGTTACTAGACTGATGTTTAAAATTATTATCATATAAAATTTTTGATCTGACGAGACAGTTATTGAGATTAATCTTTCCTGTGTAGCACTCATCTTATTTATATTTAGTGTTTTCCTCTCCACTTGTCAATACTTAACACTTTATAGTGTTAATTAAAAAACTTCATTTTTTATTGTCAAACAATTAATTAAACACACAATTAAAATAACACATATAATCACAACTTTTTATCACACTATGAAAAGGAGGGGAAAAGAAGAAAGAAGAAAGAAAAAAAAAAGAAAAAAAAAGAAAAGAAAAAAAACACTTGGGACTACGTTTCATGAAGTACAGAAACTCTTCACTTCTTCAGGTCCTTTATGTGTGGCCAAAGATCTTGCACGGCTGTTTATTACGCATATAACATATAAGTTGGACCGAAATATTTTCTTATTTCCATATTGCCTTTCGAACTACTAATTTAAATTGGTATACATACCCTGTCAAAAGTAGTTCAATTTCTTATTTATTGCTACAGTTGTTTCGCATTAACAGAATGCATCCTCAGCCGTGCCACACTTAACATAAAAACGCATTCACAACACGGATATATATACACATATGAAATTGCATACCAGGTTGGTATTTGTTAAAATTAAATAAAAATTATTTGAGTTGCCAAATTATACTAGAAGGGAAGAATGTGGCCATTTCAAGGAACTAGGTTTTTATTTAATTTTAACAAATAGCAACCCGGTATGCAATTATATATATATATGCATCCGTATAGTGAATGTGTGTTTGTGTTAGGTGTGCCACACCTGAAGAAGCCTTATGTTAAGGCGAAACAGCTGTCCCGTTAAATAAGAAATTGAACTACTTTTGACAAGGTATATAAAACCGAAATATTTTCATTCACTGTTGGAGGTTCTTCACATATATTGTTTATATTACTCTTATCTAGCCCTGCAAATATTTGAATAGTAGTTCAATCAATTTGCCTTTTCTAACTAAAACAGGTATTTTTAAATTTCATCTTTTATTATGAATATGTACAGTAAACTTCCTCTAATCCGGCATCCTATGGTCCAGTACACTGGCTAATCTGGCACAACTTTCGAAATAATTTGTATATCGATTGCAAAACATCAATCATCCCTTGATCAAGTTTGTTTGCGATCGGAAGGCACGAGAGAAATCATTGTGCCGGACAAAGCATAGCAACATGCATGAAGTGGAGGCCAATAGTCAAGCGCTCATCTTCGGCCGACTCGGGTGACATTGTGTATGTTCGGGAGCCACCTGTTCCTGAATGTCACTCTGGCTTTTTATGTTTTACATTCAGTTTCCACCATTTTAATTAATGCGATGCTCAAGTTGCTATACCAACATAGAATATTGTTGTGTTTTAGTGTTTTGTAGAGCTTTATTTTGTATTGAGTGATTTTATAATGACTGACAAGTGACATATGTCTTAAAGTTAATGTTGTGTCTTAAAAATAAAACATCTGACTCTCACTTTGGCTCAAAAGCTGGAAATCGTGTAGAAGCTTGAAAATAGTGTAAGTAGACTTATCATTATGAAAGATTATGACATAGGGTCATCTACAATTAATGTCATTTAAAAAAACAAAGACAAGTTGAAACAGTGTTTGAACGAATCAGAAACTTTGCAAAATCTAATTGAAAGGCAAACTTTAAAAAAACCCAAGTTAGACCGACTATATTCGGTTTTGAACAATTGGTTTATAGCAAAATAACACAGGGTAATTCCATAACTGGTCCTATGGTTGTTGAAAAACTAAGTAGTTTCAACGAGATTTGAACATTGATAGCAATTGCAAATTTTCCGAAGGATGGGTGGCTTAGGAGCTATTGTAGGTGATGAAGAGTTCAAAGTTAAATTCAAGTCTATTGTGTCTGAAAGTGAACTGACAGCTTGTTAAATTTATAATTCAGATGAGACCGGCCTTTTGTGGCATTGCCTACCAAATTCTACCCTTGCTGGTGGGGATGAGAAAAGCTGTAAAGGTTTTAATAAAAATAAACATCGGTTAACAGTTCTGCTCTGTTCCAATTCATCCAGTGATAACACACTAAAATCTTTTGTGATAGGAAAGTCAAAGAAACCTAGGTCTTTAAAAGATGTGAAAACCTTGCCTGTGATTTATAGAGCACAATCAAGTGCAAGGATGAATCAAGATTTCTTTAAAAACTGTTTTTTTAAAGACTTTGTGCCAGATGTGAAAAACAATTTAGAAAAATTGAAATTGTCTGAAGACAGTAAGGCTATTTAGTTTTTAGACAACTGTAAAGCTCATTTAAAATTAATGTCTGGTAACATTTCAGTAGCCAATCTTCCTCCCAATGTTATATCCTTGCTTCAACCCATGGATCAAGGGGTGATCCAGAACTTCTAAGTCACACTACAGATGCTACTTTGTACAGAATTTACTCGCATTGGATTGCAATGTGAAAGATTTTCAAGGACAGTTTTCCATTAAAGATGGTATCTTTGCTACTGCTTTGACTTGGGGTAAGGTAAAACAGGAAAAAGTCATGGTATAAACTTTGGCCTAATGTAATAGATGAAAATGACTAAGTTACTGAAAGCAATACAGTTGAAATAGAAGTTGTTTTAGGTGATTTGCCTTTAGAGTACCCCATCTCACAGCTAAATCAGAAAGAAATAGGAGAGTGAGTTGAAGCCAATTTTGATGAGCCGACAGAGGAAATTCTGACAGATGAGGCCATCATACAGTTTTATTAATCCAACAGCCTCCAAAAACATGGACTCAGGTGAAGATGGTGTAGACAAGTCAAACATCACTTAGAATCCTTGAATCACTTGATGCCTTGAATACATTTATCAAGTTTTCTGAATCCAGCAGTTTGTTCAATGATGCTGAATTTATAAAACTCCACATCATAAAATGACTTCATAAAAAAACCAAGAGAGAAGGCTAAAAAACAAATCGATATTCAAGATTTGTTTAAGATGTCTTATACCAAGAAGAACAATCCCATGGGCTTAGATCAACCATTTTGCTCCACTTTAAATTATTTTTTTTGTAAGCCTACAGTGAACTTTTTAGTTTCATGATCAGTTATTTTACATTATTGTGTAATTTTTTATTCTAGATAATGCTGTCTAAATAATAAAAAACATGTTTTATTGTTATTATTTTGTTTATTTCATGTTTTCCCGATAATCATCCTGTAATCCGAAATATTTCGTAATCCACATGCCTCAAGTACTGAACGTGCTGGATTAGAGGAAGTTTACTCTTATACAGATATTGCTTTAAATTCAATACTGGGATTTTTTTCGACAACCATGAAAGCAGACTATATTAGTCATCTCTTTCTCCAAACTGGTTCCCTATACATAATACCTACATTATCCCAATCTATAATATGGTAATTTTTTTCAACATGTTCACTCAGTATTGAAAGCCTAGTTTCTTTGATTATTATATTTTTCTTATGTTCTAAAATATGTTTATTAATGGGCCTAGATATTTGTCCATAATAGTTCAGTTCACATGAACAGAAAATTTTATAAACAACATATTTTGTTGAGAAATTGCAATTTGTTTATGGTTTTAGGTGTGTACAGTTTCTCCACAATGCATTTTTATATTCAAACACAGTTCTAATTCCAAACTTACTGTTGATTCTGAAAAAATTTTCAGAAAAGCCTTTTATGCAGAGTACAGTAATAGTATGGTTTTTCTTTTTTCTTGTATGCAAAATTAAAAAAACAATCAGTCAATGGTTGTTTCAGAAAATCCACTGTTTCTAAACCCCTACTATACTGTACATAACTCACTTTGTAGTTTAATATCCGATGAACATATACATTTGCTCTATTTATTAATCCACACACAATACCTGTTGTAATATTGTCAGAGTGGTTCAACTCATAATGTCCTTTCAGGCGATGTAGGGGGATAATGCTCAGATCCTTGATTGGGTATTGTCATTTTTGCGTCGTCTAAAAATGTTTGATAAAATTTAAGCAAATTTTCTATTCGATTATTGAAGAGCCTCTTTACAGCTGTGTAATAATTTTTGTTTTATAATTAAATTACTTTGTTATTGTTAAAATTCTATCTTTCATAAGTCGTTTCAGGGTCCTTTTACAGCCCTGTAATATTTGTTTTAATTGTTAATAATTATAATTTATCGTAGTTTGTAATTGTAATTGGTAACTTGTTGCAAGGCCATTTTACAGCCTTGCAATCTATTATGTTGTTGTTTATCTAGTTTTTGTTTTGTTATTGTTTTTTATGTTATTTCTAAGTTTTAAGGTACAGCATCTTCTTGACAAATTTTTGGAGGTGATATTGACTGAAATGGTTTTTCGCCTTAAAACACACACACAAAAAAAATCAACTCATAATGCAAATAACATCCAACATTTGAAATTTTTCTATAAACAGATGTAATTACACTATTATTATCATTCTTCACCAGGACATCCAGTAAAAATTAATCTCAATATTAAAATACCTCACCTAACAAAGATACAATATATCGTTTAAAATAATATAGTTAAGAATTCTGACAATTTATTAATAGTTATTTATTTATAGTTTATTCTGACTATTAATTGGTACTTTATTGGTTACCATTGGAATACCTCTTGTTACACTCCAATTCAAGGTTAAGATTATAAGAGTTTGAAGTAGTTTATTTGAATAAATGGATTAGTGACCAGTAGGGGAAGCTTTTGATCTTAACAAATAAAATCAATGTGATGATGTCTTTACCTGGAGTCTGGATCTGCATACATTTCCATGTGTACAGGATTGATAGTAGGATCAACAACAGCCCATGCTCCACCTCGCAACTCTCCATTGGGTGGAATGTATATAATTACAGGTTGTTTATAACTTCTGAGACCGTCCACAATATATGCTCCAAACTTCATTATCTGTTCATACATGTCTGAAAAAAAGATTGTACACTTTGAATAAAACACTAGTGAAATATATGAGCATTGAAAATTGGGCAGGCTATGGGTTTTAACAACAGATCACCGTTCACATGTACAAACAGACTTTTGTTATTCCTTTGATTGTATATAACACTTAAAATATACAGTATAGAAATGAGTACTCTGAATATAAGTATTTGAGTATTTTGTTTGACAACCTTTAAAATGGGAAATTAATTTTAATATGTGAAGAAAAATCTAAAGAAGTTTATTTATATTTTTTCTATATTAAGGACAATTCTTTCACAAAATTACTGAAAAATGTTTTACATATGTTCGTCAATATAACATTATTGACAAGTAATGAAATTTCAGACTGTTGAGAGTAGGGCATAATCAGAACTCATATGTGTTTTTGATAATACTGATATCAGCTTGGTACAAATGATCAATTTTTTAGGTCTTCATGAGGACACCCACTTAAACTGAAAATCATATTTACTCAATTTATCTAGAAGGCTTAATGTTGCCTGTTTTCAAATCTCTATCTTAAGAGATATAATAGATTATAAAACAAAATTGATAATTTACTATTGATGCTATTACTCAATTATGCAATATGATATGTTATTATGGGGAAATGTACCTAGGATAGATTTAATTTTTAAGATATAAAAGAGGTATATCCGCTGCATGACATTCTCAGTAAAAGAACCTCTTGTAAAACATTATTTAAAAAAAGGAACTATTAACTCTTCCATCAATGTATATTTTGCAATTTCTTGTTTTTGTAAAATTAAATTATAAGAAGTTATATAATGATCAACATGTTCCCTCATATTATACAAGGAACAAAAATAAATTTCAGTTGCATAAGGATCACCTAAGTGTTGTTGAAAAAACATCAGAATATATGGGGGGAAACCATTTTTTAAGAAGCTTCCTAAAAATATTGAATGCATCAGATCTTTTAAGAGTTCTGTTAAAGAATATTTGATTTCCAAAACATATTATAGTGTGGAAGAATATCTTAAGAGCAATTAATTGATATTTTTCATTTTGATATAATTAATATTGTGTTTTTATTTATTAACATGGAATATCACCAAGTACCAATAGTCTTTAGCATAAAAATCAATTAATTGAAGTTACTTGTTATAAGCTTCTAATATTATGTATACTATTGTAAAGTCTTGTTTTGGGATTATTATTGTTGTGTATGTTGTATGAAAATGTTTTGTTTCAAGGGTGGTCCTAAATCGGGGGGGGGGAATAATCGGGGGGATTAGAGGGATAAATTACCCCGAAATATCAAAACATAATTAAATGTAGTACTGTTCTAAACAATAAGTATAAAACACTATGGTTTAAAATCAATGTAAATTAAATTTGTGTTCCTAAAAACACAACTAAAATTAAAATTCTTGACATTAGCTGACCAAAATTTTAACTAGCCAGACAACGTTGATTTACTAATAGGAACAGACTTATTTTGCATAGTCGTTACCAGAAACAAAATTGACTCAGGTCAATACATTCCGACCACTTTGGAAACTATTTTCTGTTACGTTACCATCAGATCAATTCAAACTCTGTCACATACAAATGCGTCAATAACAATGGTAACAACATCCAACTCAGATCTTAACCAATCGATACGACAAGTTTGATCTCTAGAAGAGTCTCCTATAATTTCATGCACAACTAAGGAAGAGATTAAATGCGAAAACCACTATGTGAACACCAAATCGAGGGACTCAAGATTAAATATATATAACTTCGTTCCCATTTTATATTAACACCTCCAATCTTGGTAATTCGCTTGATATGGCCAAAAGATGATTTTTACATCTTGAGGCAAAACTAAACGCATATATCGACACTTATATCGAGACAATCCATATTAAAAAATAAACATTATTTTCTTCCACATTACCCTGTTTTCAAAGATAATAATCTTAACACGAAAATACGAGTTGTTTCTGGTCTATCTCTCAATGACACTTTCCACAGCGGTCCAAAGCTACAAGACAATATTTGTGATGTTATATTCTATTTCTGGCGTCACAATATTGTTTTTCTCTTGCAACATCTGTCAAATTTATAGACAGATAAAAATAGATATAATTTTTTTTTTTTAATCTTTGAACCTGTTAAATAAACCTAAATTTCACTCTTGTAAAGGATTATTTAAAGATTTTGAAATTTTAATGTTACCATCTCTTTATTTGTTTGAAGTCTTATGTTTTGTGCACTGACACAAGCAGTTGTTTGCAGAAAATTGTGTGCACCACAATTATGGCACAAAGAACAGAGAAGTAATTTACCCGTATCACAGACTTACCCTGCAAGAAAGGAGTCTTTTATATAAGGGCATCAAATTTTACAATCAGTTAAATTCTACATTTAAAATACTAGAAATATCACTATTCAAAAAAAAAAAACTGAAGATACTGTTGCTGGATAAAACATATTATATTACACAAATGATTTCCTACAAGATAGGAATCTGTTATATTGTGTAATGTATTTTATAGGTAAAATCTAAGAAATTATCAATCATGTATATATTTGTTACTGTTATGTTTATTGATTTTGTTTGGTATTGTTATGTACGTGAATGCAATGTACTCATCTGTATGTGTGTAAATTTTTATATATTTAATATTTATTTCTTGAACAGCTTAAAAAAATGTAGAAGTGATTAATGGACTAATATTATGTATTGTGACTAATTTTATTCTTAGTCATTTAATGTTAAACCTCCGGTCGCTCGGTGACGCATGGTTTAGTCTAACGACCCGAAAAGACGTATTTTGCAATTCAACATTTCGCCCACTTTGAATCGTCCTATCGCAATAAATAAAATACCCTTGGAAAGCTAATGTTCCGTAGATGCTTAATCATGCAAAAAAATACCACAAAACATTATAAATAATATTTAAAAAATTGGTAAAGTTTGCATATTTTTATGCGTAAAATCAAAGATTTGAACTGTGTGGTTATAAGTAGAAATGACACCATTTTTTTCTCAGATGTTCACAAATCTATTTTTCTGTCAAACAGGTCGACCAAAACACTGTTCTTTAGATCACATCTTTCTCTTTCGATCTGAGCTTTACAAATTTTTCTATCTGTCATAGATCGCGAGATATATCTATTTTATCAAAGTAGTAACCAAACCGAAGGAATCTCATTTTTATTTCGGTGCAGTTTACTAAATAAGATAATTGATTATTCAATCGATATTTTGTAACCGTTCTTTACAGTATGTAGTAGAGAAGATTTCATTCTATCTGTTGGTAGAACTTGCTATGTCCTAGAGTTTCTTATAGGTCAGAGTTTCTTAATTGGAAGTTAGCGATGTTTGTATACTAAAATGACATGTGAAAGGCGTAGTGGTATGTGACTTGGGATTATATTTCTGTTATTCTGAAGGTTTGTTTTATTTATTTATTATCAATTGTGTATTCAAATTACAATATCTGTATTATTGTTTGTAGAATTTATTGTTTTGAGTGAATGTTATTGTCAGACATCAAATATTGAGGCTGTCTAGAGATAGAGGTTATGTTATAATCTGGTCTTCCTTTATAGCAAATTTCCATGTGTTTACATATAAAAATAATTTTTTCTAATGAAAATTTTATAAATTGATTATGTTTTTACCAAAATGTTTATAAATTTATATAGGCTTGTCTATAAAATTTTTTTTATTGGTTTATATACCTATTTCTGTGGAATTTTGCCTCGGTTACAGGGTAATTTTGTTGATTCCTGTATGTATGTATTTTATTGATGAATTTTACGCATCTTTCTGAGAAAAATGATGTCTTATAAGTTAGGTTTTGTATAAAAATAATATTTTTTATGAATTTTTTAAGAAAACAAAATCTTTAACATTACACGGTTGCAGGGTTAAATAAATATTGATTATAGTACTGTAATTATGTGTTATTTGAAAACAAGCTACCTACCTGAAACAGTCTCAATGTTATCCAATCAGGTGCAATGCAAGGAAATGAAATAAATAAATAAATAGCATCGAATGATCAAAATTACCAACTAATCTTATGGTGCTCGGACAAGACTCAGCAGATTTCAATTTATAAATTAACCACCGTTACCTACGGGGTCACATCTTTGCCTTATCTGTTGATCCGCATACTCAACCAATTAGCCCATGATGAAGGTAAAAATTTTCCATTAGTATCCAAAATTATAACTACGAACATTTATGTCGATGACATAGTTACTGGCGCATCAGATGTCATCGCCACTAAATCTCTACAGCAAGAGCAAATTGCATTACTCGACAAAGGCAAATTTCAACTATGGAAATGGACGTCAAACTCGCCTTACATGCTCCAAGAAATTCCAGAAACGTTCAAGGAATATCCACTATACTTTAGATCACCTGATCAGTCACTATACTCTATTTTGGGGTTAAAATGGATGGCCACGAACGATGAATTTTCCTATTCAATTAATTTCTCAGAACACACTTATACCAAACGCTCTATTCTTTCAATAATTGCTTGAATTTACGAATTTTGTGGTTGGTTGACACCAATTATTTACCATGCAAAATGCATAATTCAATGACTTAAAACATTATCCATGGGCGTAATATAAGTCTGACAAACTTGTACTAGCGATTTATCCACCGTAGAACAAATAAGGATACTACTCTGTATAAACTTGTCTGACACAAGAAAGATTCAATTACATGGGTTTTGCAATGCCAGCAAAAAGGGATATTGCGCAGTGATCTACCTGTGAACTGTTGATTAAAAAAATACTGTATGGACGCAACTGCTAATAGCAAAATCGAAAGTTGACCCACTAAAATGAGTTTCAGTTCCACTCCTAGAACTATTTTTGTTCATTTACTCACAAATTTAAAGGCTTATTGCACTTCAGTAATCATACTGCTCTATGCGATTGATTTCTTTTGTGATTGGTTTGACTCTTCTGTCACATTGACATGGATAAAAACACCAACATAATCCCTCAAAGTTTATACTGCCAATCGAGTGAGCCAAATCCAAGACTTGATTTCTCCCGATCATTGGTCCCATGTAAGCACGTACTCCGGACTCCAGCTGATTGTACCACCTGGACTCTACTTTCTTCCACATTACTAAACCACCTCTTGTGGTGCCATGGACCATAATGGCTCACACTTTCTGTCCAAGAATGGCCAAAAATACCACCTCCGGTGTTGGACATCATTCCAGAACTCAATTCAAAACTGCTACACATAGGAATCTCCTCTACTACCAAATAATGGGACCTATTATTGCAAGTATTTTGGTAAAATGTATCTTTGAAGAAACAGTTTATGCTAAAACAATGAAATTTGTAATAGACCACGCGGTATCTGTTTTGGGTTGGATGTTTTCCATATGATAGAATTTTTTTACTTTTAATGGCTCCAAAATGTTACTAGAAATGATAAGTTTACTACTATGCGTGGGTTTACTACATGTGCTCAACTTTTTATTAAACAAAATGTTTAAAAAATCGCTAAATTTTTATTTTATTTTTATCTCTTTAAGCTACTATATTTCAAAAACTATTAAATTTAGAAAAAAAGTTTAAGAATAAAAAAAGTTTGTTTTACAAAAGACATAATGGTAGCTGGTTAAAAGTCGAAAAAAATATTGTAAAAATAGCAAAAACAATTTTTAAAAATGTGAAAAACAAGTCTTTTTGTAAACTTTTTTTCGAGTACTTAGATAATAATAGGTAGGACCTACATATTTGGCCAAAAAAACTTTTTGATATGATAAATCACAACACCAAATTTCATCAAAATCGGTTTTATAGTTTTGCATGATAATTTTTATAGATTTCAAAAAAAAATTGGAAATTTTCCAAAGTTTAACACAGACGAAATTAAAACATTATTAAAACAATACTTGAATATTTAATCATATATAAAAGAGCACTCAAGCTCTCAAATGCATTTAAAGAAATTGAAATCCGTTAATTAAGAAAACTGTGGTAAATGTTTAAAAATATGTTTAATTTTTCTGATTATAAGCAAATAAAATATAACTGGGAATTATAATTTTTTTTTCTTTTAAACTCATCAAAAGTACTCCGAAAGATGCTACTTTAAAAAAAAGAAAGAAAAGATTAGGCTATTCGTCAATTCATTCCAAAGTTTTAATCGATTAAAGTTAACTGTCATTTACGGCGCAACTATGAGAGTAGGAGGGTGGTTTTTAAACAAATACCTGTCATTTCAAGTATTTTCCACGTATTAAATTTCAAATCTTGCGCAAATGTGCAACCCTGATAAAATGTCGATTGAAGATACTCAAATTTGTAAGAAATTCAAGATTGAAATTGTGCATTCATAATCGCAACAAGCTTAAAAAATTCAGTTATCTCAGCTTCTAGTGAACCAATTTTGATGTTTTTTTAAAATCGATGTCTCGCAAATTGAAAAGTCCAAATGTCATATTGACAAAAGGGTATTAGTAATAATTATCAGACTTTTAATGCATCGATAATTATTAATTTAAAAAATTACATTAATCGCTTGCATTTGTTTATTACACCATTGAACACTATATAATCTTACGTATTTTTTAACTAAGAGTGAAAACATTGATTTAAAAGTGCCGAAATTATATATAATCTTGTAAATTAAGACATTTTTCAACATTTATTGAAATAGTTATTGTTTAAACAATTTGCGCCTTGTTCGGAAAACCGTGCTGAGTTCGCAAAATTCAACCCGTCTCTGAAAATTCGTGTCTAGCTAGGAAAATCGAGCCGGGCTCAAACAATTGAGGGCTCAATAATTTTGCAATTGTTGTTCGAAACTTGTGCTCGAGCTGAGGGCTCACAAATCCCTAATTATGTTTTGGTAGAAATTAATAACTAATTTTTAAATCATAAGGATATTTTGAAGACTATCCAAATATTGTTATCAAAATGTGTTGTGAAAGCAACAAACGAGGTCTTATCTACTGCTGCTGATGTCTTCACAGAAAAATGGCCAAATGACGTACAAAATTCATCCAGTGCATTTTTTGAAGAGCTAAAGATGTGGAGAAAAAGTTTTCTTGAAAAAGAGGAAACAGAGAAGTTGTCAGAGGATTTGATTTCAGCTCTTGATGCATGTTATGAAATTTGCTTTCCAAGCACGCACAACATATTTTCAATAACCACAACTAAAGTGGAAAGAACGTTATTGTAAGTGTATTATTTACTGTTATTGTAAATTACTGTCTTTTGTAGAATAAAAAGTGTCTTTTAAATGTTTTGATGAATTAAAAATTGGTAACAACTATTGTTGAATTACTGTTATTTTTATATTTTAGTTTATGTTATTTGTTTCATTACAAGGATCAACCCCACAATGTATTGTTTATTTGTTTGTTGCTAAGGTTAATTAATAAATAAAAAAATGTATTCACTATAAGGTATTGTGGTTTTTTCTCACCTGCAAATCCTTCTATATTATAGGTATCCCTCCCTAAAATATTTTCCCAGGACCGCCCCTGAAAACTATCAATACAACAAACTCCTCTTATATTGTTAATTTGAATAATTCTAATTACCCATTAATACAAAATCTCCTGATCTGTGTACGGTTGATACATATACGAAAATTTTAATGAATTGCTTTTTATGATATATTTTTGTACTTCCACATATACATAATTAATATGTAAAAGCATTTCAATTGAATAGAAGTTTGTATGTGCTTGCTTTCTAGGACTTGTATGTGCGTACTGAGACGGTTTGAGGTAATACCCAAACTGCTTAGGTCTCAAAAATATCCAAAAAATGAAAAAATTGGAAGATTTTATAAAAACATGTTTTTTATTAAGTTAAAATAAACAGTATCGACAGCTTGACAAAGCCTATACAATTCTATTCAAGGATGAGAGTGTTCAATGATGAGTCATCTGTAAGCACCTGCAAGGGACTAATTAACTAACCTGTCTGTACAGGAGAGATGAATCATTCTAGTAAATAAGATAACATAGTAAAATTAATTTTTGTAAAATTTTTTAAATTATTTTGGATTATAAATGTTAATAGAAATAGATAAAAATAGATTGACAAATAGATGAAGGAAGATTAGTACATCATTCTACTGTAATGAAAGGGTTGAAAACTAATCAAAACAACGTGGAAAAACATTAAAAACAAAAAGGGAATATTAGAGGGAAAGTGACAATTTTGGAAGCAGCGAGGTTACTTCGTTGAGATTGGAGAAAATTAAAGGATTCGGACTTCATCATCTGACCTAGTAGGTCAATTTATGGATTCTATAGCAGACCAAGTTGATCATAATTCTGCTTCTCAACTATGCTCAAGATATAAGGACTTAGAAAATTTTCGTCAAATAAATATTGGACTTAGAAGATAAAAAAAATATTTTTTCCACTTTATAAGAAGACATGTTATAGTTTCATGAAGAAATAGGACAGTCTTTGGGTTGAAGAACACGAGTTACTAAAGGAAATGAACATACAAAACTTTGCATTGAACTATCGCTGATTTGATTCAAGAAACTTCGAAAAGCACAAATTTCATCACAAGGTACCACTTCGGACTGAGTTGGGAGTTCCTGACTTTCGGACTTCAGACTTTCGGGATCGTCTACCTGCCTTGAACAACTTGAAATCATTGAGGAACGGAACTGACGCAGCCCTACTACCAAACACCATTCAGGAGCAGAAGCCATCTTTAAACGTACCAGAGTTCCTTATTTCGAATAAACAAATATTTCCCAAATCGTTAAATACGAAAAAAAAAAATTAAAGACAGATAAAATAAATTGGGAAAGTTTTAAAATATTTTAAATTCATTTCTTATTTTCTTTAATATATGCTACTCATGGTTAAATGAATAGGATGTTAAGTTGATATTGAAATTATACATAAAACTTAGAATTTTAGTTTTAATTTTTACTTGTTTGTTATTAGAACGTAAGAGTAAACAATAATTGATAATGCTTTAAATAAATTTTTACCTAAATCTATTCTATTTTTTAATTTAAATAAATAAAATAAACTTGCTATTTATGTTTTAATTTGCCTTTGTGTGTTTTTATTTCAACGTAGTTTTAAGTATATTTTGAGTCATATTGTTTTGATATTAGTTTGATTGATAGTGTACACTATAAAGATTTTTATTTAAATTGAAATAACATTTGATATTTTTTAAATTTGAACTTTAAAAAAGATTTAATTGAACTATTATTTATTTTAATGAATTAAATTTTAATATATATATAGTTTTTTCGTCTAAAATAAGAGTAAGTGAGTGAAGGGTGAGCTGTTGCAGTACGTAGGAATGAATGTATCCAGCTTTTTGTTAATTACGTTGTTGTATTTTTTCTTGTTATTTAAAAGAAAAAAACTTCTCGATCTTCAACGTTTTATAAAAAAAGGAAGAAGAAAAAAGAGATAGTCAAATGATAGGAAAAATGAAAGAGAGTGATTTAACACAAGACTTACATGAAAATGTGTAAAAGGTGTAGATCAAGCTAAGTACTAGAATGCCTTGGGATTGACAGGCCCAACCAACCCTCTGAGGGTTTATATTGTTGTAGCTATATAACTTAAATAATTTTGTACTATTATTATTTTTACTGTAAATATATAATTTGTAATTTTATGTACAATTTGTTAATAATGTCAATAAGTTTTAAAATGTTTATTCCATAGTGTTTCGATGATGGTGCTTTTTAAGCTTTGTAATTAATTGATGTGTACTCAGTTGTGTTATAGAATGTTCAGATCGATTTTCTGACTGTAAAGACTTCGTTCCTAATGCACAGGCCACGGCGCATGTGAGGGATTTCTAAAGGCCCAAATTACTTGTTTATACCTTCATACATACATAAAAATTGATCAAATCATCAAAATTCAAAATCATTTATCTTTCTATAATTAATTTTTCAAGATTCATATTAAATTAAATGTTATACCATATTGTGCAAGTTGGAAAAAAATTGTGGTCACTTAAATGAAAATCAGTGAAAACCAAAATCTAACTTTTGACTAAAGAACTTGTCCAAACATATCTGTGTAATTAATTTAGTGAAAATTATATAAAAATGTAAACAAAAACTCGTAAATAAATTTTTTTGAAAGATCAACTCAAAACTTCCTCTAGGGACATATAAATCACAATTAATGATTCCAAGGATAGGTTTCACTATGAGGATGGTTGCAACTATATATTCAAATATGAGGTTAAGCTAAACATAAAATTGTTACCAACTGGAAGCACTTTGTTAGCTTTAATGGAAATTTGGGATTATTTCGTGTAGGTTACAGGTTTTTGTTGAAATTAGGTTAATTTTGTATACACATTTTTGGTTTTGGTGGCACTGTTTAGTTTGATTTTTTTAAATATTTATTTTCTTTTTAAAAATACGTATACATTGTACTTAAAATTTTAAGAAATTTTTTGTTTCAATTTAGTTTATATTTTGTATGGATAGGAGAAACAGGCTTACTTTGGAAAGTGGTCCTTGGTATTATCTAATATTACACAAGTAAGACAACACACACAAAAACACTAAAGTTCTGATTTGTTTAAATTTAAAGACTCTGGATCAAAAGGTGTGCCCACAATACCATTATGAACAAACGGGCAAAGAAACAAAAAAATTTAGGACCAACCGACCCTCAAAACTATAATACTGAACAATAATCTATTTATGTTTAAATGCAAAGTCAAATATTTGCTATTATAATTTATGTGTAAAAAAAACTAATACATTAAAGATCAACTCATTACTAAGTAAACTACAAATTACTGCATTAAAGAAAATAACAATGAAAACATAATTCTAACCGTTGTTACATTAAAAACTAAAGGGAAAATCCAAGGCTATAATTTTGTTATTATATCGCATGAGGAATTTTTCGTTTCCTTTCTTTTGTTCTTTAACTTTTTGTATGTTTAAAAGGATTTAAAGTACCTGTGATTCCAGATCAAAAATTGTATATTTTACCCAATAACTTAAAGTCCTACCTTTCATTCCTCCACTAAATCCTCTCCAGTTGGCAAAAATCATGAGAGGAAGACCTTCATGATCAAAGTCTTGGATGGCTTGAGCAGTTTTGTAAGCGGAATCAGGGAACCAAACTTGACCAGCTTGAGATACTGTCTATAACATTTCAAATCTATAAATTAGTAGAATAGTTAAACCATATAAATTTAAATATCTGTTGTGGATCACAGCAATGATATACAGTATTAAAATAACATGTTCTCCACTCCAATCATCTCTGTTAAACTATAATGATGTTATCTTTGAGAAAAAAAATGATAAAATTTGTAATACTTTTTTTACAGATTTTAACCCATTGTATACTGTTAGTAAAAGTATTTTGTTTGTAAACAGATTCCAATAAAAAAAGTTTGTGTGATGAGAAAAAGTGTGCAAGACTTTTGACATCAAATAATTCAAAATTCTAAGTGAAATTATGTTTATTTACCAATTATTTTAAAGTTTCAGAACTGCCAAACCATTCCGAAATTTCTTTAGAAGTTAAAGCAGCCGACCATGTCTGCATCAGTGATGAGTTAAATATAATTACATTTTAAAGTGACAACAGTAAGTTCTTGGTGAAACTCCATAATAAAGGGAAAATGATTATTTTAACAAGTATAATTTCATAAAGTGTTTTATTTTGCAACATTTGTTTCACCATTAGGCATAATAACAATGTGATTCAAATTTTGCAAATCATTTAATAGAAACAGAGGTTTCAACCTAAAGATAATGTTAAATTACTTCATTTACACCAAAAAAGTAGGAAATTAATAATCTGGAAGTTTTAGAAATCATTTCTTCAAATTTAAATGACCAAACAACTCTTAACACTTCTCATTTACTTAAACCTATTATATAAACTAGCTGTATGGTATTTCACTCTTGAAGTCATTCACTCGTCCCACTTTCTCAAGTCCATTGTACATTTCCTCACTCGTTAACCCTCCACTTTCTCCTATATTGGTTAGTCTAATCATAATATACAATTGTTTATATAAACGTTAGAATCTATGACTTCAACATAATTGTTTAATAATACCTAATGGCAAAACATATGTTGCAAAATAAAGTACATTTTGAAATTATACTTGTTAAAGTAATCATTTTCCCTTTATTAATATAACTGCCAAATAACCATAACTCATTTTCATCAAGGAACCTACTAAGATTTACTCCTTTCAAAAATAAAATAAATATTACACAAAGCTTCTCATGTAACCACAGTAACATAGACAAACATTTCTATGTATATTGAAACTTGGAAGAATTGAACACAAGCACTCACTTCACTCGTGGTGACAGCTCAGCTCTAGTGAACCTTGTACTTGTTCATATTCAAAAAGATCTTCCAGCTCATTTGCTTGTTTCATGAATTCATACTAAGTGTAGCCTACCTAATATTTGATAGGGGTGTGTGAGTCTGGATTTTTAAATATGAGCCGAGTCTCGGGTAAATCGAGCTGAGCCTACATTTTATCAGGGTTGCACATTTACACAAGATTTGAAATTGGATATGTAGAAAATATTCAAAATGACAAAGGTATTTGATTAAAAAACCTCCCTCCTAACCTCATAGTTGCGCCATAAACAACGGTTAACTTTAATAGATTATAACTCTGGAACAAATGGAAGAATAATCACTTTTTTCTTGAAGAAGCGTCTTTCTGAGTACTTTTGATATGTGTTTAAAAGAAGAAAAAATTTATAATTCATAAAGTTATTTTATTTGTGTATAAGCCCAAAAATTAAACACATATTTAACCATTTACCACAGCTCTTCTAATTAACGGAATTCAATTTTTCAAAATGCATTTGAATGATTGAGTGCTCTTTTATATGTGATTAAATATTCAAGTATCTAGAGGCTTTAGTTTTGTCTCTGTTAAACTTCAAAAAATTGCAATTTGTATTTTAAAATCTGGATTAAAAAATTATTATACAAAAACTATAAGACCGATTTTTATGACATTTGGTGTGGTGATTTATCATACCAAAAAGTTTTTTTTGGCCAGATGTGAAGGTCTTAATTATGATCCAAGTATTCGAACAAAATTCGGAAAAAAAACTTGTTTTTCAATTTTTTTGCAATAGTGATAATATTATTTTTCTACTTTAAACCAGCTAGCTTGTGTAAAATTTAATTACAAATCTTTTCTCTAAAATGAATAGTTTTTGAGATATACTAGCGAAAAGAAGAAAAAAAATTAATATTTTAGTGATTTTTTAACATTTCGTTTAAAAAAAGTTGAGCACACATTTTTGGACTCGTACATAGTGAATTTATCTTTTCTATAGCAGCCTCAAAGATTCCTGGTGGCTGAGAGCTTAGTACGGTTGGTCGAGCATCACCAGCCCAATTAGCCCTTGTCCAACCTGAAACGGTTTGGGTTCTTCACCAAAATCGTAGTTAAAACAAAATAAATATCCAAGAATACATAAATAAATGGTAATATCCATAAATAATTAATAATGTGTACAGAAAAAAATTAGTTTAATATGAAGAGAAGTAGAATTATAAAAGTTTTGTCAATTTCATTAAAAAATGAAACATTCAAAGCGTAAGGGAAGTGGGATGATGCTAGACTGACAGGAACCAACAGGTCTAAAGAGAACAATAGAGTTGCTGATCAAGTGACACCTCGTGTCGAGACTGGTCTAAATAATCTGATTCAACTTGTTACAAAATTAATTCACATGCAATTTCCTGTTAAATTTTAAATTGTTTAAATTTTTAATAAAAGATCATATTATTATGATAAAGAATAACTGGTTAGCATAGGCAATACAAGAAAATATTTATTAAACCGAATAGTTATTGCAAAAAACATGCATAGACAAAAAAACTAAAATTTTGTCTAGATAATAAGTTAAAATTTTTATAATGGAAATAGGTTAAAGATATGTGACATAATATAATGAGACCAAAATAAGTACATATATAATTAATTGGGGGGGGGGGGTTTGACCATCGAAAAATCAACAAAGTTCATCAATGAATACCTCATCAGAAAGTGAAAATAAATAAAAAACATAAAGAATTCCTCCATTTCTAAGGCAGAGGCTACAAAAACCAAAAAGAATAATGAAGAAATTCCGAACCAAAAAAATCACGAAAAACGAAAAGAGGTACATCTTAGAAAGTTATCATCCTACAACTTTAAATCAAAGCTGTATGGAATCCAGAAATCAAGAGGAACAAAATGACATTTCCAGATTTCCAGAAATCCTGTTAGAACCAGAAATATGGGAATTTTCAAGAAAGTTTACAAATTAAATTCCAGAAAATCAGACATTACAGGAATCAAACTGCAATCTTTTTATTGGAAGCGACATGGCATTTCAAATGGTATCGCAAGATACAACAAACAGCCACACTGATTCAAACTTGGACTTCATCTTTAAACTTTTCGACTACAAGATCTCAAAGCTGCAACCATTCAACTTTAACAACAGCACAACCGATTTCAACGTAACTGAGGACTACTAGCTGACATCAACTAGACTTCAACCTTCACCTGAACAACTGTAATCAGCATTGCCTAACAGGAGCCGAAAACAGCTATAAATATGTTTACAAGGTACCACAGTTACGATCTTGAATAAATATTCGCTTTGAAATAAAAAATAAATAAAAAAACTTTCTGGGGATAATTATCAAATTAAAATTTTTTTAAATTTTATATATATTATGTATTCCTTAAAGTCAATGTGTTTTTAATTTTAAAGTAAGTTTGATTTTAATTTTTAGTAAAGATATATTGATTTTAATAATAATTAGAGAAATAATAAAGTCATTGATATTTATGTTGAATTTTTGTAAGATTGTAAGATGTGTTTTAAAGTTAAGAAAATTTATGATTATATCAAGTTAAGAAATTTTATAAATTAAAATCTTGAATAACATAAAGAATTAAAAAAGGAATTTTTAATTAAAATATAAATTTTATTTCTGGATAACATTTTGTTGTGTGGATTTTAAACTAACCCTATGTTGTTTTCAGCTTAAAATTAAGTGTGTTTTTTAAAAATAATTTGTGCTCTCAAAAATTTCACAATTTTAAATAGATTCTGCAAAATAACTCTTTCAAATGACACTCCCTGAAAGTGAGTTTTAAAATTGAAGCAATAAGATAAAAAAGAGCTAGTTTTGATTAAACAATAAAAGTAATAAAGGAATTTTAAAGTAATTCCTACCATCTAAGAATAAATACTAAAGACAGTATTTCATTCTTGAGGCATTGTGGTGTTTGGCAGAATAAGGACGTCAATAAATAATTTATCAAGCAGTTCCCCAAAGGTGGGACTTGATTAAAATTAAGGGTTTAGTGAAATTTTATAGCATTACGTTCACTTTCTCACTTACAACCTTCTGTTGTGAATAACGTCAAAAGAAGAAATGGGTTAAAGCAAACATCACCAACTGGCCTATAGGTACAGCCAGTACAACTTTTTCACATCTTATGCCTACCTCATATCAGCATGGACAACTAACTACTTCTTACCACAGATATTACCTAATTTAAAAACGTTTACTAACAAACCTGTAAAAATATAGCTTTTAATTTTGTTTAACCATCTATATATTTAAAAGTAATCTGAATACTTAATATTATCATAACTAAGTGGTTCTTGGGCTTGATTTTCTTGTGATATGATGCAGATTACGAAAATAATATTTGTATGACTATATACATCGAATTGTAAAAAGTTGTTCTGGCTGTACCGATAGGCCAGTTGGTGACTATTAACTAGAACTCGGAGCGGTCGGGCGAGGGTTAATTAGGGTGGTGATGCTCAACTAACTGTACTAAGCTCTCAGCCGCCACGAATCTTTGAGGCTGCTATAGTAACATTTTGGAGCTATTAAAGAAAAAATTTCAATCATATAGAAAACATCCAAACATGGGCATTTTGAAAAAGATACCGCCTGGATTATAATCACTCCTCCAGAGCTTTTAATAGGATTAAATTGTTTTAATGGAATAATATACTCTGTAGTAAACATAAATCAAGTTTCATTTTTCCATTTTCTTTACATGAACTCTTCTCTAAATTAAATATTGTATAAATTTAAAAAGAAATGTGATAAAGAAATAGCATCAAATGTATGTGTTACATAATAAAGGATAGACAGCAATGTGTTATCAGTATAATACGCCTAGGTGGAAGAACTAGCTGGTTATTGTAGCTTTATCAATCATCGAGACAAAAATTATAATTTAAGGACTTATTTTTATTTTTCGAAAATTTGTAGTATTAAGAAAGTATTGTGTACAACTTTATAGTACAATGTGACTTAATAAATAACAGTTTCTTAGTTATATGATATTAAACACAAAACTTTAAAAAATGGGATTTAATTTGCAATCGGAAATAATTAAGAATTGTCAAACCGGAAACTAAATGCTTAGATTTTTTTTGATTTACCTTATTTCAATGTAGACCTGCAGGGTTAAATAGCAACAGATTCTCAATCAACATTGACCATGGACTAATTTCTTGTAATCACGCAAGACAAGCTCAAAATCAGTACAATAGTGTATTTTGTCGCTTACATTTTAATTTTACTGAACATTATAATATTATGATAAACGGAAAATTATTTCTTGTCAATTACAGGGAATCTATAATATGTCAAATGTAGATATTACTTCTAACTGTGAACTGCTGTGTGTTGTGTATGAATGTGGGAATGAATCGAACGTAGGCCTAGAACTGATTGGTGCGCTTGCACAGTAAGATATTTACAACTTGAGATTAGCATTGGATGTTTGGTTAAATAACCAGGTATTTACAATAGGAAACAATTTAACTAAGTTTAGTTTAGTTTAATTTTAATGTAACAGCAGATATTTCTTGTTGAAACTCCATATTCAAGGATTAAATAAAGTAATAAAGCTAAAGTTTCAAAATTATTTTAATAATATAAATGTTGCCCGATGATGTCGCAAGGCGTAACAATTGTAGCTCATTTATATTATTAAAATAATTTTGAAAATTTAGCTTTATTGCTTTATTTAATCCTTAAGTTTAGTTTACTTGAAAATTATAACTTTGTGATTGTATTTTCATTATTTGGCATTTTGTTTACAAAACTATTAAAATGGGAAAGTTTTCTGCTAGACTTATATTTTTGAACGATTAAAATGGTAAAACCATTGTTCAGGGAAGGTTGAATGCGGTAAAAATATGCATTGTTTAAGTTTAAATAGATTTCCAATCTCGACCGCAGAATCTGAACAATAAATGAGGAGAAACTATTTATTTTCAACTCAGGGGAGAGGGCTTACGGTTGTTTCTCGTAAACTTTCCCCCCCCCTTCATATTTTACTTCCTTTATACAAAATTATATGTGCGAGAAATTAAAATGTGAGATAATTGCAAGTTTTTGTGGGAATAAAATTATAATATGGGAAATACAGCAAACATCTTCAAGGTCAATCAGTTTTCCCACTACAGTATTATTCACACTTGGTTTAGTATATTATCAGTTTTTGGTAAACTAGATGCATTGAACCTTTGACGCTCTGTTTTCAACCTTGTGTGCTTTCTTTCTCTCTCTGTCACACACACCCAACTGCTACGTTTATCTTTCTTATAGGATTATATAATCAAAGCTATATTAAAATAGAGAATAAGATTGTAAGACGGGAATAGAGAGCAAGCATATCCTTACAATTTTTTTGTTTTCAATTAGTTAATAAGACAAAGACAGTTTTTTACAAAAAAAAACATTCTATTAATGTTTAATAGTGTGTCTTCCACAGTATTTCCATTACTAGATCTTTCAATTTAATTGAAATTGGACAAAAGTGATTTTAAGACTTTAGGCCATACATATAGGATCATAGTTACTTTGTTTAACAAACAGGAATTTTGGAGATATGGTGACCAATAAATTTTGTTTGAGATATTCAAAAGTACTTGTGAAAAAATTTGATCAAATCTTTTAACTGTTTTTGAAAAAATTTATTTTTTTTTCCTTTTACTTATAACAGTTACTCTCAAATTTTGAGCTATAATGATTCTATTTTATATGAATACAGTAGGCTTGCAACTATCCGGTCAAATAATAAAAAACCTGGATAGGTTGGTTGTTGAGAATAAAAAATTGTTGGAATTATTAAAAAATAATATAGGGAAGTTATGTATATTGATAAAACTATTTATAAAATTTTACCATTTATTGAAAGACTATAAGAAAGAATACATATCGGTTACATATTTTGTGCATTTGTCACTCATATTTTAATGAACAGTTATAAAATTACTCAACAGACCATTAATCAAAATAAGAACACATCAATAAAAACTTAATGGTGCATATAAAACTGATCACATTAGATATATTCTGCTGAGTACTGTGTACAATAATTTTCTTGTACAAACATGAAAAAGTTGTGCGCATAGCTCACGAAGGTACAACATAAAGCAATTAATTCCAAAGACAAACGTCTGCATTTTCAAAATTAAGATTATTTATACCACAACCCAGCCCGGATAGACTGAGGCCCAATAGTCACGAATGTACCGTATTTACAAACTAAAACAACAATCAGGTGTAAAGATAAACAAGCAGACATTTTGTAAAAAAGCACTTTTTAGGGCTCAGGGTGACCCAACAGACTAATCTATGAAAATGTAAACATTGATTTATGATTCCTTACCAAAATATTTTATATTTATATAGTCAAAATAAGGTAATGATATTTTTACCTTTGCTTCTGAATCAGGATTTGCAGGATCTGCAGGAAGCTTGAGTTCTACAGTTCTTGTTTCTACAGCTATAACCCCTAAAGGAATTCCACCAAGTTTTGCTCTCCCACACACAACAGTTTGAGCCCATGGTTGCATAATTTCTTCAAAGGTACCATAATCAAAGAAACCAGATTCCCATTCTAAACTATTAGCTAAACAAATAAAAACAATATACATTGTGTCAAATATTGGAAGTGTTTGTGATTTAAAACTAAATTAATGATAAATTATGAATACACTTTCCCTTACACATATATGTGTCTATATAAATAACGAGACTATTTGTCTACCGCTTAGTGAAAGCAGTGAGAACTGATTGTGAGCTAGCTAGCTCTTTGGCCGAGACTTTCGACAAGTTTGAACCTGCATAACAAAAATCAACATTTTCGGCCGTATAGTTGATTGTGAATCACCGTTTAGTGCAAGTGTGTTTTCTGTTGTGTGCTAGAATAATACTGTTTAAAAGGTGTGGATGTAATTTTTAAATTTTTAATGAAATTGAAAAATACACCAACAGAATGTTTTCTGGGATTTAAAAGCTTATTGGAGGGCTTATGGGGAAGACTGCAAATCGCCTACATATATTTTTGTGAAGCACAAAAGCTTCAATGAAGGTCATCAGAATCTGGAAGACCATGAACATTCTGGATAACCTTCCTCTTCAAGAACCGAAGAAAATGTAGACAAAATATCCACATTGTTCGATAAAATTGCCAAATCTGTGTCTGAATGATAGATGAAACCGTAAACATTGACAAAGACACTGCGTGGAAAACTGTGTGTGAACATTTCAACATGAAAAAAGATTATGCCAAGATGTACACTAAGGTTGTCACATTAGAGCAAAAAGAATGTGGCAATGTCCTTGACATTTAAAAAAAATCATCATTTGTGATGAAACCTAGATCTTTCACTATGATCCTGAGACAAAACTATAATCAGTGTACTGGAAAACACCATCAACAGAATGAAAAAGGTTCATAAAAACAAATCCAAATAAATTCAAGCCAAGCTCATTGTGGTTTATGATGTCAATGGTATAGTTTTGGAAGAATGGGCTCGAGAAAGTACAACAGGGAACCAGTATTAGTATAAGTAAGTTTGACAAAGCTGAAAGAAAAAGTCAGCTGTGTTCATTTTTCATCAGGAAATAACACTTTATGTGAAGCAGTTTTTGGCTAACAAACACATTACAATACTGTAACATCCTCCATATTTGCTATTGTGTGACATTTTTCTTTTCCGCAAGTGAAATCTTTGGTTAAAGGAACATGTTTTGAGTTAGTTGATGCAGTAAAGAAGTAAATGGCAGACGTGTTAAAACGGCCAATAAAAGCCGATCTGCTCCATTCCTTCAACCACTGTAAAACACCATTGCAACAACGTGTAAGGAAACAATATTAACCTTTCAAAGGCCATAGTGCAACACGTTACGATAAGTGGCCAATATTCAGCTGTAGCGACAAGTAAAATTATCTTACGTTCCATTCATATTTTCACCCACTAAAAATTGTCTAATCGAAATAAATTTGGCATCAATGGAAAGCTGAATATTTGAACTTGCATTTTCATGTAACTAAACTTCTAAAATATGTAATATATCATATGTTTTAATTAGATGAATTTAGTATTACACACTGGTGAACTTCATCAGCGTTGGCGAGTTGTCATTTTGTCTCAAAGATACATCACTTTTGTTTATTTTTCAAAAGTTCATTTTTTTTATTTAGCCTACTAAATTTTGGTACTGTCTTATAGACAATCTCTTCCTCTTTCGATCTGTGTTTTTAAAAATCTTGTAGCATTCATGCGTAGGAAGATATAGACAGTTTCCTGTCAAAAAGTAATTTCCGAAGGTTTTTGCAGAGGTTTTATGGCAATCCACGAATCGATAATATTTTTATTATTCGATATGTGTATATTTGGAAGATTTTTGTACAGTAGTATAGTATATATTCTGCTCTTTCCTTCTATATATTATAAGTCTAGGTTTTTTTAACAAAAAGCCAGCAATCGCCACATAAAAATCCACTTCCGAGATCCGATTTTACAGTTTGCCATTATGTTGTGCTTGTTCATATTTTGTAAATTTATTTATGTGAATATATTTAGTGAATTCAAGTCAATACATATATTTTTATGAATAACACGTAGTTTAGTGTTTCTAGTGAATATTATTTCTCAGTGAAGTTAGTTTTTGTGCTTTTTTTAGGTTAGGCCCAGTTCATCATTTTGATTCCTAGGATAACAGTGACTTTTTTGATTCCTGACTTACTAACTCCACAAAGTTTACAAAAAACACATTTTTCATAACATATTTGCATTTTATACAACTTTCTGGAAAAAAAAATGGTATTTTATAAGTTTGAGTTGAATCATATTTATATTATTGGGGAATTTTTTTAATATAAGCCTATTTTATTACGCATTTTATAGTTTTTCCATAAAAACTGGTTTTGTCTAATATTAATTTACTATATTGAATTTTTTTTTACAGAATGTTATTGACAACTAAATAATAACACTTTTTTCATTTGTGGGAAAAATTACAAAAATGTATTTGTATAAAATATATAGGCGTTTATATAGAAATTTTAGCTCTCGTAACAGCGACTTCCTAATATACTGACTCCACACATTTTACAAAACACATTTTTTATAACATATGTGGATCCTGTACATCTTTTTGAAAAAAAAAATGGTGTTTTACAAGTTGAGTTGCAGATAAGATTACTATTTTTCTGAGACAATAAGTGAATTATTGTATCAGCCTCGTTAATTATTAGATACATAATCAATTATGATTTAGAATTATCGGTCAAAAGGAGAAACCACTGACTATATCAAAATCGACCCAAGCGATATCAATAACATTTTTTTATAATGTGGCAGCTGGTAGAATTTTTAATTTTTCAAATGTTCTAGTTAACTACACTTTTTCACATGCAGGGTGTGATGCATTAATTTGGGTTATAAATCTTTACTTTTTACAAAAAATTTATTGAAATAGCTAAGGTCGATTTTGATTTATTCAATCTTCTTAGATAACATCTACAGTTCACTTACACTTTAAGATCAACAACTGACATTTTTTGAGAATGTAGCAACCAATAATATCTTTTGTTAGTTTTCTGAGGAGACGGAGAGAATTTACTTATGACAGGTAGCCACAAATTTTTAGATATCAAAAACAAAGAAAAAAGTGTCAATTTTTTGGGATGTAATGAACTGCATGGGGAATAAATAGATTGACATCATTCTAAAAACTATTTTTTTGGACTCAGGGTACTTATGTGAAAAACTCACCAGTGATTTTTTTTTTTCATCCATCACAAAACTTTATCTATAGTCTACTTACAGATATGTGAGAAAATGAAATTATCATATGTATCCATTAGGGATGAGACGATATGCGGCTTACCGATTACGATTATAAAATAATCGGCGATTACCGATTACTAATGATTATTGCTCATTAACATTACAGTGTTTGTTTTTATTTCTTTTTCGTAGAATGAGGATTAATAAATAAGTAAAGAATGATAATAAATTTAATAGTTTATTATATAGTATCAAATTAACTCAACTGTGGGTGCCCATGTGTGTATTGTGTATTTGTGGGTGCCCATGTGTGTATTGTGTATTTGTATGTGTGTGTGTGTGTGTGTGTGTGTGTGTGTGTGTGTGTGTGTGTGTGTGTGTGTGTGTGTTTGTACAGTGTATGAAACGAGCAAGATTTCACGTACGCACTGTACGTTCCGAGGAAGCGCTGCAAAGCGAGGAATGCTCGGAACGCAACCCCCTGTTTTTTCACTTCTATGTTACTTCTACAAGTATAAGGAGCAAGAATATATATTTATTTCATACTTCCTCGTTTTACAGGTTTTTCACATACACAATTATACACATTAGATTAGGATTTCTATTTCCAGGCAGCGCTGTCGTCGTTTCAAACACGGCATACTCGTTTCCTACTTTAGACATGGTACCATACACATCAAAAAACTGCTTCCTCGTTTCTTACAGTGAGTTCTAGTTAGACTATACACAGTGATGGAGTCTGATGAACGTTACAGGAAGTATGACTTCCTGCTCTTTGTGTGCTAAGTAGGGTTCTTCTACACTTGCCTTATTGGTATTTAATTCACATTTTAAAATGTCTCATCCTCAAATATATTTTAATATTTTCATCACTATTGTATTATTATAATGGGTTATTATTAGAAAATCGTATTGTTGGAGGAGATTTATAATTAGACAATGTAAAGCACATATAAATACAAAATTCAAAATTGATTCGAAGTTTAAATTAATTTGTTATGTTATTGAATAAACGTAAACTATGATAAGCTATTTTCTTATTCCCACTTATAACGGGAGAAAACTCCATTAACATTTGGTTCGGCAGCAGCTGTGGGTTGTCCTACAGTTATACCGACTTATGTATTTGTATCATAGGTGGCGATATCGGAAAAATGACAGTTACGTAGTACGGTAATAATCGGATTTTCAACAACAATTTGTTTAATGTTCATTGTTTGATGTCCAAGTCACTTTATATAATATAATGAGTAATAAATTATTTTTATAGCCTTTTATTACCTTTATAGTTCAGTCATGTGACTTTGTGTTTGTCTTATTACAAAGACGCGTTTCGGAGTCGTAGCTCCATCTTCAGTAATTTCACTCCTTAGAGGTCGTTAAAACATTAAACATAACAAAAACATTAACACTATACACACAAATATATACACGTATACATTGATTTAACATTTTATTACATACGGTTTCATGGTTCGCGAACTATGAAACCGTGCGCATGTAAGAAAATGTAAGCTAAATGTACAAAAATAACTTGCCTCCACAGAGAAAAGTTTTGCATTCAATAAAGTAATGAGTAAAAAATAAGATGATATCCGGACGATCATTTGGCCCCTAGAACCAAGTTGAGGAGACCTTAGTGACGCATGAGTATACAAACATTTCGGATGGAGTTTAACTTTAACTATTATATCTGACACTTTAGACAATAAAAAAATACGCTTTGCAACCGATTCTTTTGGCCAAAATTCCAAAGTTACTTATTTTAAAGAATATTTTCTGACAATTATATTTATTTGGTAATGCTGGAAGTAAACGAGTAACGAAATTGTGTCTCAAAATTACTCAAAAGTAATAAACACAATTTTAAAACTTGATATTTATATAAAAAGAAACTTTTGAATTGATTTCGTGATATTACTAGACCTTGGTTGCCACAAATTACTAGACATTAATTTTTTTTTTTAATATTGCAGCCTACATAAAATAAATATTTTTTAAAAAATTTAAAAATTGAAATAACAGTACTTTTAAATCTAGTTTTTTGATGGGTAAATAACTCGAGATGATGATTTCATAATAAAATGTTACGTAAAGAATTTTTTTGTTAAAATATGTTTCCTAAAATACATTTAGGCGCGATTCTAGGATATTCATGAGAGGAATAAAATTAGAAAATATATTTCATAAAATAAATATTTGTTAGGTTTCGGAATTAGCATGAGATTGAAAGATGTGTTAAACATACATTATTACCATTATCTATAACAACAATTATGGAAATAAACCGACAATGACTAAAGTGATATTGGTTCTTTTTACAACCATCAATATGATTACATTGAAAATATATTCCATTTATTTACGGGATCAACAATGTCTATTTGATGAAAAATGTCTGAACAATAAATGCAATGAAATCTCAGTAAACAACTAACGATAGTACATACTACTAAGACCTACCACATTTTATTGCCATTGTTAGCATTTGGATGATAATCAAAAACAAAAAAAAAAGGAAAAAATAATTAAAAAATCGTCATTTCTAGAAGGCTGCACAAATGTAAATGTTAAAATTATGTTATCATTAAGAATTTGAGAAATATGTTTTTTCTCTGCTAAAATTAGTAAAGAACCAAAGTAATGTTATGTTTGAATTAAATAACTATTTTGTCTAGATAACAGAAATAGAAGGAAATCTATTTTATTAAGGTAAGTCGTTTAATTTATTTTAACTATTAGGAAAATATGTTTGAAATTTTTGAAATAAATATGCGCAATGGACGTTTAATGGTATAAACTATTTGTGATTTTGATTATAAATTTTTATTTTGAACTCTGTTTTAGGAATTGTTCTTTATCTTTTTCCATATATCTTTACGTTATACAAGTTGATATTATTAAAAAGTAATAAAATCATATCAGAAGCTACCATTTTAGCATTTTTTGATTCTGCATTAATGGAAAAAATTTACACAATCCAGAGAATACAAAAGTTTTAGGCAGTATTATGTAAAAAATGAGTGTAAATAATTTACGTTGTGCATTTAAAAAATAGGGTTTTTTTTAATAGCCGGAAATAAAAGAAGATACAAAACCAAATTAGAGAGTTAATCTGTAGTAGTTCAAAATTGTTTTCTGGTTAGTTATTGGGTGTTGCTTTGGTAATTTCTTATGTTTTTTCATAACGAATAATGTGAACTATTACTAAATTTTAAATCAATAAAAAAATATATAATAAAAACTAAAAATTATTGTTAGTTTTTTTAAAGTAAGAACCTGTCACGAACTTCTGCTTTTAATACATTGAATGATATGTATATAACTTTTTACCGAAACGTTTCATAAAGTGGTCCTAGCGACTACCAATTTGGGTATTTGGATTTGTTTTTATTAAATAAATGCAATATTAATATGAAAGGGTTACAATTTTTAGTACACGACAAAAGTGTCCCGTAAGTTAAAGTTAGAGTTCTTTATTTAAATAATTCAATGACAAAAGAATTTAGAGAAGATAAGGATTTTAACTACTGAGACTTTCTATATCTATTGACAATTGATCATTTTGCATTTTATTATACAAATAGGATCACTTTAATCTTATTTTACATTTATAATACGACACATTTAAAAACATTAGAATTTTCAATTACAAATTTGAAATGCAATAAATCCAATCCTTTTTATTTTAATATATTCAACTTATTTATTCAAAGTGTTTTTAAGAAAACGAAAAGTCAGAGACGCCACCTGTGTGATATTAATATAAGACACGTGATTGTGAGACTCTTGCTCTATCACTACGATACAACGAGGTCTTAAGAAAAATCTTTTCAAATTAAAAGTATTAATTGAGGTATAATTAGTATAAAAAGACATTTGTTTTTAAATACTAGCCTTAATTATGTATCGTTGAAGTATAGACATACCTACAGTTTCTAGATTTATATGCATGTTAGTATCCCATGTAAGTTTTGTTTTATAATATAATTTTCACTATGTAAATTGATTACAAATAACCATTTTGAATTATAGATTCCATGATATAAGTCATGTTTTTTCAACCGTGTAATAAATAATTTTAACTGGTATTTGATTTGATTTAAATTAAAGGAATCTAAAAGATCAGTATTTATTAATTTTTGTATTTGGCAGTGCAGGAAAAGCCTACTTTTTATTTTCCATTTTCTTATTATTTTTATTTACAAAAAACTATCTTAAATAATATAAATAAAGAGATCCTAAAGAAAGGATTCTAAACCAATATTGTTTTCTCAAAGTAAGGCCTTAGAGAAAGGTTTTTTTGGCCAGGTAGTAAAAGTAGTGAAAATAAGTAGTTTTTATAGAATTTCACTTTGAACGGTAAAATTTTATGGTTTATTTATAAAAGTCTATCATATTTGTGTTATAAATAACTTCGACTCAACTTTTTTAAATATAAACTAAAAAATAAATACATCCCATTTGAACGCCGTTTTTACAAAATGTTTATATTACGCTAGTCTCTTGTGTAGCTTAAATAAACTACAATACACAGTGTCAAAAAGGTCTTCGTATTAGGTAATAACTCCGCAATTAGTAAATAAAAATAATCCTAATTCATGAGAATCAAAAATTCTATTTTTTGATTATTCGTGATCTTTTCAACCTAAGGAGGATCTGTGGGGTTGGACTTTTGAATCTCAAATACAATCCCGTAAAGAGGTGTATCTCATTTTGTAGATCTTTTGTAATCTATAAAATTTTCTCCAACATTTCAAAATATTTTTAATATAGCTATAGACATTTCTGTAACTCTTTGCCTATAATCAAAATTAAAGAATACTTTTAATTTTGGTATTACAAGATTATATTAAGTATTTTAGAATACAAGATTATAGTGGTTTTTATTGGAAGCAGTTTCAAACCAATAGGAGGATTTATTTATTTACACATCCTCCAAGATGGTCTATAGAAGGTATATGATGCAATTTAAAAAAAATTACATTAAAGCATTTTTGCGGTTACCATACTCAGTTATAATTGTTAAAAATAGTCCCACATTTAATTTCATAATTGTTATTCTTTATGTAGCATTTCACGTTATTATATAAAGTACCAAATTTGAACATAGGTATTTATACGTATTAGATACGTATTTATCTGGTTTTTTTTTATGACAGAAAAATGGCAATGTAGCTGATTCATCAAAGACATGATTTTGTTATATTTTTTTGTGTGTGTATGATATTATTAGCATTATTTGTATTATATGATCCTCATTTTTACCAAATGTAAGGTTTGTTAAAAACTTTTTTGTGGATAAAAACTTATTTAAAAATAAGGACATTTACGCATAGACTCGTCTCGTATATTCTGACAAAAGAAGTACAATAACTTCGTTAGTGGCCATTTTATCACAATTACCTTATAATAAAAATATGTTAAGTAAATAATAATAAAAGAACTGATAAATTGAAATTTAAAAAAATTAACAAAACATCATGTTTAAATCTGGTTTCGTCATGTAACCGTAATTTTCAACCTTTTTAGAATATATACTAGATATTTTTTAAATTATCAAATTGCAATATAAATTTTCTATTGAAGGTATTTAAAAAAATTCTTTCAAGTAAATGAAATGTTTGTCAATACAATTTTCTCAAAAAACAACTAAACTTTAAAAAATCAGATTTCACTTAAATCCATACTGTTACTTAAATTTAAAAAAAACTTATTTAAAAACTGTCAATGCATAATAAGCCTACGTAAATTAACTTGCAGCAATTATAAAGATAATAATTTAGTATGTCTTAATAATTTATTTAGATGTAATGTAATACATATTAGTTAATTTGCATTTTTTATTTTTCAAAACATTTTCAACGGTTTAATAAATAATTTTGACTGTAATTTAAATTAAACCCATCCCAAAGATCAGTATTTATTATCTTAGATTAGGTTGTGCAGGAATAACCTACTCTAATTTGTTATTATTTTGCATTTTTATATTATTTTTATTTTTAATGAAAAACTATCCTAAATTAAATAAATAAAGAGATCCTAATGAAGAGATTCTAAATCAAAATGATTTTCTCAAAGGAAGGTACCTATTGGCCAGGCAATGAAAGGAGTAAAAGTAAGTAGTTTTTTATATAATTTTAACTATTTAAATTTAAATTATAAGGATATGGTTCATTTATAAAATTCTACCATATTTATTTTAATTGTATAATAAATAATTTCGACTCAACGTTTTTATTATAAACTAAAATAAGTAAAAAATACAATCAATTTGAACGCGTTTTTACAAAACGTATCACGTAGTCACTTGTGTAGCATAAATAAACTACAATACACTGTGTCATAAAGGTCTTCGTATAAGCTAAAAACTCCGCGATTAGTAAATAATAATAATAATCTAAATTCATAAAAATCACAAATTCTACTTTTTTCGAATATTCACGATCTATTAAAAATTAAGAGGTTCTGGGTGGTTGGACTTTTGAATCTCAAATACAATCCCATATTGAGTTGTATCTCATTTAGTAGGTCTTTTGTAGAAGGACTTTTTTTGGAAGAAACAGCCACCAAGAACATTTTGGCATTAATGGATGCTTATAATGTTTCAATAAAAAAAAATCATTTAACATATTTTCTTACATAAATTTATTTCAACAATTCAATTTTGGAACTTATTTCAAAGACTAGTCAAATATTTATGTAGAAGTTCAATGAGCACTGTGGTGAATGTGAACAATATAAAACACTGAAACCCCTACCACAAGTTTGGTACAATAACACACCCACAAATAAAATCAAATAAAATAAAATAATAATATTATATTAATATAATATTTAAAACATGCACACGTACAAAATAATTAGGTCCATTCGTTTGAGATTTAGAGTACTCTGACGGACAAGTCGAATTTTTTAATGAAGGCAATAAAGGTTAATTTTGGTTTTTTGAAAATTATTCCTGTAAACCGTATTCCTGTGTCTGTAAAGTTTGTGTCATTAACTTTAACATATCACAAAAATGTTAACTAAATGTCGATTTTGAAAAATTGTGGCTATTATCACAACTGAACTGACGATTTTTTGTTTTACCAATAACTCCCAAACTGGCGATTTTTATATATAGCGACCAATACATCTTGTTGGTGTTTGTAAAAGTTATATTTTGGTACAGTTTCATCGAATCGTTACTAACGATATTGAGAAAATCTTACAACATTTTATCTAATCAGTTGTTGACAACAGTGTATCATCTTCTTAGAAGACGGAATTTATAAAACCGTATATCTTTGATGATACTCCTAAATTTGGAATTATCGAAAAATGAAACTTGAGATTTACAAAATTTGTTCGAAATCGTACATTATTTCAAAAACTTTTTTTTAAAGTTTTAGGGGACCTGAAAACGATTTTCAGTCGCATTTTTGTCGTATCACATAACTTCCTCTATACTACGCACGTGTGAGAAAATGGAAAAGTATATTTTTGTTGAGTTACCACTAGGCTAATACGAAATTGAATATTTCTAATTAAATGTTTTATTCCCTCATGCCTACAAGTAATTCGTTGAACATATCTCTACCGATTAATAACGATGTGGTTTAATATAACAAGTGTTCATAAATCATAAACATATTCTAAACATTGGGGTAGTAAGAGGCAAAACTATTGAGTTGAAAAATGTTTTGGCAACATTATGTGTGGGATATCAAATAAAACTAGAAGAAAATCTGATTACGAATATGTATTTTTGATGAAAAAATTAATACCTTTGGGCTTGGCCAAATTTTACGTGTCATATGTCATGTCCCCACCCCGCCTAAATTGAATATGCCAATTTTAAATGAACTTCTTGAAAATATACAAAACAAAGGTTTTTGGTAGATAAAAGGTTATATAAAAAATATGTATACAAAATTTTAACTCGATAGGCCTATATATTTAAAAAAGTTTTTTTTTATATAAACACAAAATTGTGAACAGACAGAAAAACAAGCATTTTATAACATATGTTCATAGCAATCCTGGGTTTATATGCATCGATGGGTTCAGTATATTATTATGTACCACTATAATCCCAATGAGTGGCAAATAACAATCACAGTGAAAGGAGCAAGCCACTTATATAATATTTCTTTTATTATTTCGCCCTGTTGGATTTGTTTTATTCAAGTATACTGCAGATCTGGTATTATTTACTTTACTTCAGGGAGTTGGTTACCATTCAAGAATCACTAGTAACAACACTGATTGTATTGATATTTTTAAAAATTGTATGGGAATGTGCATAATCACAATTGAAACAAGTAAAAGTAGCTAAAACGTTGTTACTCCAATTTGTTAATGCTCATGCTTAGTTTATGTGATTTCTACATAATAGATAAAAATATTGTCTGCTTCCATTATTTAAATTTTTTTTTTTTTTTGCAAAAAACACAAACAAGAATATAGATATACCTGTATTTAGATTTGGAGCAAATTATTAATTATGAGTTGTATTAATATATTATTAAAGATTTATTATTATTTTGGTGATTATTATTAACGATTATTATTATTAATTATTACTTTAACAACCTTGGTGAGCAATGTTGTACTTATAAATATTGTTTACAGTATTATATTGGTGTTAGTACGGTATTGTATATAGTTCAACTTTTCATATAAAAAAACATTAAGCAGTGAACTTTGTTATATTGCAGAAATTAACTATTTCGTAGTCATGGTTACCTATTTTTAATTCTACACTCACTATGTGCGTATTATTAAGTAACTAGTCATAGTCAATACCTCTTCCCTTTTACTCAACACAATTTATCATGTTACCCAACGGTTCAAAAGTTAACTATTGTAACATTTAAGGTGGGAATCAATTATTTGTAGCCTATCAAACTTTTAATTTTCTAAACTTTAAGTGGCTGTAATTCCTAAACGGCTAAAGATTTTTAAAATACTCAAGAATAATACGTTTTACAAATATTGTTTTACACTTGAGAAAATAATAAAATACAGAGTGTTCCATATCAAATTTCAATGTTGGTCGCCATATTGGAATAATTTAACATTTTACAAAATGGATTTCTAAACTTCATTGAAAAGAAACGAAGGTTCTCCATTTAAAGTACTCTATCATATTTATAATTCAAAAATTATCTGTTGTAATATTTTAGGTGAGACATGCAGTATATAGCTGTGAGCTACCTGTTCTTTGACATTAGCTAGGGCGTTAGGACTAACCTAGCCTCTCTTAGTTTTATGACAAGTACAAAAGGACGATTATTTAGTTGTTCAAGATTATTTATACCACTTCGTACGTATTTAGCTGTAATACGTCTACACAAACTTACAACATGGGTGTGTGTGTTTGGATTCCTAAATTTATACGTAAACCATGAAGCAACTAAAAACTTTTAGTTTACAGTCTACATCGAGACAAGAGCAAGAGAGAGAGAGAGATAGAGAGAGAGAGAGAGAGAGAGAGAGAGAGAGAGAGAGAGAGAGAGAGAGAGAGTGCTTCCGCCAATCAGGTTTTTTACTTGCGTATCAATTTCCGTAGGTGATATTAATTTTGAAGTGGGACTCGTAATATTATTTTTCTCGAACTATGTATTGAAACTTGGTTTAATAATCTCTCTCTCTCTCTCTCTCTCTCTCTCTCTCTCTCTCTCTCTCTCTCTCTCTCTCTCTCTCTCTCTCTCTCTCTCTCTCTCTCTCTCTCTCTCTCTCTCCCCTCCCCCACTATCATTATGACATCATTTCATTTCCATACAATATGGCTGCCCCTTAAAAGAATAAAGTATATCTCTTTTTAGAAATGTATAGTGGCTTTGCAAGGTGATATAAATTACTTTATACATTTTGATATCTCAAAAAATTTTAAATACATTTTTTTTTCAATCACTAAATTAACATCATTGTTGCAGCTTTTGACGTTTCTAACATTACGAAGGCCACTGTATATATTTTACATTGTGATACCATTATGGCAACTAAGGTGTATATTTTAACCACCGAAATATCACAAAGAGAACCGGCACTGTTGCCAGTTTGACATCCTGATGGCCTTCTGTTCTAACCCAAGTCGCTTAAGCAGTTTTGAAATGCACGTAGACATTTGTTGTGTGTTATCGTCGTTTGGTAGTATTTCACTTAACAAAATATTGGGGCCATTTTTCAGAGGTGGTCTTTACTACTACTAATACATTATTGTTGGTAAATTGTTCGGATGTCAATGTGTTGACCAAAATAAATCATGGTAAAAAAACAAATTATGGTTTTGAATTAACTTTTAATATTTATTATTATTTTTGGTGTGATAACAATGTTCCTGTGCTGTGAGTTTAGCCCGGCTACATTGTGTTTCGGTCCCGAAACTAATACAACGATTTCAGTAGATATTTAGTACTAAATTATAATAATTAGTACTAACACCGTTCCCATGTTATTAAAGAGAGTCTTAGCCGTTCTAGTGATCAGGTAGTCCGGCTACATTGTGTTTCTTTCACGAAACTTATACGATTTAGTACTAAATTATAATAATTAGTACTAACACCGTTCCCATGTTATTAAAGAGAGTCTTAGCCGTTCTAGTGATCAGGTAGTCCGGCTACATTGTGTTTCTTTCACGAAACTTATACGATTTAGTACTAAATTATAATAATTAGTACTAACACCGTTCCCATGTCATTAAAGAGAGTCTTAGCCGTTCTAGTGACCAGGTAGTCCGGCTACATTGTGTTTCTTTCACGAAACTTATACGATTTAGTACTAAATTATAATAATTAGTACTAACACCGTTCCCATGTTATTAAAGAGAGTCTTAGCCTTCTAGTGATCAGGTAGTCCGGCTACATTGTGTTTCTTTCACGAAACTTATACGATTTAGTACTAAATTATAATAATTAGTACTAACACCGTTCCCATGGCATTAAAGAGAGTCTTAGCCTTCTAGTGATCAGGTAGTCCGGCTACATTGTGTTTCTTTCACGAAACTTATACGATTTAGTACTAAATTATAATAATTAGTACTAACACCGTTCCCATGTTATTAAAGAGAGTCTTAGCCTTCTAGTGATCAGGTAGTCCGGCTACATTGTGTTTCTTTCACGAAACTTATACGATTTAGTACTAAATTATAATAATTAGTACTAATACCGTTCCCATGTTATTAAAGAGAGTCTTAGCCTTCTAGTGATCAGGTAGTCCGGCTACATTGTGTTTCTTTCACGAAACTTATACGATTTAGTACTAAATTATAATAATTAGTACTAACACCGTTCCCATGTTATTAAAGAGAGTCTTAGCCTTCTAGTGATCAGGTAGTCCGGCTACATTGTGTTTCTTTCACGAAACTTATACGATTTAGTACTAAATTATAATAATTAGTACTAATACCGTTCCCATGTTATTAAAGAGAGTCTTAGCCTTCTAGTGATCAGGTAGTCCGGCTACATTGTGTTTCTTTCACGAAACTTATACGATTTAGTACTAAATTATAATAATTAGTACTAACACCGTTCCCATGTTATTAAAGAGAGTCTTAGCCGTTCTAGTGATCAGGTAGTCCGGCTACATTGTGTTTCTTTCACGAAACTTATACGATTTAGTACTAAATTATAATAATTAGTACTAACACCGTTCCCATGTTATTAAAGAGAGTCTTAGCCGTTCTAGTGACCAGGTAGTCCGGCTACATTGTGTTTCTTTCACGAAACTTATACGATTTAGTACTAAATTATAATTATTAGTACTAACACCGTTCCCATGTTATTAAAGAGAGTCTTAGCCGTTCTAGTGATCAGGTAGTCCGGCTACATTGTGTTTCTTTCACGAAACTTATACGATTTAGTACTAAATTATAATAATTAGTACTAACACCGTTCCCATGTTATTAAAGAGAGTCTTAGCCTTCTAGTGACCAGGTAGTCCGGCTACATTGTGTTTCTTTCACGAAACTTATACGATTTAGTACTAAATTATAATAATTAGTACTAACACCGTTCCCATGTTATTAAAGAGAGTCTTAGCCGTTCTAGTGATCAGGTAGTCCGGCTACATTGTGTTTCTTTCACGAAACTTATACGATTTAGTACTAAATTATAATAATTAGTACTAACACCGTTCCCATGTCATTAAAGAGAGTCTTAGCCGTTCTAGTGACCAGGTAGTCTGGCTACATTGTGTTTCTTTCACGAAACTTATACGATTTAGTACTAAATTATAATAATTAGTACTAATACCGTTCCCATGTTATTAAAGAGAGTCTTAGCCTTCTAGTGATCAGGTAGTCCGGCTACATTGTGTTTCTTTCACGAAACTTATACGATTTAGTACTAAATTATAATAATTAGTACTAACACCGTTCCCATGGCATTAAAGAGAGTCTTAGCCTTCTAGTGATCAGGTAGTCCGGCTACATTGTGTTTCTTTCACGAAACTTATACGATTTAGTACTAAATTATAATAATTAGTACTAACACCGTTCCCATGTTATTAAAGAGAGTCTTAGCCTTCTAGTGATCAGGTAGTCCGGCTACATTGTGTTTCTTTCACGAAACTTATACGATTTAGTACTAAATTATAATAATTAGTACTAACACCGTTCCCATGTTATTAAAGAGAGTCTTAGCCTTCTAGTGATCAGGTAGTCCGGCTACATTGTGTTTCTTTCACGAAACTTATACGATTTAGTACTAAATTATAATAATTAGTACTAACACCGTTCCCATGTTATTAAAGAGAGTCTTAGCCTTCTAGTGATCAGGTAGTCCGGCTACATTGTGTTTCTTTCACGAAACTTATACGATTTAGTACTAAATTATAATAATTAGTACTAATACCGTTCCCATGTTATTAAAGAGAGTCTTAGCCTTCTAGTGATCAGGTAGTCCGGCTACATTGTGTTTCTTTCACGAAACTTATACGATTTAGTACTAAATTATAATTATTAGTACTAACACCGTTCCCATGTTATTAAAGAGAGTCTTAGCCGTTCTAGTGATCAGGTAGTCCGGCTACATTGTGTTTCTTTCACGAAACTTATACGATTTAGTACTAAATTATAATAATTAGTACTAACACCGTTCCCATGTTATTAAAGAGAGTCTTAGCCTTCTAGTGACCAGGTAGTCCGGCTACATTGTGTTTCTTTCACGAAACTTATACGATTTAGTACTAAATTATAATAATTAGTACTAACACCGTTCCCATGTTATTAAAGAGAGTCTTAGCCTTCTAGTGATCAGGTAGTCCGGCTACATTGTGTTTCTTTCACGAAACTTATACGATTTAGTACTAAATTATAATAATTAGTACTAACACCGTTCCCATGTCATTAAAGAGAGTCTTAGCCGTTCTAGTGACCAGGTAGTCCGGCTACATTGTGTTTCTTTCACGAAACTTATACGATTTAGTACTAAATTATAATTATTAGTACTAACACCGTTCCCATGTTATTAAAGAGAGTCTTAGCCGTTCTAGTGATCAGGTAGTCCGGCTACATTGTGTTTCTTTCACGAAACTTATACGATTTAGTACTAAATTATAATAATTAGTACTAACACCGTTCCCATGTTATTAAAGAGAGTCTTAGCCTTCTAGTGACCAGGTAGTCCGGCTACATTGTGTTTCTTTCACGAAACTTATACGATTTAGTACTAAATTATAATAATTAGTACTAACACCGTTCCCATGTTATTAAAGAGAGTCTTAGCCGTTCTAGTGATCAGGTAGTCCGGCTACATTGTGTTTCTTTCACGAAACTTATACGATTTAGTACTAAATTATAATAATTAGTACTAACACCGTTCCCATGTCATTAAAGAGAGTCTTAGCCGTTCTAGTGACCAGGTAGTCCGGCTACATTGTGTTTCTTTCACGAAACTTATACGATTTAGTACTAAATTATAATAATTAGTACTAACACCGTTCCCATGTTATTAAACAGAGTCTTAGCCGTTCTAGTGACCAGATAGTCCGGCTACATTGTGTTTCTTTCACGAAACTTATACGATTTAGTACTAAATTATAATAATTAGTACTAACACCGTTCCCATGATATTAAAGAGAGTCTTAGCCGTTCTAGTGACCAGGTAGTCCGGCTACATTGTGTTTCTTTCACGACACTTATACGATTTAGTACTAAATAATACTAAAATATATAAACTAGAAGTCGCTAGGACCAATTTTGCAACGTCTTAAATAGTTAAATACAAAAATTAAATGTATTAAACGCAGTATTTAAAAACCGGTATCTACCCTACATCTAACAAATATTAGTTTAAAAATATTTTTTAATTTATTTAAAATTCAGTAATACTACAATTTATTTTATTTGGATGAAGACAATCTCTTAGTAACAGGATGGTTTCATCTTTCTTTCTTATATTCATTAGAAGTTTCCCAGCGTCGTGAATTTTTCTCGAAACAACCTGCTTATACCTTTTTTTAAAGTGGTCACTAAGAAAATCACAAGTAATACCCATAACTCAAGGGTACTGCAATGCCATAACGACTTCGTCATTTTTTTTTTAGCGTATGGAGTATTTGCTCTTTAAATTTTGCACTGGTTACTTCAGCAGTGGGGTGATATGTTACACCATATATCTTAACAAAATTAGGACATTTCGTATTTCTTTCATTCATTGTCCGCCAGTCTTCGTCATCATCTTCTTCATTAGTAGACGATACTTCCTCATTTCTTTGAAGTTTTCTGCGCATTTAGGTACATGTTTTCGAAAAGATTTTTTTTAGTAAAGCCCTTGACAAAACATACATGTATCATAATTAGAAGCTACACATTTTGCATTCACTGGTACACGCCTTGCAGGCAAAAGTCGACACTTTTTTTATCAATTGAGGAGTCAATAAATACTCTTCTATTGTAGATGTTATTCCCTTTGTTCCTTAAATCATTAAATATTTTACGTCTCTTATTACCTTGCTTTCCTCACTACACACTTCCATCAATGCCATATAGTGGGCTACAGGTGCTTCAGTTTTAAGTTTTCCTAAAATATGACGCCTAAAATTTATGATATATTTATCGTAAAGTTACAAACAAGGATTAGACAGAATGCCCGATGTAATTATACTATCTGAAATATAGATAGGAGATAACGAGTTGAGTCTATACAGGTTGCCGCCTATCAATCGGTTTGCTAAGTCCAATAATCTTTATCGGGCGGAAGCGATGCTTGTTTACGTTACAAATGCCCCCTACCGTGATTACATATTCACATCGCTGATTTCATAACAGCACGTATGATTCATTTGCAAATCTAAATATCTAGGAATATTGTTGTTGATTTAGTAGTTTTCTACAGACTTCAAGAGTTTGATTGTAATGGTTTGTTTGTGATTATGGGACTTTTTAGTTTCTGTTGGAAATTCATACATTATAATTAGTGGAGATTTAAATATAAACCTTTTAGAAAATTCGAATGTAGTGAATATTTATAAAATAAAAATGGCCTGTCATGAATTGAGCTCGCTCAAAAAAAACCCAACTAGATTCTCGAGAAATTTGGCTACATGGCTACATGTATAGACCATATATTTGTTAGACGTAAAGTTGGACTTAATTTGGAATATGAGAGTTGGGTGACTAATATAGATGTTACTGACCAAATGATAAACTGTTGTATGCGTCAAGTTTGAATGTATGATTAAATGTGCGAAATCAAAGCCTACCAAAGGTAAAATTGATTTTAAACGACTTAAGGAATATATTTACTCAACAGACTCGGCTTCCTTAACTTTTGCATATTTTCTTAAAAATATTTAACTTTTACCTTAATGAATCTTATAGCCGTGGTTACAGCTAATCAACAATATAATTATGTTTTCAATATGTTATTATTATACCGCTAGTTTTAATTATTTGTTATGTGTTTAATATTAATAGGGAAAGAAGATTTCACAAAACTCCGGAAAAAATCTAAAGGTAACTTTTTTTTTTAATTACACGTACCCTACAATTTTTTAAAACCGAGTAAGGGGTGCCATAAAAAGATCGATCATTTACATTTATTAGTCAATGAAAAGATTTAGAAATGAAGATTTTAAAACGTCTTTGAGTGTAACTCAAAGCCGACGTGACAAGTGAGAAGGAAAAAATTGTCACATTCTGGAATGGAGGAATACAGACGAATTTCAAACCGACTTATAGTATAGGATAGAAAGGAGGGTGAGAAAAAATAAAAGTCTTTTTAGGCAAAGTTAGGACCATCAGGTTCAGTTTTCCACTTACCCCCTAAATAAAGAGAGAGAGAGAGAGAGAGAGAGAGAGAGAGAGAGAGAGAGAGAGAGAGAGAGAGAGAGAGAGAGAGAGAGAGAGAGAGAGAGAGAGAGAGAGAGAGAGAGAGAGAGAGAGAGAGAGAGAGAGAGAGAGAGAGAGAGAGAGAGAGAGAGAGAGAGAGAGAGAGAGAGAGAGAGAGAGAGAGAGAGAGAGAGAGAGAGAGAGAGAGAGAGAGAGAGAGAGAGAGAGAGAGAGAGAGAGAGAGAGAGAGAGAGAGAGAGAGAGAGAGAGAGAGACAGTATACCTGTAAAGTGTTTTTCACATCATAAATGTCCACCTATCTGTAATATATAGTAATATAAAAAAAACTGTGGTATGATTGATTTAAATTTTCAAAATGAGTGTACTTAAATTGTGATCATAATCGCTTCTAGGGTAATTAAGAGATGACGATTATGTCACTTACAATTATTTTGAAATTTGTGATCCTAGTTGATAGTTAAGAATTGGTGAAACAAATATATTACCAATAATTCATTTTGAAAGTTGCTAATTGACGGGTTGTTGGCTATTTTATGGTATAGACTTAGTATATTTAAAGACGTGTATACATTTCGAAAGTAAATGACGAGAATTACAAGTGAAAGAATACATGCACAAATCTTTGTAGAGAGTTTGTATATCTATATATTTGTTGAACTTAACAGCGACGTAAATATTGATCAACAATAATAATAACATATTAATTTTTAGTTAAAGTTATGAAGACAGATTCAAGTGATAGGATCGGACTACATTTCATTTTAAAATGTTTGTGTATTTATGGCCTTGTTTAACTTATCATCAATGTAAAAACTTTTACAATAATAATTAGTTTAATCAATTTATGTTTAAATTATGACAAAAAATGCAAGTAATAGGATCGACGCAACTTTCATATTAAAAAAAAATAATAATAATAAAATAAAATACCTCCTTGTGTAACTTAAAAGCAATGTATATAAACTTCAACAACAATAATAAGCTTAAGTAATTATTACGAGTGATGAAAGTGACGGATCGGCGCACATTTCGTAGTAGATTTTTTGTATATTTACAGATTGTTTACATTGTACCAAAATTTATGATTTTCAAAAATAATAATAAGCTATAAAAATAAACCTATAAATTATGGTCAGAGATAGAAGTGATAGGATCGGTGCACATTTCATAGTATATTTACAGATTAGTTTAATTGTCATCAATGTGAATAATCTTCAACAATAATAATTTGCTTTTTAAATTTAACTCTAAAATATGACGAAAGCTGCAAGTGATAGGATCGGTGCACATTTTAGAGTAGATAGTTTGTCTAGTTAGAGACTTGTTTAAATTGTCAGCAATGTAACTAATCCTAAACAATAATAATAAGCACTGTAACTAATCTTGAACAATAATAATAAGCTTTATAAATTTAACTTTAAAATATGACGAGAGATGCAAGTAATAAGATTGGAGCAAATTTCAGAGTAGAAGGTTTGTATATTTACAGACTAGTTTACATTAACAGCATGTGCAATATCTTCAACAATAATATTACGATATATAAATTTAACTTTATATTATGACGAGAGATAAGGAGATAGGATCGGTTCACCTTTCATTGTAAAAAGGTTCTATATTTACGGACTTGCTTAATGCCTGTATGAAAACGATTTTATTTTCATGATCGTGTTTTCTAAAGATAGTCGAGCAGGTGTTTTTTTTAAATTTAAAGAACCACGGCAACATCCTGTATAATTTCCGGTTGACAAACAAAAGAAATGCTTGGGAATAAACTTACGACTTTTACATATACCCTACTTAGAGTAGTGTATCTCACATGATGTCTACATTTGCTCGCAGTGTATGTACTGTGCATGTTTTAAAAATAACCTTTATTGGAAAAAAAAAGTCATAACTAGTTTTGGTGTAATTTTATTAGTATAAGCAATAAATATTATTAAGATATTTTTAGTATTACAGAAAAGTTGACTATGCATTAACGCTACGCGTTTCCTCGATTCATACAGGAAACAAGTATAGGTGTGTGTGTGTGTGTGTGTGTGTGTGAGTGTGAGTGTGTGTGCGTGAGTGCGAGTGCGAGTACGAGTGTGTGTGTGTGTGTGTATGTGTGTGTGTGTGTGTGTGTGTGTGTGTGTGTGTGTGTGTGTGTGTGTGTGTGTGTGTGTGTGTGTGTGTGTGTCTGTGTGTGTCTGTCACTTATCAAAAGATTGGTTTCAGTGTTCTGTCATTTAGAGTGAAAAGCAAGTGGTAGGAGAGGGGGACTAGTTGCCCTTGAACTTGTTTACAGTTATATTTCCTTTCAATCAGACTCAGACAGCTACATCTCATTTCAACAAATTTGTCATTTAAATGTGAAATTTAAAAAATGTATGTTAATTGGACGGCATTGATTGACAGACTGAAAACAGATTTTTTAAATTTCATAATCGGTGTAAATATTCTTTAAATTGATTACAATTAATTCAATTTTATAAGTTAATTTATATAATTATGTAATTAAAACAACGTAATAAAAAAAAGGTGTTAGTTGAGAAACTATATTACAAAACAATGTTTAAAAAGAGTAAGCTGCAAGGAGTGGGGGACTCGCATTTTAAACTATCCGTGTATAAAATATTGAAAGGAACATAACAAAAGTTCATTCTCAAAACATTTATTTTTAAAGAGAAGTTTTGTTTCAATTCTGTGAAACAACCAAAAGAGATAAAATAATGTTAAAGGAAGTAAAATTTTGACTTTGATGGCGCATTTCTAGACATAATAAACAAGCCAAGATCCTTGTACCTGCAGTATATTTCTTATTACTATGTCTGTGTTTAGTTCTGCATCTGGACTAATGATTATCAAGTTCATTGATATCATCAATTCTTCTCCCCCACCCCGCCTTTTACCTGTACACAGGAGGGCACCAATGAAAAAACAAAACAAAAAAGAAGAAGAAGAGAACTGATGGACAGGAGAACTTGTACCGTTTAGTAACAGAAATATTGTCCAACATATTCTCCTTCCATGCATTAACAGATAACCATAGACACTTTATGGCAACAATCCTACTTGGTTCACATCAATTGGGTGCCCTTTAAAAACACACACAGTACATTCTATGTTTGTTATAATTTTCTCATCATGAACTACAAAATATTTTATCAAAGGTTTACATAATATTTTACCGATAAAGCGACAATAGTAGAAACTGAATTAAAATAGATAAAATATTGAAAAATGGGGAATAAGACATTTGGTTACCAGCTTAACAATACTTAATTATTTTTTATTTCGTTTTCTCCATTTATATAGTTTTTTATATAAATGTAAAAAATATAATATCACATAGTTATATGATACAAATCATAATCAAACAACTATCAGAATTAATTGTACTATTATTTAAATCAGAAGTATACTGTACTTCCTTCCAGGATAATTTTGGGACTGTTGTCCGAAACTCGAGCTCAGGCTTGGCTCAAAATTTCAAGGGCTCCAACATCCCTAACATTTCGGTTGTTTCAAAAGTAGAAAATTATACATTTCGTAGAAATGGTCACCTTTTCTTTTATAGTTAAAATCATAAACGTGAATTATGATATGATGTTATTTTTGTTTTTAATTAAAATAAATCTTCCTATGGCTTGATAACCTTTTCCCAATTTAATGAGTAGTATGGAAAGGGAAGGATCTCTATTTAATCTTTATTTTTTTATAAGGCTATAAAGACCGAAAGGTATTTTTTTCCTTTAAAGGAAAAACTATTTTTGTGGTGAGTTCTAATCATTAAGCTTGAATCGGTAAAAGAAGTATGAATCAGCGATTATTCATAATCCATCCATCCACGCAGGCAGATGAATACATTCATAATTTGACTTTTTTTTTAGATACCTTGTGCTTAAAATGATCTAAAATTATAAATTATCTTTTTCCATAATTAATACAATAACAAACATGTTTTCTCCACCTTAAATTATCTTTTCTGAATCAGGATTTTTTTTAAATTAACTCATATTTACTTGGATTCTGACGACCAGATAACATCCAGCGCGGATCATAAGGTGTTTTTGTTGGCATATATCCCACATCCCTGTCGACAGGATCCACGGGTGGAGTGATCGGAAGAGGTGACATTTTGTCCTAATAAACAAAATAACAGACTTTTTATAAGAAGAAAATTAAATTAAACACACAGATAAATTCACTCTAATTTTTTATGCTAATAAAACTTTCATTTTATATTTTATTTACTCAAAGAAATGATGAAGATATAATGTATCTATGTTAATTTTATAATTGAAATATAAGAACTATTCCATTAATAATAATAATAAAAAAAAAAAACATTAAAATGCTAAATGAAACTACACAGCATATTTTACAAGTCTAGCTTTGTCAATTTGATGTTTAATAGCATACAACAAATAAAATATTAACCCTTAGCATATTGTCACTGTTACTGCTAACTTGTCTGTCAGATCTAATTTCCGTTGTTCAGAAAAATATAAATTTGTTAAGATTCTTATTATTTTTAGATTATTTGGTTATATTTATGCTAGGAAAAGTTAAAAGCGCTTTTAAATGTTCAAAAATGCGCAGTTTAAATGTGCAGTTCATCGAAATGTTTTTTTCGCTCACAGGTGCAATGTTGTTTTTAAGCGTTTAACAAATAGCAGGCTATAAACTTTATCCAGAATTTTATGAGGGTCTGTTTAGTGATACATTCCCAAAAATGTAATCATATCAATTACCTAATCATATAAATTACTGTCTTCACATTAAATGTTATAAACAACTGGACTAGACCATTTTCGCCCTCATCTTCAATCAACATGCTTAAAATCTGCTGCCTGTAAAGTCGTTTGATATTTTCAAAGACGCCTTCATCCATAGGCTGCAATAATGCAGTCACATTAGGTGAAAACCATGACTTTTATATCACCACTGACCATTTTATCAACTCCTAGAAGTGTTAGAGCATTATCTATCAACAACGCCACTTTGATTGGAAGTTTTTCTCCTTTGCATATGCTTTTACTATTAGCACAAACACTTCAAAAAACCATTTTTTAAAAAATTAAGACTGTTCATCAAGGTTTTTTTGAGACTGATTAATAACCAGCAACAAATTACGAATGATGTTTTTGTGTGCTCGAGGATTTTTGCATTCACTATTATAATAAGTGAGAATTTATGTTTGTCAGATGCATTATACAAGCCATTATTGTTAGTCTGTCCTTGATCTTTTTTATAACCCATGAAAGAGCAATCTAATTTTAACACAAAAGCATTTTGATACTCAGCAGCATACGATAAAATAAACCACTTATGCCTGTGTTATAAATTTGATCTGCCGTAAAATTTTCTTTCAACATTAATTGTTCAAACTGTTTTTAGAAGGAATTACAGGTTTGTAAATCACTAGACAAACTTTCTCTGGTAACTGTCAATTTACATATCCATGGTGTTTTTTTCATCTATCTAAGCAATAATATTCGGATCAGTGTTTGGAATTTTTTTATTTAAACTGAACTTGGATGAAAGGTCCCGAAATTGGAACGCCATGTTCTCTTTCCGCACTATACCACTCAAATAATGTGTCATCTAACGTTTATTTAAAAAAAAAAAATTATATTTCCTCTATTGTCTAAACTGTATTTAGTCATCATTTTTCAATTGCTTCCAATTCTTTTTTCAGTCAGACACTTAAGTTCCACCATCAAATTCAGTACGAATTTTCTTCAGAAATTCATCTTTATCGATTCTGTTCAGAGTTTCAAGTTTTTTGTCCATTGTAAGAATGGCCTTTTTACATTTAGTCACATTTCTCAGTTAACACAAACAACAGTTAATAACACAGATGTAATTGCTAAAAGGCACTGACAATACAATTTCACCCAACACTAGAACACTTCATAGATATCTAACAGTCTGAACCAAACTAAGGATAAGTATAGTACAGTACTGTATTGATGAAGGATTGAGTGGGGAGGGAAATATCACACACATGCTCCCATTCTTTTATAAAACAATATAACAAGACCATGAATAATTACTACATTAGGCAGTGTCATCAGATTGTGTCATCAAATGATCTGGTCATAACTAAAATCACACCAAATGTAATACAGTATTGTACAGTATTATGACTGTAAATGGATTAAATTAAGATTTACTATTCTTGTTCCTAATGACTATTCAGTTACAAGTAAAACTTTTAAAACATTTAGTTGATAAATATAACCCTTAACAATTTTTGTGAAAATCGATCCGGATTATCCAGAGATTTGGGCTAAAGGGGTCTGAATAAACAAGATACTACATACTTCTATACTTACAACAGGTCAACTACCTTATGCTACTCAGTGAGAATTAATGTGTCTGTGGAATATTCCGCTTAAAACTTTTGGGAGACATTGAAAAAACCGCAGATTATCAATGAAATACAAGTTTGGCCAATTACATTATAACTGGGATTCACAAAATGGTTCCAAGTCTCCGCCTATATATTATATCTGTGTTGTGCTACTGGCCAATTTAGAAATTAAATTTATTGTTATGCTTTTAAACATATCCTAGCAGAATATTCAGTACTTCACATTTCAGGCAACACTTTAAAGGGTTAAAATGCTAAATGAAACTAAAATGCTTATATAGGCCTATTTTTGTCAATTTGATTTTTAGTAGCAATACAAGAATAAATTTATGAATATAATAGAAATTATTATAAAGTTATAGGAAAACAAAAGAATTTCAACAAAAATCTAAAAACAAATCTATGAAACTTATTAAAAGAGAAGTAACGAGTTGTTCAAAATTAAATTGCTATAGTTGAAAATAACATTTTACAATTTCATTATTTTAATAAGAAATTAATAAAATAATGTAAAATAAACCATCTATAAATACCTTTGGCATATAAGACAGCCATTTTAGAATAGTGAAGATACCATCTAGATCTCTAGGCTCTGTTTTGTGGGTTACTCCATTGTTAAAGTTGATCTGAATACCTCCGAGTTGATTGTTGGAAGCGTAAACTTGTTTTCCTAATAACTGTAAATAAGAAGAAATGTATTAGCTTATATTGATTATAATAAAGAAAGAGTGAGATATGTAAAGAAAACCAAAAATGAACCTAACGGCAATCAGTTTAATTTTGGTATTTTCCAATTTATTTGTGAACTATAACTTTCTTTTGTGTATAGTTCGGAGATTAGTTTGGATCTTAAATCTTCACCTTTTTAATCAAATCACTTACATCAATTTTGAGATATTTTACTTTTCAAGATGACATCTCGAGCTTATTTTATATTTTGACTGATACCTTCCAAACCGGAATTTTTTAATGAGACGACCGATATTTTTTGAGTTGTCCAAAATATGAAAAACTATGAGATATGGCCGAAATGTACTCACTCATAACATAAAAGTTTTAAATGTTTTGGGAGTCTCAAGCCAGACCAGTGGTACTACAATTAGGAGAGCTAGTTCGCTAAAATGCATTTATACAAATGGAAAAACAGAAAAGACTGTAGACAATCAACGTCTACATAAACAGAATTGATAAAGAAAGGTGAAGATAACTAATAAGGCTAGGAAGAAAGGATCTGAGAGTGATTTTAGGTTTCATAACAGGTCAATGTGTTTATAGGCATCTCTTAAGTTTAGGGAAGAAAAATCTACCTGAATGCGATTGATATAGGCTTGAGCCAAGAACTGAGCATTTTTGGACTCTCTATACAAGTGGAATGAGATATGAAAAGCTTTGAACAGACATGTTGGATGTTAAGGGCTTGCAAGATATCAACATCCCTGTTGAAAAAAGGTATATCAAAAGAAAAGGTAGATTTGGTTAAAGGTATATATATATATATATATATATTTATTTATCTGTAGATAAAATGTTGGATGGAAAAGGCCCATGAGATTATACTACGAAAAACATAATGCCCATCTAGTATAGAATAAAATTTTGAGTAATCTAATCCTATCCATCTTTAACTTACAAAAATAACCTGCAAAATTATACAGCTTAATGAAAGCTAGTCCTTCATCATAAACATGTATTTGGCTTACTTTCCCCAGCCTTTTTCACATTATTAAATTGTCGTCAGGATTACAAAGCTGAAAAGAGACATCTTGCAATCTACTGAAAATAGTCTTTACAAAGTATGAATTTATTTTTAAATATAGTCATTTAGATTGCAGTATAATTGACTGAAAAGAGTTTTACATTCAAAAATCTCTATGGACTCATGGTAATCCTAAAAGATGAATTTATAAGATAATAAACAATTATTTCACTTACTATCTCCAGTATCCTGATTTACTGTTGTTATACAACGGCTGTTTCGGCTATTCAGTCATTTGTTTATTATAACCAATATTCGGAATGCCGACAACCAAACGTTATAATATAAGATAATAAAGGAGAATGGTTCAATGGACATCTATGCGTTATGAACGAGTATGCAGACAACTGGGACAGGAAGGGTGTATTGCGACCTTTCGTGGTATCATGGCCTGCCTATCGTATCAGGCAAAAACGCCTTAATTGACATGCAGGGACCCTCAAGTCCAAATCCCTCACAATAAAAATAAAATAAATTAATGTGTTACGAATCACATCACTGAACATGACTAAATCTTGCATTATTCAGAAAACAATGGGCTGCTAACTATAGGATGATTTATAAAGGGATTGCAGTAGGTATCTGAGAAATCATATTGCCTCTTAATGTAGTATATGTGATCAATTATGGAAGATTTATAAAATCATACACAATGTTATAAATTATTATATTTACATTCTAGATTAGTGTGCCAAAAACACATTCATATATATATATATATATATATATATATATATATATATATATTTATTTATTTATTCATTCATTTATTATATAGCTCAATGTAGAATTTTTAATACTCTATAATAATTTCTTCACAAAAATGTACATAAAATATTGTAATTTTAGTAACATTGGTAAAGTGCTAATAATAACAAGTTTGTTTGAACTGGTAAAAAATGTTATAATCTCCATAGCCAGTCATTATATTTAGACATCAAATAAATCGTTTAAGTCTATATCCAACCAAACATCCAACATAAATCAAACATGCAAACATTTTAGTTTATTTAAAAAATAATAAAATTAACCAAACAATTGGTAAAACATGGAAGAAAACAAGTGAGGGTACATAAATTAACAACCAGGTAAACAGTACATAGTTTATAACATATTGGTGTAATCAATTATACAATAATATGATGAGTAAAAATTATTTTTGTTTAGGAAATAAATATTACAGTCATAAGAAAATTATTCATTTTGGCTATATAACATCATCAAGAAACAAAGAAAACAATTAATATGTTTGCAGTATATAGTGTTCCATAATGAATAGCACATAACTGTAAGAATAGACAGAAACAGACTAGCTGTTGCATTTACTCATTTGGGCAATGAAACAAATAATTTTAACCTCAACTAAGATGTACTATAATAAATTACACTGTTGTCGGTGATTTAGTGAATAGGTATGGTAACTAATTTAAATAGTTAATAAATTGGTTTTTAAAATATACAACTTAAATTATAAATGAGTGTACTGTAAAACCACAAAAGCAAAAAAAAATTGTGCATGTACTCTGAGCGGCAAACCTTGCTTAAACGTTAAGTCAAAATTAGGCATAAACATACCTTGTTAAGAGCACTGTATCCTGTAAGAATAATGTGAGAATTCTCAATCTGGATCAATCTTTGACCTAGACGAACAAGATAAGAGCCAATACCAATAGCTCTGCATGATACCATTGATATTGTTACTATTTCTTTATATGCTTGTGAAGTTTCCCCAGCAATCATACCCGCATACCGTAAGTTCTCTACCCCGAGACCATCTTCTTTACCTGAAATATTTAGTTAGATATAAGTATGATCCAAATCAACATACACAAACATACATGTTAGAATCAAAAATAATTTCTTCTACATTTGAACTAAATTGATTCTATGGCAAGTTTTAATTTATGAATTCAGTATCTAACATAAGGTGTGGTTGTCCTCTAAGAACAAAAACATTCTAGTTAACAATTAATTGATAATATTTACCTAGTTCTAAAACAGACTGATCACAGAGAAGGTACGTTTAAAAAAGACAATTTTAATTTCTTTTATTATGTATAGGAGTTGCAAATTTGTTTACACTTTTTGAGAAAACGTGTACACAGGGTTGAATGTACCAATAGGCAGACTAGGCACATGCTTCGAGTGCAAAATTTTGAGGCACAAAATTTTAAAAGAGGAATAATATTGAGAGAACCTAACTTTTGAGAACTGTATAAGAAATCAGAAAATGTAACTGAAAAATTAAATCACAATTTTCAATTTTAAAGACAAGTACAGTAGGTATTTAAAAGCTGTTTTATAAAATTTCTAGTTGCATTTTGAAAATCATAGAACTAAAGCCTAGAGACGCTGTCTTTCTTTCAACAGAAGCAGCTGCTCTGTGAACCGATGCAACACCACTATGATTTCTTCTGCAGAAAAATAATGGACTCAGTCTCCTTAGGAGTGATGTCAAGACAGGGCTAGAATAGTAAGATAACCTACTAGTTACACTTGGTGAGATGCAAGTTGCTGTTATTGGTGAAAGAGTAGTTATTTGTCTGTGCAGAAAAAGACAAAGTTTTAGCAAAGTTCCTAAAATTAATAATTTTTTCAACATAGCATAAGTAGAATTTAAAGGAAATGTTAGTGAAGTGAAGAGCGTGCCCCAACGTGTAAACAAAAATCATAATAGGCTACAGATACTTCTGATGTTCACTTAAAAAATGAACCCACAGTGAACTCTGAACTTAAAAATTCATCACGGAAAGAAAACCAGCAAAAATGTCTCAAAGGATCCAGCCTTTTGGAGAAAATAAGAGTTCACACGTAAGTAGATTACACAAATTGATTTTAAACAAAACACTAAAAGTGGCTTTTTTGGATCTCAGTATGGCTCAAAAATATTTTAATGAAGGATTTTTCAAAAAAAAAAAGGCCTTGAAAATGGACAACTGAAGAATTGTGAATATCTCATTTATTCACCTTCTAGAGGTTTTATAATTTGTACTTGTTGTAAAATTTATTCAAACACATCATCCAACTTCATTGAAGTATTTAATGACTGGATGATTGCCAGTAGCCTACTTCAATCCCATGAAAATTCTGCTATACACAGAAAGGCCATATTAGCTTATACTAGTCAAATTAATTCAGTGACCCGCATTGACAAGAAAGTAATTGAAGCTCACCATACTGATGATCAGTACTGGAAAGAAATTTTCAAGTATGTAATTGCAACACTAAAAAATCTGTCAAGAAGAGAGTACCCTTTTCGTCGGACGGATCACCTTTTTGGTTCTTCATGAATTGGAGCTTGTCTAGGAGCCACGAAATTGATAGTTAAGTTTAACCTTTTTTTCTTTCAACACATAGCTAGATTTAAGAACAAAGTGCAAGGATGTACAAAGTTATTGAGGAAACTAGAGAATTCAAGTATATTCTCTAGTTATTGATTTAACCTCTGACGTAGTGCATGTTCATCAGCTGACTCTAGTCATACGCTATATGTATTTGTAGAGATTTGTTAAATTCCTACTGAATACAAGACATAAATCATAAGTGTTGACAATGGCCATACTAAAAACACTGGAAACTTTTAGCCTCGACCTTAAAGATTGTAAATATCAAAGGTATGACAAAGCTCCAAACATGTCTGGAGTATATTCTGGTCCTCAACCAAGAATCAAGGTACACAATGAGCTTGCACAATATATTTCCTGTTCCACCCACTCACTAAACCTATTTGGGGGTAATAGCAAACAAAGCCAGTGACGATGCTTTAGCATTTTTTGACTGTGTTCAGGCCATGTACAACTTTTTGTCTGCCTCCACCCATCGATGGGCTCTTATGAAACAAATTCTTCATGATAGTTGGTCGTCATCTTAATGAAAACATCAGTGAAGAATATATCTGAAGATGTTGATGAAGAGCATCTTTGTCATCAAGAGTCAAAAAACTTAGTACAAAAACTGCAGAAACTATAAAATGTGTTTTTGCTGGTATTCTGGGAAGAAAGTATGAATAAATTTCACAAAGTTAGTAAAGCTGTACAAAACAAAAATGTTGATGTTGGGAATGTTGTTGTTCTGTTCAAATCATTGGAAAATCACAGGATTTTATATAGAGACAAATTTTCTCTATAATTACAAAAGAATGATATAATAAAATCAAGTGAATGGAGTTGTAAGGCTCGAAATCAAAAATCCTAACTGTTTTTACAGTAGATGAAATATAAGAATCAACTGATTCTGACTCAAATATTGATGCTAATGAGTATTTCAGAACAGGAACTTATCTTGCAATATTATTTACAAGTTAATTGCAGAGCTCAAAAAAGAGAGATAGCATATGAAGTGTTCTTCTAAAGATTTGGTTTTACTTTATACCTGCAAACACTTGACAATGAATATATCCTTCTTTTTTAACTCTAACCATTTTAGCTTATGGATTAGTGGGAAATTAGATCCAAAAATTCTAATTGTCTAATAATCCTTTTTCTTATTGGTATTCTTTCTTACCTTATTCTACCATGGTTTCGGGCAATAGGCCATCATAAGGAATATATAAAATCATACAAAACACATTAAAGTTACAAAAAATACATTTTACATTACTCCGTCAGGAGGTTGTTAATGTTCAACTTTATAAAAACATGCACAAAAACACATATATTACATCCACAAGAACACACAAAGGTGCATATTGTTTTATGTACACGTCTATAACTGGCGGGTTGATGCTGACTTAGTTTTAATTTCCTGCTTTAGTTATCGGATGAACTTTGATCTCCTGTTTGTTTTTCAATGATGGTGTCGAACAAAATGTTGGAAGGGAAGGTAACTTTTAATTTAATAAGTTAACAGTTCGTACTTTTCGACTTTATATATTTCAAATTCTTCCCATAGTCAGAATATTTATAAGATGTAGCTTTTTATAAAATGTTTTGCATAGCTAGATATATGGTAACATGATAACTGAGGCTGTAACATTGATCTTCGAATTGAATGTGGTGACCAAGAGAAAACACCATGTTATGCTGGGTACAAAATGGAAGGAACAAAAAAGAAAAAGAAATCTATACAAAAAGCAAGCTATGCAGGACAGCCCTGAGATTAATATACTCCAGTGAAATGCCAGAGGATTGTCTACAAAGGGACGTGAATTGAAATAACTTTAGATTCAAAAATAAAATTGTCGTCTATGTTCAAGAATCTTCATTTGGGAAATGTATGGAGAAGCACCCAAAGTACAATCTATCTTGGATGGACAGACCAGAAGGAGAGGTTGGAAATGTGGTGGATGAATTCATTTTGATTAAGGAGGTGGACATACAGCTTAAGAGTGGCAAAGAATATATTTCTCTGTAGGTTTTAATAAGTAAAGAATTTATCATAACAGTAGTGAATGTTTACTTCCTTCCAGAATTCATGCTATCAAAAGAATAAATAGATGTGATACTTCCCAGGGAAGAAAAAAATCCTCATTGTTGGTGACTTTAACACAAACCATAGATTCTGAAGTGATGATAGTTCAAACCAGAATGCAAAATTTAATTTTTCAGTGGATAATTGAAAATAACACCATTTTTCGAAGACTCTAATTTACCAGTCAGCTAGTACTGGAATATCCACTATAAAAGATTTGGGTCTGATCTCAGTAGACCTCCTATTCATTAAAGACTTAAGGATAGGTGCAACATTTTGAGTGCTCTTACTATCTTACTTATAAAACTATTCTGTAACATCCATCACAAGATAAAATTTGATGACTGAAGAGTGTTTCAGGAAGAAACTAGCACTTTCGGGGAAAAAAGTGCTACAAATATTAAAACACTTAAAGTCATCCATAACTCACCCATTTACATTTACCTTGGATGCCCAAAAACCATATAATTTAAACCATGAAGGTCGAACTTAATATAATGCCTTTGACAGAAAAACCTATCCGTTAAACAATTGAGAAATATGTCTCTGCATAAAATGCACCCATCTAGGTACTGAGAACAAGCTTGCAAAAAAGTAAACAATTTTTCAGGTTTAATCATTGGACTGGAGTGAAAATATTTACCTCTACAAGAAGTTCCAAGGATTAAACCCTCCTAATATAAATATGAATCTGGTAGCTATAACAAAACCTTTATGTTCTCTTGTGATGGTCACCAATGAAAACGATCCACACAAACTATTTATAATTTTCTTTTACATTTACAGTGATGATTACCTAAATAAAGTTCTTCACTCAGGATCTAGCAGTTATATTCTAAAATTAGGCTTTGAATCCTTTACTACATGTTTTCAACCACTAAACTCTAGCATAGGGCTTCTAGCAATACTGTAAAGCGGGAATGTGCATACCACCAGATTCAAAATCAGCACTTTAAGTAACAACAGGCTATAGCCCAAACTCTCATTTGATTTACACTCAAGTAATACAAACAATACTGCAAGATTTAACAAACCGTGGATATATCATTTATGGACTGATACAGTCATTCAGTGGATACAAAAACTTGGCAAATATTAAAAATAAACCAAATCAATAAAAATATGTTGATTCTATATAAGAAGCAAACTGAAAAAAAAAAAGGTTAATGGGGAGTGCAAGTATGGTTGGAAGGATAACTCATCAGGTAGACATCTGTATGGTATACAACAGGAACCACGTGACCTCAAATTGTATAGTGGATTCAGCAGGAAGTAACAAACTTTTGTGGCAGGAGCCAGAATTGGACACCTTCAACTTTGCATAATCTTAGGGCTGTTAACACGGCTTGAATAAAGTGGGAATATTACAACACATTCTATTTGACAATAAAGAGGGAAATGACGCTTTGAGGATAAAATTGAAGAAGTTGATCTGAGATGCTCAAACATTGTTACTCCCAGATTGTACGAGGTGCATTATATGAGATGTCACCTGAGGTTGTTTGCAAATAGTAAAAAATAGTAACCTTTTACAATGCCACTCATGATATATTTTTTTATTTTATATCAATAACTTTCCGAGTTAAATTCTAAGAAAATAGTATTGAATATATTTTGTTTGCTTAGGCATTGATTTTATGTATGGGTGTGGGAGAAAGTTGGTGTAATGTTTGTGTACTATTTATTTGTATTCTCCAAATATTAAGGAATATGAGTGTTTTTAATGGATATTTGACTAAAGATTTAATTTATAGTTAGTTTGGTCATGAATACCCCAGAACATTTTAATCACTATAATAAAATAAAACTTGTAATACCTATGATGTCTGTGATTTTGTAACGAGGTTCATCTTCATCTTCTATCAAGATGGCTTGTACTGCGTTCATAGCAGATACTTTGGTATAGTCTTCTGGTGTCAGGTACAAATATCGGAATCCCTAGATCACATTATTACAGAATAAGTAAAGAATAAACATGATAGATTAAATTTGTAAAAAATCATAACATATTAATCAATAAAATGTAAGGCCTAATTCAATTTATTTTAAAAGGCACATGACATAATTGTGATGCATCCAAGCACCATTCAATAGGCGATTGGATTACTCCTGCAATTGTGAACTTTGTGATTAATTTTTTGGATATTATTGGTTTTGACAAATCACTTTTTAAACCTTATTATTGATTAATTTAAACCCTTTAATGAGTTTAGAAAAGAAAAAAAAATCTAAATCATTGTAATATGTATGACTAACAAATGCATTGTATTTAATTATTTACACTTATTGCACAGTAAAAAACGGATAATTTTATTTTTTGCAATATTATTACTATTTATAACACTTTATCAATAAATTTATAAGGCCATATAGCATATTATGTTTTGATTTCGGTAAGCTTCTGTCTCCTATCCATACAAAATCTAAACATTTTATAAATAAAACAATTCTTGAAACTAAAATTTACATAAGTTTATTAATTACATTTCTTATTAATTACTTTTTACATTTTTATTTACAAATGCATCTATTATTTATTTATTCACTATTAGTAAATCAATGAATCTTAATATAATGGCTGTTGAGTTATTCACAATTGATGTCGCTGTAAACAACTGCTTGAGATGAATTGGAGATAAAATATGCATTCTGACTGACTCAAGATCAGCATTAGAAGCATCAGACCCTAGCCCATTTCTTCAAAATAAAAGAATTTAGAAAGCTACTCATATGTCTACATAAAAATAAAATATGTAGACAGGCGAAAATACGTCGCCTCCTTTCAGTGAATCCCTTCCCATGGGAAATAAAATAGCGGACAAAATTGATAACAAAGAGTTATCATGAGACTGTGACTCCGCCGATAAGCTGCGGTTTTCACTGGCATACTGTAGAAAAGCTGCAAACATACACTTTCGAATGAAATGCATTCAATGGTGATGTGTTTCTGACAAGGACAGAAAACTATTTGAAATACAACCTAAGCCTAATGACCGGATACATACAGGAGTTAACCCTGGAAAACAGCCACTTTTACAACACAAGGAAGAATCGGTCGTACTCCTCAGTGTACATGGTTATTATTATCTCCTTGGTGGATTCAGCTTTGTACAGGAGTTGGCAACAGGAAGACCATTGAACATATCTTTCTTAACTGTACGACTGCAAACACAACAAGAGATGCATTGAGGAGAGCAGTGACAAATAAGAAAATCACAGCTATTCTCTCTAAAAATCATTCCGGGCATTAGTGGCGCCAATTTACTATAGACATTGGACCATAGGAGATACTTAACTTTGGAATCCTGTATGAAGAAGTAAGAAGTAAGTGAATCTCAAAGTTCAAACATATAATAAATTTAAATATGGTTTATTTCTATACATTATAATATACTTCTATAAACATTATTTTCAGTTAGAGTTTTCATAAAACTATTATTAATTTCAAGAATTCTTTTTAATGTTACCTCTTAATAATAATGCAAAATAAATTTAAATTGAGGAAAATAAGTTAAAACATACCCTGTCCGGTTCTTCAGGGTCCTCCCATGCGATCCTGAAGAGTGCTTTGATTTCTTCAGCAAGACCTGTAATAAATTATCTTGATTATTATATGAAACTTCTCAAAACAATTAACCCTATTTCATAGCATTTCCAACTGCAATATTATAAATACTAAGTGACATTTTTGTTGGTATTTTTAAAATCAGGGGGATATATTTGTTAATTTAGAATAATAATTTTGTATAATATATCCTAAAAAACACCCAACAAGAACCATAGAATATCAAGGAAATACTTTTACGAATATGGACTGGTGTATATCTGAAATGTTTATCTACCTACAAACTCTAGTCTGGATCTAATCCAGTTTAGAAGGTAAAGAAAAAAAAAAAGAAAAAAAGAAAAACAGATTTGTTTTTAATAAATAAAATTTGGGTAAGAAGAGCTACCAAATTTGTAAATAATATACATTATACAATAGTTCGTTTCACAGAATTAAAACTCTTTTGATTCAAAAATACCAGTATCCTTTTATAGTGAATGCTTTTAAATTGGTGAAAAATAAAGGAAAGACAGTTTAAATAAATTTAAAGGTTTTTCTAATTTCCACATAAAAATTAATTTCATATTCAAACTCAACATCTTAGAAAACATACCATTAGTTTCATCAGAATTACGGGTAGGCGAATCATTGATTTTAAAGTCGAATCAATAATTTTTTTTTTTAACCTCAGATCTCGAATAGGATCAATCAAAGCTTTTTTATCGGTAACCTTTCTGGAAAATCAAGCTACAATAGACAATTACCCTAGTAATTATTCAGTTAAAAGTATAATTTATGTTTGTTTCTAAGGTAATAAAATATGTTGATTTATTGGTGAATATTACTACAAGATACAATCCAATTAACATGATACAGTGAAACCTCTAGTATCAATCAGTTTAGAAAGATCTGAATTTTTTTTAAAACTGCAGTTCAATGATCCTGGAAAACAATAAGGAAAGGGTTAAAGAGAGTTCCGTGATGGGTGAGGTGATAGTTATGAATAAAATTGACTTCTTCATTAAGAGTATAGAATTATTTTGCATTGGAAAATTGGTATAGTTAGATCTCCATTATTATAGATAAATAAATTACAAATATTTACTTATATTGAATCCACCAGAGGAGAAACCTTCAAAAAAATATAAAGACTATGATTAATGATTTTTGAAATGCAGGTATAGATTCACCAAATCAAATATTCGTCGCTGCACCCAAATCTACTCACGAATTCTCCACAAGAGAGACCATCCCACTTAACCGGTCCACCAGAAAAACCCTTATGATTTTCAAGAAACTTAGTACAAAATGACCAAATCAATTTTAATATAAATGCTAACATTATTTTTTGATTTTCCAATTTAAAAAATTTAAAGAAAACAAAGAACAAAATATAACCCCTACAGCAAAATATTAAACAAAACAAAAAATAATCAGTACGATATGTTTCTAGTTTAACAATACTTATCCTGATTATGAAATAGATGTAAAGAATATTACATCAAAAATGGGGGGGGGGAATCAGTTTTCTTCTGTCCATCAATGCTATAAGAAATAAGTTTAATGGTTATTATTTGTTAATGAAAAGCCAAACATTTTATTATTTTAAAAAATTTAGAAGAAAACAATTAAAATATGGCAAAACATGTTAGATTTGCTCTTTCACTTTTAATGACATCTTTTGTTAAGTGTCACAAATACACATACACATGCAGGGTGCATATGTTTAATGCTTTATTGAAACAGCTTTTTATTCCAATTTGTAAAACCAACCAATATTTATTTATGAGACTTAAAAGTTCATAAAATTATAAAACATACATTTTTCTTTGAATCTTAATATTTATCTACATGTTTCTAATACTACTTGTCGCATTGATTTTCCGATATTCTAATCTAGGTGTACTAGGTCAGTAATCAGTAATCACCAATTATAATTTAGTTAATTTAACACATAATAATAAATTAGTATTACTTTTACATTTATTATTTTTACTTTATTCCTCGTTCTTCAAACACGATATTGAACATCAACTGCACTTGACATAATAGTAGTGATATTTATATTTAGCCAATCTAGTGTCACGGCGGAATTAGCTTAAAAATATAAAAAATACTGAATATGTGTATGTTTTGTAAAAGGCCTGATACATTTGAACGTTTTCTATGTTAGACTTCATCAACCTAAGTTTTGATTTTGATTTATCTAAACATCGAAAACCACTTCGAATAATTTTCATTATTTTATATGTTCAACTGATAACGTAAAGAGTTATGTAAGCTTATGAATGTAATTTTGGATGATTTTTTAAATAATACATGTTCATCCTATATATGTCTGACGTACAAAAAATGACAAAAAAATAATGGTATAATAGTAATAATTTAATATTTATAAATAATTTAAAATGAATAATTTGTATCTTGAAAATCTACCTATTTTATTTTCTAATATGTAAGTTTTTACTCAACTCATAAGTCCAACTTCTGTTGACCATTGTGCAGGCTTAAACTGCCTAATGGGTCTTTTTTCAAGGAAACACAGTGGTTTCATTTTTGGACTTGGACTTTGGTCTAGGGTCTTTGTTAAAGCTTAGCTTGAGGATTCCTTTTTCCTTTCTCTATTAGAAAAAAAAACCGATCCATCTTGATTCGAAATAATTTTGTGAACCGAACATAGATTGAATCTCTATCAAAATCCAATCCAATTCGACAATTTCAAAGATTTGTAAATCTTTAATTGAAATCAATCTCTATAAATTTTCAATATTTTAGGTTCATTATCCACTTTTGGAGGATATATAATGTACCAAGTATTTACAAATTAGTGCTCCATGTTTTCTTACAAAAATGGATGGTTATTATAAATTTTCAAACATTTAGGGCCTACCACTATTTTCACCCTTCTGTTAAATGATTTTGACCAAAATATAATTAGATATTCTATGAGACACCTACACAATCGAGCTTCAATTTTTTAAATCATTTGCACCATTAAGATAATGTTTATCAATTTTGAAATGGGTCAAATGGTGTCTGAAAAATCATTGCTGACAGACGTTTTGTAACACAAAATGGATATCCAAGAAAATCTGAACATATATTTGTTTTCTTGTCACAAGTATTTTCTCTCTACTAAATAACTGATAATTATTGTTTATTGTTCATACTTAAACTTAAAAGTATTTTTAATTTGGTGCGTTGTCAGAAAAATTTAATATTAGCCTATATATTTTACTCCATCTTTAAAGCGTAAAAGTATTAATAACTCGTATCACTGTATTTGAAGCTGGATTATGCAAAATGTTAAAAAAATTACTTGCATTGAATTCAAGTGATAGATATAATTAACACACTCTTGTAAATTATTTATAATAATTTAAATAAAATCAAACTTTATTTGTTAAGATTTTTTCAAATTGAATGATCAGTAGGATATTGATATAATATTCTGTACCAACCAATTCTCGCTCCACTATTGGCAGAAATGTATATCCTAGGAATTTTAAGCTTCCTTGCAAGCTCAGAAGCTAAGCAAAATACCACATCTTCTTTTGGTCCAAATGAGCCAATCAGGAATGTAATATCATTTGCAATAAGAATTATATCTCTTCCTTCGGGGTATTCGGGTGTACTTAAGGACATCTTCCAAGCCACCATACCAACCTAAAATAAAACTTGTAATTTTAGTGTCCATTCAGTGATATAGTTGAATTAAAATAAAACAAATCTTTAAAACAATATAAAATTATAAATAAGTAAAAGAATAATATTAAATTTATACAAAAATCATACAGTTTGTTATACATATTTTCTTTGATCTTGCCAAGATATTCAAAGTACATAAAGGGTTACAGAAAATAAATTGACAACCCTTAGTTTTTATTTTTTATTTGATTATTATTTACAGCATTCTCAAGAATAAACAGAATGTTGTGATTTTCACCCAAAATGGGAGTAATCCAAAACTATCAAATGGTACAAGCATTCTTGTCATATACCACTAGATCTCAGAGACAAAAAAAAAAAAAATACTTCAATAGATTTAACCAAAATGGCAAGTAACAGTTTAAACAGACTAAGGATCACTTTTTTAATCCCAATATTGTATAGAATACCCAAAAACTAAGATTACCATTGATGTTCATAAAATAAAATGGTTGAAGTTTTATTTATAAAATGATATACTTCAAAAAACATATTGCCTTGCAGTTACATTTGGAAAAATAGCTTCTGTTCCAAAAGTCTAAAATATTTTGGGAGAAGGGGATCATGTGAAAGGTAATTTTTTTAAACTGCTAAAAAAATTAACGTGAACTCTAAGATTGTAATTGGAAAAAATCTCTAATCCTCTCGGACTAATTACATGACAATCGCTGTTTTGATGTCCAAACAAAGACATATCTACACTCTTAGATAAATTGGAATATCAAACATTTTTTAATGGATTTAGTTTGTAAAGTACACAACAAAATCATAATTTCGACAACAAAGATGAAATGCTTTATCGGTACTTCTTTCTTATCTTTAAGTTTTACATGAGCCTATTTTTTCAGCTCATTTTAAGGCTCATTTCAGTAATAATAAGGCTAAGCACGTTCCAGTTGGGAAGCTGGATTGAATAAGAACAAGACTTAGGTTCCAGCTTGGTAAGCCATGTGTAATAATAACAAGGCTGAAGAAATTTGCAAATTCATAAGTATAGTTTTATTATTATATTCCTTACATCATTTTCTCCAGGCAGTCTCTTTTGTTCAACAAGATTCCCTTCCTCAACAATCAGTTCAACACATTCAAGAACCTGTGCAGGTTTTACTATGCTTTCTAAAACATTCAAAATGTTATATTATTTTATAGTTGCAATAAAGTTTACATAAACTTATAAACATTTTTTTCAATTTAAAAATTAAGAAAACATGTCTTCATCTTTTGTAGTACTAGTAGTCTTACAATATCTAACAACATTTACCATCGATGGAATAAAAAAGGTAAATTAAAGATATTCTTAATTTTCGAAAATTCATAAACAACATGTGATGGAGACTCTATGTCAAAGTTTGTTAGTGTGTATTTTATAACTTTAAACTATTAAAGACTAAATATTTTAAAAGCTTAAAAGTTATTAAAATATTATAACAATATTAACGATTTGTCCCTGAACATGTATTTTAGTTTTACAGTTTCACTTACTAATTTTTTTTTTTAAACTATACTTAGTTAAAACTACTCAAAAACGGGTTTAAGTGAGACAGAGAGAAAGGTTTCAATGAAATTTGATAAAAAAATTAACCAAATTAAAAGAAATGAATAATGATGTAGAATTAAAATACGAGAAACAACATTTTTAAGAAGCATGGCATTGAAAAAACAGGATGGATGAAGTGAAAAACAATTCAAATAAAAAATCAACTAAAGATGAAAAGTATAAGAGAAACAAAAAATAGTAACAGGATCAAATTGTTTGGACACCTCAAGAGAACGATAGATGAACGAGGGTACCTAAGAGGATGCAAGAAATGGCAATCGAAGACAGAAGAGACATGGGAGTCCCAGATGTAGTTGAACAGACAATTTTAAGGCTGACCAAGGAAAAAGTTTCCTTGGCAGAACTAAAGGGGTAACAGCTATGGGATGATCAACAATGTTAGCAAAGCTTGATTGAAAACTACACTCACATGATAAAACAGTATCACAAATGTATTTAATTTTACATGCCCTCTTCATCCCTCTTCAAATTTAGTAAAACTATATTATGTGTAGTAAATAAAATATAGTATGTAAAATTTATAAATTCTGTAACTTGATATAATTGGACAAAAGTTGGTGTCACTCTACACCAGGCGTACTCAAACGAGTACCAAAGCACTGTTTTAAGGACAAAGTGTTTAATTTGTTTCACTAACAAAAGTAGTTGCAAGAACTCGTACTTCACTACTATTCTTCTTTAATAGGCCTACTTAGCAAAGATAATTTTATTGAATGACTAAAACTGTTGATAAAATTTATATGTATATATTTTTACAAAGGGATAATTATTTATTTGCAAATGTAAGCACACATGGTGTTTTGGTGATCAGAAAATGTCACAAATTTGTTCATATGAAACATTTCTCTGTAGTGCCAGTAATTTCCAGTAATGTAATATGTTCAAAACAAAATGTGATCGTAACTCAGTCCATTAGAGGACTATTAGAAAATTATGACAATTGATTTCCTAACCAATATCAAAGAAATATTTAACAATATTAGTCTCAAGTGTATTATTAAATTTCATCAGGTCCCTGTCTTTTGTTATTATATTTATTAAATGGAACATTTTCACGGCAAAATGGTAGCATCTTATGTTTCTGCTTTTAAAATTTTGTTGAAGACATTTGAAATATAAAAAAAAAAAAGTTTATAACTTTTCGTTTCAGATCTATTTAGACCAAATTCACAACAAAATTGAAGGACATTTGGATATCTATCACAAACAGCTGAACTGATCTTAATCCTGCTTTCACTAATATTTTTCCTTTAACAGTTTTAAGGAAAGACTCAACTGCATTTCACTAAATAATTTTCAAATTAACAAAAACTGTAAAAATACTAAAATAAAGTCACAAAAAGGGTAATATTTTACAATTACTTTTCTCCCATGGTAATGCATAGGTAAATCAGAAATTAATTTTTTGTTTGTTTTGCCCCTTTTGGTCATTTTACGATAACTACCGAGACCATACATTTTTTTTTTTATACTCTCTTGTCTTTTATTTCTTCTGAAAAAGTAGCCATATCAGTAATATTTAAACTACCTTGTTTTTCTTCTACTGTGAATATTGTTAGTGATTTTTTTAAATGTTTATTATTTTTCTTTTTTAGTATTTTTTTAAAAATTTTTTAATACATTAAAAATTTTTTTATTAATCCGTTTTCAATTATAAATTATTTATTGTATGACACATGGAGAAATTGATGAAGAATATTTATTATAGAGGAGGAGGATAATGAAACTTATTCTGACAGTGTTGCGCCCTTCCCCTTGTTTAAAAGTGAAAATCTTTTAGTCATCATAGCTTTATAAAAAAAAAGAAGAAAATACATAAAATAAAGGCAACTAGCCCTTGAATACTGTAATAGTGTTAGGGTTGGAACAGAACAAGAGTTGGTCAAGAGAAACCTAATAGGAAAGATGAAAAAGAGGTGTCTAACCCAATACTACATGAAAAAAGATAGAGATCCAGTTAGGTCTCTTGGGATTGCCACACCTATAATCAATATAGCAAGCTCTTGAAGGCTGCACCCAATAAGGTAAGAGGTAAAAGATGCTTATCTATTCAAGGAGCTCTGTCCAAAGTAAACCAGTATGGATATATGAGTAGTAATATATTAAGATCTTATACTATAAGACTGATTTTTATTTACGATTTGGTCTTTCTTCAATAAATTCCTTCCAACATCTTTCAGTCATCTGCCTAAACATATCAGGGAAATCATAGACATAAGTTGTGCCACTGCTCTGTGCTTGGAACCGTTTCTGCTGGAGATAGTCTTTGGTCATGTATGGCGTAGAAACAGGTAGTCCATGCATTGGCCCTTGTTTTGAGCCATACCCTTCTAACCGAATCTGTAAAAACAATTGAACAATTGGTTATATATATGGAATACTTAAAATTGCGATACACATATAAAATAACACAAATATAAACTTTTTTATTCTTGATCAGGAAATTTTTGTTAAAAACATTTATAAATACTTTGACATTTTGTAAAGTTGATGAATTTTCATTCACAAAACTCCTTGACAGAAGTTCATATTTAGTTGTTCATGTCTAGTTAATCTAAACTTGTCAAGTAATCGAGAAGGCAGAATGGCATTCCTTAATTAAGACTCCACTCGCTTCATTCATGTTAACAACTCTGCTTTAAAGAACCTTGTAGTTGTTGGAAATTATTAAAATAAAGCTTCCACTTGTCATCGTACTGATTGAAACCTCGTTTTTAATAAGGCCCATTAACATTTTATAACATGTTAGTTATAGTTGTAGTTATGTTTTCTGTTATTTAGTTTGAGATATTAATTAATCTTCACATTTCACCTAAATTTAATCAAAACCGGTAGAGATGATTTTATAAATACTCCATCGATATTTTTTGTTTAATTCCCAAACCAACATTTTTTGACACACACTGAGACGGCTTGGAAAAGGCAGTCGTCTCAAGGTTAATTTAAAACATTTAAATTGCCGCGTAAAACTTCGTAAAGTTGGAATGCGGTAGTGCGATGACGGCACGCAAGGCCGAGGCAAAATCTTGCAAGTCTGAGCCTGACAGAACAGCTTATAGCAATTCCAATTTTATTAAAAAACTAAAATATGAAAATAAATAATGATATAGTAGAAGCAGACGATTAATAATATCAACAAATAAATGTAATTGAACTTAAAACAAAAAAGTTGTTAAGGAAATTAGATGGGCTCAAAAACCTAAAATTTGCAAAAAGGGGAAAATTAAAAATCAAAAGCAATAGAGTCATAAACCATAGGGGACATAATAATAATCAACAATAAAAATGAAATAATAATAATAATAACAAGGGGAAAAAGGACTTGAAGTCATTCTTGGAGAGTTTTCTTGAGATTTTAGAGGTGAAAAGGGAATAAACTAAATAAACCTAATAAACTTAATAAAAGACAATGAAAAGACAATCATAGGGAATAATAATATGGGGTCAGAAAAAGAATTAAAGTTAAAATGGGGGAGAAATAATAATAACAAAAACTAAAAAGTTAAAGCCCAAAAGTGGTCAAATTAAAGTTTAAAGGGGATAAAAAAGTAATTGGTTATATATAGGAAATGTATATGTATGTAAAATAACAGAGCAGAGTTGAAAAATAATAATGGGGGGGATTTTATATACGAAAAATACGACGATCAAAAAGTCACGACTTCAAGCATCAATAACTCACGAACCAAGCGAGCTAAGACGAAAAACTAAAAAGTTATTTCCGTTATAGGACCAGGAGTATAACTTTAGTGCAAAAGAATTAAAGGACGTTACGCGGCCGAAAACGTCGAATCAAGTTTGTCAAGACCCTCAAGATATGAAGAGGAATCCGAAGAGAAACTGAAGATCGGACCAACCGTTCAAAAGTTACAGCAAAAAGAACGAAAAAGTGTTCAATCAAAGTTTTCACGATTTGACAGGAAATCTCAGCTGAGGTAATGTGATGTCACGGATTAGTAGCCCACCTCCAATAGCCAACCGTCAACACAAGAAAACTAGAATAATAGAAAGATTAAAATATCAATTAAAAGGGTTTTTAATGGAAAATAATTTATAAAAGTAATACAATAGAAGAAAACTAAGCCTAGGACATCTTTTAGCAGAAAAGTTACGGAGTAATTCAGCCGAAAACTTAGAAATCAACAGAAGAGACATTTCTTCGCTAAAGGGAGAAAAAGTGGTTACCTTTTGCGGGAAACATTCCCACAAGAAGGGAGAGCCAAAATTATTGGTCGAAAAACCGATACTAGATATAAGTCGCCGAGCAGGAAGGACGTTATTTCAGTCACTCTACAATTTTTTTCTAAATTAACTTCAATAAATTTTAAAGCCAAGTATTTTATGTAGTAAAGTAACTTATAAAAATTAACTAATTTAGAAAATCAAGAAATAAGAAGATAAATCTACATGGAAGACTAATCATCTAGGAATCGTAATTACTACCAGCAGTCCACAACTATAACATAACAAGGAGTTGGAAAGGAGATAATTTGAAGACACCGTTAACCATCTACAACAAGGAACTTCAGAACTTCAAGACCTTCATGTTAAGTGTGAAGGTACACTAAATCTATAGAATAATTAGTAAAAAGTAAACTCATTTAAATTGAAAATTCATTGGGGAAATTTTAAATATATTAACTTTTTTAGATTCAAGTAAACTCTGCTTTGGTCTAGAATAAGTGTTCAAACGTAAATACGACTATTTCAGTCCAGGAAAAACTATTTGTAGTCCTAGCTGGAATAGTCTAGCATTTTTAAATTTTGTATTAACGAATAAAAATTTTGTGTCATATTAATTGTGTAAAAATATTTTGTTTGTTGTTCGATAAAAGATAAATTGTTTAATGGTTAAGAGTATATACAATTTTTATGATCAAGTGTTAATTCTTGTTATTCACCATACTGGTTTTAAACATTTCCTTTTTAAATAATTAGAGATTAAAAAAGTTATTATTATTAATGTGCTCTGGTATAATATAAAATATAAATAAATAAAAATTATTATTAGAATTCAGGAGCCGATTTCTTCCAAAAGGCACTTCCCTAGAGAGAGAGTGTGTGTAAAAGTAATAAAAGTAAATTCAGTGAGCAAAGAAATAAAATTCAGAGAATTTTAGTAAATTCAGATTGTAAGTTGTTGAGAACAGACTCAGACTTACAAAAGTCAAGTCTTGCAATAACTTTGATAAAGAAAAATTGTAAAAGTGAGCAACTTGGTCTTGTCCGCGATCGAACTGACTCGAAGTCCCAACAAGGGGTCTAAAAGAAAAGGGGGTTCGTGGTAAATGCCATTCAAAGTAAGGGGCGATACGTGGCAAAACACACACATATATATATGTGTGTGTATATATATATATATATATATATATATATATCTTCTCATATATAATGAGAAGATATATAAACTTAAGTTATTTTGTTGTAAATTTAATAAACATTAATTTAAAACTAAATCTGATAGTATATGAATACAACATCTTGTTTTAATCATTTAAAACTCTTTTTGAAAGCTTAGACAATTTATATCAAAACAATCTTTACTGATTTCCAAGAGAAGATTAATTTAGGTTAAGATACTATCAACTATAGAGTTAATCAATTTTTTAAGTAAAAAGAATTTAAACTTTGATATGAAAATGACAAGGCTTTTAGTCCTGTAGTTTGAATAAAAGGGTATTGTTTATATTAAATGAATCTTCCATCAATGAAAAACCTTGAAGCAGTTTATAATTTGGTTCAGTAAATAATGGAATAGTTCAAGAACACATAAATATTCAGTCAGCTCTCGAAACAATAAATCTTTACCATTCCTGTTTTAGGATCCGTAACTTCTTTATAGAGACAGATATCCAGATAGTAACCACTGTCATTAGCGAGACATAATCGTACATTTGAAGTTTTAGTGTTAGGTGAAGGCCTGATAGTCATACGTAGTTCAGCTTGTAGTACACGTAGTTTCCAAAGTCTAGGTCCATACCTCATCACCATATTTGTAACACTTTCTTCTATCTGAAATCATAAAACATTTTACATATTTCTATAAAGATCATAACATACAAAAATAAAATTGGATATCGAGATTATTGTGGTTTAATTATCTAGATAATGAGAAGTTAACATGCAGTATCTGAAGTAGCAAAGAAGGAATAAAACAAGGTGTAAATTCAGACATTAAAGGACCAAAGTTTATTAAGGTACTCTTAGTCCTAACGTTGTGGTGTTGTATTATATGATTTTAATTTTTGAAGATTTAAAGTTGAAACTTTCGCTAAAAATTTAAGTTCTACTTTTGAACATTGTAAGTTTGAACTGAACTGAGCTTTTATGAAAGTTAACATTATAATATAACTACTAAATATAATATTTATGACACATACCTTCGCAGGGTCCATTATTACAGTAGGCACAAAGTTTAGGAAAATGTGATTGCAATCAGTTCTTCTAGCAAGTGGATGACTAAAAGCCACTTCTAATTCATCCATAGCCTCTAACAATACTCGTTCGCCTTCATTTTGTAGATATTCAAAGGATGCTTCTTTGGTTATTAGATCAGAATGGCGGATGATGGATCGAATAAAGAACCTGAAGTCAGTTACCTCCTGTCCTTTTGCAACCTAAAACACATCAAAATTTGAGAATTCTACACAAACTTTCTCACTCATATATGAGAAACATAAACATAACATTTCTAGGTGTATGGAGATTCCACTCACTAAATTCATATTAGTCACTCTGTCCCTTTGAAATTTATTAATCAAGATGGAATTTGAAATAAAACCTCAAATTTGTTCGTTTTGCTCAGCTCTAGTCATGCTCCTAGTTGTGTATACAATAGAACACTGTTAATCAGAACCCTGATAATCCTAACCAAAGTTTAGGCTGTGTAAAGTGGACAATATTTGGGAACAAAAATTCAATTTTATTTTATTTTAAATAAATTAAAATCAAATAAAGTTTACTTTCAATAATAATTAAAAAATCATTAAGAATTTCCCACCCCCGAAACGGTTTTACTTTATGGCTGTTGAACTAATGAAAACAGGGGATATATAGTATACATTGTAGAGTCCATGCAAATACAGCTATGCTGGTGAGTGTGAATATTTCTTACCACAATTTAAAAGATTCTTAATTTAGCGGGCTATTCTAAACACCCGTCTGAAAACATCAGTCGAACTTCCATTAACATTAACATTAACTTGTTTTGCACAAAGCCTTTTTACTGAACAAAAGCCTAAGTAGTATTCAAAGACAAGCCAACTCGAGATATAATATTTTGTCGTTCGTGAAATTCATTTGGAAGTAAGATAAAAGGATTTCAGCTAGTAGGGAGTGATGAAATTATAGGCACAGCTAAGATGCATGAACTTAAGGTAATACACAACAAATTGAAATCCCATCAGACAGGTTTGAACCTGTGTAACCTTTGATGGTTGAAAGGTTCATAAAAATGAACATGAAAAGAAAAGATACATAAGAAATCATAAGAAATGAAAAAATATCAAATAACAAATATCATGAGAAATTACAAATCAAACAAGTTTAAAAATTTTAAAACATCAATACACTAAGTTTAGGATTTTGGATACACTAAGTATAGAAGTTTATAACATTTCAAATAACACATTTAGCTGTACTTTGGCTTTAAAAATAATTAAGATGTGATTTAAAATAAATAACAACTAAACAAATGTATGTTAGTTTTTCTAATAACTACCAGCACTGAAAACACATTTGCAAATTCAACAATGATACAACAGTGTCTGCGAATTATTTCAAAACTTTAGTGTTTTACTGTCTGTTTATATCAAGGACCACTTTCCAAGATAAGCCTGTGTCTCCTATCCGTAGAAAATTTAAACATAATCGTCTGTGCCCTATTAAACTCGTAACTGTAATTACAATATATTAATTCTTTCTTCAATCTTTCATTAAAATATCTCATAATTTACCATTTTGCCTAACAATATGTAGACATGAGCTCCAAAATTTGTTTGTTCAATCTGTATAAAATCATATATAGTGTTTTTTATTTTCGTGCAATGGTTTCATGATAATCCGAACATGTCTCTTCCATTTTCAAATTAACCCTTGTAGTGGTTTGCGACTCAATTGAGTCGATGAACGCTGTGTGCTAGCGGTAAACAACTAAAAATCACTATTTTTTAAAATTCAATATTTAACCCACTAAGAATCATCCTACAGCGATAAATGGAATACCGTTGTAAAGCTAATGTTCCATAGACGCGTAATCATGCAATCAAAACTCCATAAAACGTTACAAATAATATTTAATTAATTGATAAAATTTGGGTATTTCCCGGCAAACGAGAACGTAAAAACTGTGCAGTTGTGAAACACAAATTACATCATTCTTTCTCTAATTTTCACAAATCCATGTTTCTGTCTAACAAATCTACCATAACACTGGTCTATAGACCAAATCTTCCTGTTTCGATCTGTGCTTTCCAAATCTTTCTATCTGTTATAGTTTTTAATCTATAAAAATGAAACAAAATTAAGAATTTCAACACGTTAAAAATCATATTTTTTCAACTCAACTTTGAGACTAGTAAATATTATTTTATCGAAATGTGTAATATACCATTGTATAGGTAATATTTCAATCTATTATAATCATGTAACCGAAATTATACACAGCAAAAGTTAAAAATTAAAGAAATCTGAAACTGATAAATCTCTTATCTCGCCCATGATTTTGTCCAATGTTTGTGCGTAGTAAATAGTCTTCCGTGCGAGGCTCGATTTATTTCTGTTATTGTAAACCTATTTTATTATGTAGTGATTTTTTAATTATAATTTGTTAATACAAGTTATAATAAGTATGTTATTGTTTCTAGATTTTATTTTTTTTTTTTAGTGAATTTTATGTTTTTCAGTGATTTTGTTTCAGGTCTACCTAGCACAAAAGTCTAGGTTATGTCAAATTAGGCATAACTTTTTAGCAAATATCCACTCTGCCTAATAAAAATTTTATAAATAGATTTTTGTTTTTACCAACATTTATGGACAAATACAGTACAAATATTTTTCAAAATCTATACAAAATTTTGTTTTATATAAATATAGGCTTTCAAATGCCTCTCTGTAAAAAAATAAAACAAAAAAATAAAATAAAAAATAAATAAATAAAATTTTAAAAACCGATAATAAGAAGTTGCTTTTTCCATAATATTACAATTTTTTGTGATTTTTTTTTCAAATTAGGCCTAATGTTTTAGAGCTAATTTCAAAAAAAAATTGTTGTCATATGAAATTTGTATAAATTGTTTATATCAACATTTATTCACAATTATATTACAAAACTTATGTATATCTTGAAAAAAAATTGTATGTTTTATATAGGCTATACTATGGAATTTTCATTTTATTTTTTTATTACTCCAAAACTTTTATAGCTAACAATTTTTTCACAAAGATAAATTCTATGCATCTTTCTAAAAAAAAAAAAAAAAAAAAAAAAAAAAAAAAAAAAAAAAAAAAAAAAAAAAAAGATGTCTTATAAGTTGCGTTTTTCATAATATTACTATTTTTTATTATTATTTTTTTTAATTATTAAAAAAGAACACTGTTAAAGGAAGCATCTTAAAGGTTATAAAAGGATTCTTCTTTTTAAATAGAAATTCCACTTTCTTCTGTCAAATTATAAACTCGTCCTAGACATACCTAGTAATCCTAGATACCTAGATTTATTGTGTTTTTAATTAAGCCTATATAGCAGTCAAGGTATATTTTATTTGTTTACTAATTACTTTTGAACCCAAGAGTTCGACACTCAGCACAGACCCAAACCTAGATTAAAACAATTCACCCTTCTTTGTATACTCTCAACTGATTGAGAAAGTGAACAGTGTTTATGAAAAATTTCAGAACTTTATTGTTTTTCTTTTTTGTGTTTGTGTTTTCTTATTTGTGCACTATTAGATAATACCAAGGACCACTTTCCAAGGTAAACCTGTGTCTCCTATCCATACAAAATCTAAACCAATATTTTACAAAAATTGATGAAGCCAATTTAACAACTTCATAGGGGTTTATCATTGTTAACACCTGAACGAGGATTTTTGAAGACATGGAGACCTATACGTTTTGATTGATAAAATATAAGCAAAATTTAATTGTTTCTTTTTTTAAATTTATATGAGACAAAAAGACTGGCCTATAGTATTATATAGTTTAAAATTTAACTATCTGACCTTTGCTTTACCCATATACAAATATATTTTTATGTGAGACAAAAAAAAAAACTGGCCTACAGTATTATATAGATTAATTTAACTATCTGACCTTTGCTTTACCCATATACAATTTTTTTTATGTGAAACAAATGTCACTGGTCTAGAGTATTCTATAGTTTACTCCAACTTATATTACCTTTGCTTTGCCAAGATACAAATACATTTTCCTGTTAGCTGTGGGAAGTGCTTCTAAGTCGTATGTTTTCATTCTATTTAATTCCAATTGGAATGCCATTCCAGGTTCTAAATGTCTGTAGATTCTGTCTTCTAGGAAATTATCACAGTTACGGTATGTAAATAATTTAGGGAACTGGCGTCTGAAAATAAAACATAGACATTAGTATAAGTATAAAATAACAAGTAAGGTTTAGATTGTGAAAATAAACAATCTATGTGTAAACAGGGTATAAATTAAGTCTGGAACGCACCCAATAATTTACAAAATGTTTTAAAATGAAAACTTCAATTTTGGTATAAGTTAGATGTAGCAAAGTATCTAATATTTTTTGCACTTTTTAATTTTTGATGGCCATCCTGAACCCCCCCCCCATCCCCAATCTTGAAACTATTCTTAAAATTTTAAATAAGGAGATCATATAACACATTGTATTTCACAGTTTTTTTTTTATTGTAAAACCATGCTGCAACTCTATTTTAATATCTCTTTTTGTTCTCAAGACCACAATGCATCATTGACTGAATTGGATGATATAATGTTGGCCACAACTAATGTTTTTGTGTAGAGTTAAAATTGTTTAACATGTAACAATCTCAGTAGAATGGTGTTTTTTTTTGTTTTTTGTTTTTTTTCCACAACATCTGTTGATGAATGCTACATATTGGAAACCATGGTTGTGAGTATTTTCACTAGTGAATCATGTGGTGGAAAAAAAAATTAAGCATTTATTACCAATTTATTAATTGAAATCAGTGATCTGAGGACTGAAGATTTCATTTATAACCATATTATCAGTCGAAACAAAGCTGGATTTTCCCAAAAATATTTATCATACTATTTTGTACAATTCGTTAAATGATGGCACAGGATGAGTTTTAATTTTACAAAATTGAACACTTCTGAAAATAAAAGCAAAAACAAAAACTATTAAATTTAACTTTACTTTAGCCTACACTTAATGTTCTAACTCTTCAAGTATGTTCCTAGTATTTTATTCAACGTGGTCAATGGCCGATATTTTGAGAACAAAAAGTGATACTAGCAAATGTGTTATAGTATTGGTTTTATAATCAAAAGACAGTGCAAAAGAATGTGTCACATAACCGTTTTCCTATTTAAAATTTTAAAGACAGTTTCAAGGTGGCCGTCAAAATTTAAAAATTGCAAAAAATAAAATTCAAATATCCTTTAACAACTGTATACCAATTTTAAGTTTTAATTAACAATTCTCCAAACTATAATTAAATATGACAACAGTAGGTGGTTGATGGAATTCCATATTAATGGAACAATTAATATGGAATTATGAAACAATTATTTAATTCCACAAAATAGCTTTATTGAACGACATATGTTTCGGCGTTAGGTATTTTCAAGCTTGAAAACATAACAACTCTAAATAACCAAAATCGAAGAGATAGAAAAGCGACTTAAAATTAAAGGTTTGTTGAAAATAAATTTTCACTTGTAACTTGTAGGTCCTCATTGCATATTTTCTCACATTTTGACACAAATATAAGAGAATTATCAGTCAAAACATTAATAAAATTACTTCAAACTTTAAACAAGAAGCAGCAATAATAGCTCTTTATTTGTCAGAATTGTAGTCAAATATACCAAATGAACAAGGTTTTAGTAGTTATTGATTTTTGTATATTAACATATTTTCACTAAATTTTATACTGAGATATTAAAAAGCATTTTACAAAATGTTAGATTAATTATTTTTCCCAATTATAATTCTTCCTCCGTTTACTGAATGGAAATAAGAATAAAAACGGAAATAAAAGAAGATCTTTCATGACCAACTCTTGTTCTTTTCTGACTCTTATGCTATTAGAGTATTCAAAGACTAGGAGTCTTTATATTAGTTCTTTTCTTCTTTCTATTATAAGTGATGATGACCCATGAGGTTTTTCGCCTTCAACCAACAAGAAAAAATTTAATTTGGCATACAATTTAAACAAAGTACAACCAAACTTTAACTTTCACTGTCTAATTATATAAATAGATAAGTATTGTGATGATGTCAATTTTCCGATGGTTCACAATATATTTAGCTGCTAAGAACACAGTTTAACTATTTACAAAATGATATCTGCCCAACTGTTTGTGACATTTTGCTCACATTTTATATAGAGAAGGAGAATAGTCAGGTGTCCCATAGAATTATTAAATTTTAAATAAAATAGTGTAAAGATTAGGGATGAAAAGATATTACAGTAGATTCTCTTTTATCCGGCATTCTAACAACCGGCACGCTCTACTAACTGGCATCAGCCGAACCACTCAAGGTTGGTTTTTTCCGGTTATGTTCGGGTGGCTCACAGGCCTTGACTGACATTTCCCGCCAGTGCAGTGGCTATACGCGCCGTTTTCTTAGTCATCCAGTGTTTGTCTGCGTCTGACGCGATACTATACTACAGTATTGTAACAGTGCAGTACTGTACTGTGATGTAACTGTCAGTGATCATTTTAGTTTAGTGTTTTCTACTTTAACCTTTAAATAAATTTCAAGCATATGAAGTACAGTACAGTAAAATGTTTTCGAAGCCCAGTACAAGTTCTTCCAGTGCCAATGAGACTGCTAAGCGTAAACGTGTTGTACTCACAATCCAGCAAAAACTAGATAATTAACCGTCTCGAAAAAGGTGAAAACAGAAATTTCATTATGCGTGATTTCAATATTGGTTCATCGACAATTTATGATGTAAAAAGCTTTATGGTGTGTGTACAACGTTAACTAAACATAATGTACAGTGCATATGATATTTGGATTTGGATTTGATTTTATGTACAAACTATAATGTAGGCCTACAATTAATTTTTTCGTCATTTAGCACTTTTATACATACATTACTTTATATTAAATTAAAGGAATGTTCAGCATTTATTACTCTGTGTTTTTCTTCATAACCGTGTCATGTCAAATATGTGTTTCGTTCATTTGGGTTTGTATAGAGTTAATTTTCTGAGGTAGCCCCTTTAAAAACTAGATATGCTCGATTATCCGGCAAAATCGGTTATCTGGCATGGCCGTGGTCCCAAACGTGCCTGTTAAAAGAACGTCTACTGTAACAGACATTACCTCAAGGATGTATGATTCGAATGATTACTAATTTTGAAGTTTCATGTTAGATAGGTATCAAACAAAATTATATGAATTGTTCAAAATTGCTTTTAGAATGAGTGAAAATAAATGATAGGCTCAAAATTGATTAACAGTTAGTTGTATTTTGTCAATTATGTTTTCTGTGAAACAATATTTTTGCATTCTGGAAGGTTGAATCTAAATCTCACATTAGTTTGTACATTTTGCAAATTTTTTTACGCATTGATCAATTTTAATAAAATTCAAAATATATATAAATTTTTTTACTTAGATTTTTTTGTAAACAATTAAAAAGAAATATAATGGCCACAAATCACCTGTTAAGAGCAAGGAATGTTATCCTACGAATAGACCTCTGAATCAACTCTTCTCTATGCTTAGTACAAAAGTCACCAAATATTTTACTTAGTTTAGAATCTTCTAAATCTCCATTGTCTTTTACAGCAATGCACAAGATGTGAATCGGTTCAACCTGGAAATTCAATGAGTTTAAAAATTTGTAACAGTAAATAAATTGTGCATGTACATTACTTAAACACACTCCCATACAGACTAGACTGGTTGTTTTACAGCTAAAATAACATTTCAAGTTTGAAATCACAGTGGTCAGGGTTAATTTTCAAAGACATGCAGTTTGTACAAAAATTTATAATAAATACAGTGCTCACAACAGCAATAAAGATAAATTTTAGAGACCAAATTACCTAAAAATAAGGACTTGCCAGAGGTGGTGAAAATAGGAAAAAATTTGTATCTAATGGAAAATATAAATCAATTGAATTAAATTTTTTAAATTCTGGGGTTAGATTAACTTGAAAAATATATGTAACAAATATTGACTTATTAATGCTTAAAACAAAAAAAGTTAGATTTTAATTTCACATTAAATTAAATTTCTAGTTAAAGAAGAAATATTTATCAAAATAAAACTTGAGTATATACATAATTATATGGTTTTCTACAATACTAAAACACATTTTTTATGAACATGTATGCCGTCTTTTACTTTGTTTCACTTTTGTCGACTTAATCCATAAATATTATTTTCCTTTGTTTCTCCCTTTATTTTTTAGTGAAAAATAATTAGTTTGGTTCACTTTCATAACATATGTCTTCAAAATTACTTATTTTTTTTCCTTTAATTCTGTCGGTAATATTGGTTAGTTTAATGAGACTTTTAAAAAAATCTAATTTTATGAATTCCAGTACCATGCCTTGGGAGATCTCAACTTCTTTAAAGTTTTTCTCTTGAATTCCATGTTGCAGGAGTTTATTGGCAGCTTTTTTTTATAAACATTTTCATTCCTTTTACCATGTAGTAGTTCTTTAGTTAACCTTAGAACTATCAGTTTTTCAATAGTTAGTTTCCTTTCATAAGTAGAATTGTCAGAAAAACTACTACAGATAGGGAATCACGTAGTAAAATTGATTTTTCAACCTCTATTTCTTGTTCAACTGCATAGAACACTGGTTGGTACCAGTGGAAAGATGATAATCTATGCTTTATTTTATACTTCTATGTTTATACATCTATGAACAGATGACTTCCCAAATCTTGCAAGCTGCAATAAACCAGCTGATTTCTTAAATAGGCCATAATTTATGTTACTAACTTTTATGTGCAAAGATTTCTACAGTTATCATTTACAAAGTGTTTTGTTCCTATTACCTTTTCAAATTTTAATGAAAAACAAACACAATATTTAGTAAATTCTACAATTTATTTGAGGCAAGACTCAAATAAATTGTAGAATTTACTAAATATTGTGTTTGTTTTTCATTAAAATGGAGTTCTACCAAGTACCATCGGTCAATAGTGTAAATCGTATTTTTCAAATTTTATTTTATAGTAGTTTTGTATTTTATTTTTGAAATAAATATTAATATTTTTTGTGAACAATGACTGTAATTTTTAAATAAATAATAGTCTTGTTTGCTTGATCTCCATCAACATACAAAAAAAAGAAGGATTTTAACACCTTTCACTTCATTTTTCTTTCATGTGTAAACTGTTTATAGAAATTTACTACAAAACTATACATGTTAGGAAACCACATAGAAAAAATGCTTCTTTTGTATATTTTGGATTTTTTTGTCTTAATTATAACTCCGAGGTGTAAATGGCGAAAACTTGAAAAATTGTTTTTCAGCAAATTTTTCAATTTTTTATTTAAAAGTTCAAAATCAAAATCAAAATTATTTAGTTGTACAGTAATTTTGTACAAAAGTTACAAACAAAATGATATATAAAAGTTATAGTTATCCTAAATCTACATGTTTTTATATATTTTAGGAAATAATACATATTAAAACAAACTGCTACCACGAGAAAAATAACTAGAGTTAACACTTGAAATTTTCCTTTCTCCTTCAGAAAATTACTTATAAATTGTTCATCTTTTATTTGATTTCTTCAACTTGTTTTTCATGTTCTACTCTTTTCTTCCTTCAAGTACAATTTGTATTTATTTGAAGCACTCTTTCAATAGATTAAGAGATTTTTAGTCTTTGGGGTTAAATCAGGTGGATTGTGAACTGTTCAAATCCACTAGTAACATACAATTGTGTACTTAAAGCCTCTATAAGACATGGATGCTTCAACAGAAGTTAAAACCCTACTAGAAAAAAGAAACATCTTTTGATTTCATTGAATAAAGACAATCATGCTTTTACAATTTTTGTCAAGAGTGGGTATTTTGGTTCCATAGAAACATGGGTTTTAAAATGAAATATATTTTTCCAAAATCATTCCACAGACATTCTTTTTCTATCTGGATGTTTTAGAGGTTTCAGTTTGCACATTTTTCATTCATCATACAACCTGTCTTTCACAACAATTGTTCATGACCTACAAAATTTTCCTTTGCACCTTCCTTAACACCGATGCTTCATTTCCCTGAATTTCTCCAAGCCATAACACCAACAAGGAGGAGTCTGTGTTGTTACTAGATAAATCTGAGTTTGCAAACATTCCCAGATTCACTAAAAAATAAATGTTTTTTTTATTGTTACATAAGTGAAGCTGTGGGCAAACTCTGTGGTTCAATTTCTTAGAGCTTGTGTGTTAACACAGACAAAGATATGAAATATTGTCTTTTTACCCATTAATAATAAAGTGTGTGTTGTAGAAACTTGTATTTTCTTTCAATTGATTTTTTTAGGTTGAATCAAATGCAAACAGAGTATTCATAAAATTAAATCGAATATTGCTCATAAAAAATACAAATCTATTAATTTCATTAAGTTTATAGCAGTTCATTTCTTTAAATAATTATTTGAATCTTCATAATAATTTTTTTAATAATTGTAATTATTCAAGAACATTTTAATTCCCAAATGTGAATTACTTACACATTTTTATTCATCTAATTCTCCACTGTGCATATTAAAATTGAATAATACTTTATAGCTCACCCATACAATTACTTTACTCATATTACAATACAATTTTATATTTTAAGTTTTGAAAAGATTTGAAAACTATTCCAAGTTTCCTATCCTTCTCTGTTATTTTCCAGAATATTCTCTTGTCTGTTGTACTTAATACTATTTGTGTTAGTTGTGTTGCACTGAATAATTTTTAAGTTAGATTGAGGGTAAGTGATTATGTGTTGAATATGATTGCTACATGAAAAAACTTAAATTAAAATTTTCCAAATAATAACAGAAAGTATAATTATTATAAAATTAGATCTAAAGACTTACCAAGACTTTCTCATCAATAGGAACTGGCCTTTGCTCCCCTAGGCATAATGAAACATTTATAGAAGTGCTCATCCTCGACTCACTGCCACTCTCACAGGCTTCCATAATCTTGGGGGAGACTACTGCAGGAGAAGCAAAATCCTAAAACATATAACATGAATCATAATCGTGAAATTTTTTAACATTCGATAACAATATAAGTAGGAATTGTTTTAAGATGACAATGGCAATTAGTATTTTCCACAATCAACATATAAAATCCACAGTTAGATTTGTGTGTCTAATTTTTCATGAAAAAAAAAAACAGAGTATATAGAAAAGAAAAGATTTTAGTATCTTTAGTTTTTATTCTTTATGTTGGACTTCTTTTCTAGACAGCTCAGATCTTGTACAATTTTTAAAACCTTATTTTCCAGGTAAATTAGGATCTTATATGAAAAAACTGAAGATCATAGTAATTTTTACAGTAATGCTGTATACAAATATTAAATTATTGTAAAACAAATATTATACACATAATTCTATGATTTTTGAAAGAGAAAGAAAACATCTTCATTATAAAATGTATGTGTGTAATACAGATTATTTTTTTCATGGTAGAATTAATATATTGTTATTAATCTGTTGAGGAGAATGGACGTCTTAAAACATCCTACTAGCAGCTTTGTACAAAAGGCAGAGGCACAAACTCCCCCTCCCACTGACAAACCTTAAGTAACAATTTTTTTTTTAATTACTAAAAATTGTAATGATACATAAAAAATGACAAAAAACATTGTTTAAACTTTTTCATTTTACATTTTTCACTTTAGAGAAATTAACCCTTAGAGTGCCATGGCAATGATACATCGTCGCCTGAAAATGAGCGAAAAGTGCTAAGCGACGATATAGCGCCACTTGAATACTATGCGGGAAAATGCCAGGCGACGATATATCATCGCCTTTGATTTTCTCAGTATAATACACATCATATACCTTCAATAGATGTTACTGCATATATATATATATACAATGAGTCTATAACAGAAGTCGGATATTTAAAGATTGTGATATTATATGTTATGACATTTAATTCAGAGTTTGTAGACTACAAGAAAAGACAAAATCTAGTGGCCTACTGCAAAATTGCATGTTGTTTTGATGCTGTTGTGTCTTAAGTTATTGTGCATTATTAGTTAATAAACATTTTAAGTAGTTACTTTTAGTATTTTCATTGAAGTTTGTAGAGTTCTAGTTTTAAGTATAAGTAACGTAACAATACAAAAACTTTGTGTAAAATAGATAGAGAAGACATTGGTTGAAGTGAAATTGACAAAGAGCTTGATGTTGAACTATCTGACGATAATGTCTCCCTTGCTTCCAAATTATCAGGTTTATTTAATCTCGATAGTGATAATGATCCTTCTTATTATATAGAAAATGATTCAATCAATCGGACGAGACCTAGACTCTACATACATAACCTCGTCTAACCTTCAGTCTATTTCAACTAGGACTAACTCTACACCTATAAATAAAAATGTTTTGAGTGACAGCTCTTTAAATTCAGATGGTAAATGTGATGAAGAAATTGACAAAGAAATATGGCAAAGGATAAATGAATTAGAATCTGAAAATATTATTCATGATTTTACTTTTTTAGAAACACCCAGTCCCAAATACTGTCCTCCTATTACAGCTAAACTAATTGATTATTTAAAATTATTTTTTACTGAAGCACTGCTAAACATTTTTGTAACTGAAACTAACAGATATGCAAGTCATGTAATTTCAGCAAAACCAGATATTTCTCCTCATTCCAGAATGCATAAATGGCTCCCAGTCACTCTAGGTAAGATGAAAGCTTCTATTATTCTTGTCTTGAATATGGGTCTTAATCGAAAACTAACCATTGCTTCATATTGGTCAACCAACAGCTCACAATCCACTCCTTGGTTCCGAAAAATGTTTCATAGAAATAGGTTTCAGGCATAACTAAGTTTTTCCCATATAGTTGATAATTCAAAACTCCCAACTGTAAAAGAACCCAGATATGACCCAACACAAAAATTTCAGCCGCTGATAGACTATTTCAATAGATTATTTCAATATTTCTTCTCACCACACCAGCAACTCTCAGTTGATTGGAACCAAGAGTCACACAGCATTAACCCAATATTTACCCAAAAAACACCACCACTGATGGGGCATAAAACTATGGGTACTTTGTGACTCAGTTTCAAATTACTGTCTGAGCATAATGTGTTAAGTAAATCTTCCCAAGAAAACAGAGATGAAATAAAAAAATATGATCTTGCATAGACTATGGTAAATAAACTTCTTTCCATTTTTGAAATGTTATATAGAAGAAAAACATTTTTTACTGGTACAGTAAAAAAGGACAAGAAAGGCTTTCCCAATGAAATAAATGGTAAATTGGAGGTGGGACAAAAAGGTACTATAATAAAGGCAATGTTGTAGCTTTAGGATATAGGCAAAACAAATCATAAAACAAGTCGGTTTATTTTATCGTCAACAACAAACACATGGGTGATAATTGATAGTTTTTATATGATAAAAAAGTAGCTTTAATTTATTTTCCAGAATGGACCTCAACTCCTATGTTATTTACAAAGAAAATGGTTTACAATATTAACAAAAACACATGTCCAGATATGAATATATTGTTAGTATAATTGATCAAATAACAGAAGAATAGATTGCTGAGTAGCAAAACACTGATGTTGCAGCTGGTGGCGTCAACCGTAATATTGGTAGGCCTACCAGTATTGAAAAATGACCTCGGAGACAAGGAAAAACATGCAGGGAAGAAAAAGATCAAGAACAGTATATATGCAGTGCAAGGAAGGATGCCATGGTGTGTGTTTTCCTAAACACAAGTGTAAAAAAGTTTAACAACTTTACGTTCTAAAAAAAAAAAGTGTGTGTATATAAACTAGTAAATAGTGTAATTTTTTTAAACTAAAAACTGACTTTAAACTTATGAAATTCAGATCCTATGGTGAGTCAACATTTTTATTTGTAGATATAAGTTCTATGCCCATGCAATTTACAATTTTTTGGTTTGTTATGACAAATAAAACCTTATCTTTTTTACTAATTTCTTATGAAATGATATGACACATATATCATTTATGACAATTTTTTACACATACAAAACATTATAGGGATTGGAAAATACATTTGACATTATTTGTGACTATGTTAAAATTAGTGTGCTCCCAAAGGGTTAAGGTAGTAAACTATCATGAGTATATTCTTCACTCCAGTATAAAATACTCACTCCGGCAATCCATTTGTAAAACAAAACTGTTAAAAAACTATCAACAAAATACGAAATATTAAATTTGTACGAGCACTACAAACAACCTCCAACACATTTCATTAAAACACTTGTTACTGACAAAAAGCACACCAAAGCCTGTGGAATATAGAACACCACAATGCAACACATGTTTTCTGTTAATAGTGACAACAATGTTTTGGACGTATAGGCATGACTATCCTCTCAGAGGAACTGACATCTTTAGATGCCCTTACTCTTTTGGGATCAAAATTGCTTACTCCTCAACATATGAAATGATTACACGTACTAGACAATTTTTTCCCCTTCATTTTATTCAGTGAATGTGAATGATTTATTATTTACAAAATAACCAAATCAAACAAATTAGTCGATTTAATGAAATTGCACTAGAACAGAACTTTTTATCTTACGCTTATGTAACAAATCGATAAAACAAAAATGATAATCACAAATGGCCAAATACAAAAAAACTATTATGTTTCATTTCTAATTTGACAATTCTCCATTAATTATTTCAGATTGCGAAATAAATAAAAATTGTACTACATCAATTGTGACAAGTTTACATCTTTTCATTTTGTTTTATAATCATGAAAGCAAGAATCTTGTTTTATGTGAGCTATGTAAGGCCAACTAGTTCTCCCACCTCATTACTTTTAGGATTAAAGTTAGTCTTATTGACTTGCAGTAATAACATTACATCATGCTGTCTATTTTTTAAAATTAACACATATACACATACGTGTGAAATGTGAGAACTCAAATTCTCAATCAATAATTTTACACTTTGATAATATTTTTTTTAGTTCCAACAATATATATTTCTATTACAGTAGAACCCCTCTTAACCGGTCTAGTCGGGACTGACACCCGGGCCGGTTGCCCGTTTGGCCGGTTAATCCGAGGTTCCCGTGAAAAATCGGTTTTCATTCAAAGAAAGCTTATTTAATTAGGTAGCACTTAAAATTATGCAATAAAGATGTTATTGCAACTCATTTTATTGTACATAAATGTATCGTATATATTATGTTATGTATATTATACATCAAACATGAAAAAATTAAAAACTACAAAGCTTTTTTACAGATTCCCCCCTGTCAAGTCTTTTGACACATTTAACCGCGTCTCAAATGAAACCAACACACGCTTCCAAGAAAAAGAAATGTTATATTTTCCATAATGTAGACTATACTAAATTGATTCGTGGAAAAAAAGCGGCCCATCAAACGTTTTTGTCTGTGTATGTCTGCTATACCGACGGGTGCCAATGCCGCGGTGTTTTTATGCCGCCGACAATGGGATACGCTATCACCAAAGTCGTTAGACTCGCCGCTGCTTTGGTGCCGCCGACAATGCGATACCGATATCGACAAAGTCGTTTGACTCGCCGCTGCTTTGGTGACGCGGTGTTTTTACGTCGCCGACAATGGGATACCGCTATCTACAAAGTCGTTTGATATCGCCGCCACTTTGGTACCGCAGTGTTTTTACGCTGCCAACATTGGAATACCGCTATCGACAAAGTCGTTTGATATCGCCGCCGCTTTGGTGTTTCAATTACAATTTATTTTCGGAAACTCTCATCCAACCAGTACACTACGATATAGGCCGGTTAATCCGAGGACCGGTTAATCCGAGGCTGGTTAACAGAGGTTCTACTGTATATATAAAATAATTTAATCCAATTTTCTGAAATTATTTTTTTTTGTTAATTCTGTTGTTACATATTAAAATTATATAATTACCACTTGGTTAACTTCATATTCGTGAATTTTATTATTATTATTGTTTATGAGACCCGTATTTTTATTTTTTTACCCGACAAATTAAAAAATATTTACCCATAGAAACATAATTATTTGTGTTTTAATAAGATACATAAACTTTAAAAATACGTAAATATAATACGTTTGTATTCTAATTATATTTCTAAGGAAGTTTGTATTCATTTTGTTGGGTAGCGAATGTCTATTTTCTGTCTACGTCAACTTTCTTTCCACACTGTCTTTTCCATATTGACAATTCCAAAACAACAAATCGGTTTATTACTGTTTTTATTTCAACCTAAAATATGATGCAAATTTATTAAAAAAATGTTCAAGCTTGTTAGAGGCTCGAGCTCAATAAAATCTCAAGCTAACCTCGAATTAAATAACTCAGGCTCGAACAATGATTAAAAATTAACACACCATGGCAAGACTACCCACTCTCAACTCAGTCACTGATATAATAGACACTGCATTGATTTTTCGTAATTCACATAAGTTTTTCAAAGTACAAAATTATAATAAATTTATGTTATAACTTGTTGTTGATAGTTATTTTTAGTCCTAACTGTTATAGATAAAATTTATATAACAATTTTATACAACATGTATGAAGCATTGGCCTTTCATCTTTTGGTTAAGTGATACTGAGGTGTGTGCATAAGAAAATGATGACTTAATTATTGAAACATCGTCTTGTTTGTTTGTTGTGGAAATTTGTGTATTTAACTTTTATTTTGGTATTTAATACTATTCATTCTAATTTTAAACATTTATTTTTTCATGTTTATATATATATATATATATATATATATATATATATATATATATATATACAGTCAGCACTTGACTATCTGGATCTCGGCTATCCCGGATTCTGTCTTATTTCATTTCATTCAAAATATTTTGTAAGGATACACTGTACAGATGTAAATTTCAACAACAGATTATACAGTATTTAATTTGATGTCTACTTAGTTTACAATTTTAATTAGAATTTAATATTACAGAACTGTATTTCTAAATATATATACTGTAGCTGCAATATTGTTGACATTTAGAAGGTCATCAACCTTATAAATAACACTTAACCTTGAACTCCGGCATATCTGCATATTTTACTATCTGGCTCGGCCGGTTGCCACATTTATCCATATAGTCGCGAATTGACTGTGTTTATATATGGAGATATACAAATAAAAATTTTGAATTTTCTCCAAATATAATTCATTGAAATAATTTTAATCTCAATAACGTTTTCTAAAAACATTCTTTCTAAAACTTAATCCAGAAAATTTCTTGGAAAATCACCTACTTTGTATTAATTTTGAATTTTTTTACAAAAACTATTAAATATTATGTAATAAATGGTACCTCTAATAAGTCTAAGATTTCATCCGCATAGTTTTCAAATTGAACGAAGGACTCAAAAGCAGCCATGCATCCTGTACGCTGGTAGCTATGGAGGACTGGAGGTCCAGTAGGAGCTTCAGGCTCTGATGCTGGACCTACAGTTGTAGGTGGACTTCCTTCTTTGTCGGTCACTTTTTGCCTAAAAAAATAACAAATTTTCTTTTACAGTAAATGATATTTATTAATATTTTAAAGAACGGTCTTTTAGAGCAATTTATTAACAAACAGACCAAGCAGTTTTCGTATCATTTTACATTATTTCAAAAAAAATTATAACTGTTGTTCTGTTTAATATTGTTAAATGATTTTTTATTATTAGTTTTATTAACAAAATGTGTAATATTATAATATTTAAATATACCACTAAAGTATTCATTTACATAACTATTTTTTTAAATTTTATAGGTTATATTGTTTTACCAAAAATTAATTTAAGATGGGAATCACCATAAAATTTAAGGCTAGTTTTCAATAATTATACTAATAAAAGACATTATGAAATCAAGACGTAATAAATAAAATAAGTTTCCCTTGACTTTATGCTAAATTCTCAGCAAAATGAATAATTTTCCTTGTAGCCCAACATTACTACGAACTTAATAGAATTCAAAACTTATAAAATTCTTAAAATGTTGACTGAATTAAAAATTATAACTCAATAATCCGAACACATGAAATACTTATGATCAAAGTGTTTTTTCAAGTAATTGTGAAAAAGAAGCAATCAATTTGTTTTTATAACATGTGTATTAACTATGTATTTACTTTAAAACATATGGATCTCTTTTTACGTTCTCACATATACGTAAAAGAGAAAGTTTAGTGATGGGTAAAAAAAATAATGTTATTTTTTTTACGCAAATAATCGCTTTGAAATCTTCAAAACAAAAAAAGTTATATTTGGAATAATGTTTAGCAACTGTACAGTGTACTAGAGTCCAAGTGGAACAAAAACTTTGTATTTTCCAAAAATGGGCACTAACAATTTGTATCAAATATTGCTCGATCTAGTCCTCAAGTAATATGTATTGGTCGCTAACACCCAAAAAGTTCTGGTTTATGAGTTGTCAGTCAAAGAATGAAGAAGAACCATCAAAAACTGTCCTACAACCCTGAATATCTCTAAATATGTGAATATTTGTTGTTTAGATAAATATTTGGTTTAGTCTGTATGTATATGAACCATTGATACTGCCCTACAAGCTCGGATATCTCTAAATCTGTAAATATTTGTTGTTTAGTTAATATTTAATTTAGTGTATAGGTTTAAATGTTAATATATAAGTGCAATGGTTGTAGAACCATTGATACTGACCTACAAGCTCGAATATCTCTAAATCTCTAAATATTTGTTGTTTAGTTATTATTTGATTTTGTGTTTAGGTATATGAACCATGGATAATGTCCTACATGCTCAAATACTTCTATATCTGTGAATATTTTTTGTTTGGTTAGTATTTGGTTTTTATATGTATATGAACCATGGACACTGTCCTTCCAGCTCAAATATCTCTAAATCTATGAATATTTTTTACTTTGATAGTATTTGCGTTTGTTTTTAGATATATGAATCATGGATTCTATCCTACAAGCTCAAATATCTCCAAATCTGTGAATATTTTTGTTTGTTAGTGTTAAGGTATATGAACCATGGAGACCATTGATTAGTATTTGGTTTTGTGTTTAGGTATACAAAGCATAAATAATGTGTGTTCAATATCTTTAAATCTGTGAATATTTTTTGTTTGGTTAGTATTTGGTTTTTGGTTTAGGTATATGAACCATGGACACTGTTCTACAAGTTTAAATATATCTAAATTTGTTCAATATTTTTTATTTTGTTAATATTTAGTTTTGTATATGGGTGTGTAAGAAAGTTTGTGCACAACTTAATACATATAGCATACTAACCATAACCATTACTTTTGAAACATGTTTATATCTATTTTAAAATACATAGCATATGTCTTATGAATTATATTTTACAAGTTAGATTACCTTACACAAATAATATTACATCCTGGAATAATTAAAGGATTTTCATACAATATATCAAGAGGAGTTGGTATAAATGTGTATAGCCAGATTTCTATAAAATAAGGTTTGTTTTATTTCTTTTGAAAAAAATCATATGACAAGTAATTCAAGAGGGAAATTATTGTGGTATATTATCTTAGGAATGAAGAGATAAAATCTGCAAGTTACTTGTGTATAATACCTGTTTGGATGAGAAGAGGGTAGAAGAAACTGAAAATGTACAAGAGGTACTTCTCCAGATAATTCCAGATGTTGAAGGCAAGTAAGATCATATGAAATGTAAACTCTTCTAACGTAGACCTGAATAAAAATTAATATATTTACTACAAAACAAACATATTAAAAATATGTGAAACAATTTAACACAGTTTTTCTTTCTCAACAAATAAATAGTAATAAAGTTATTATGATGGGTCAAAAAATCAGTATAGTTTCTCAGTAAAATATCTGTTTTGTAACCTCCTGAGCCTTATTATTTTTTTATTTATATATATATATTTTTTTTTGGAATGATGTTAGTGTCTTGTTTGTACAATCTCCCCAAAACCTTAACAAGTATCATAAAATTCAGATTCTTTTTTTATATATATATATAACACAAATTTGGGGGTACTTGCAATAAGACCTAAACAAAATTTAGATTTATATATATATGTATAGGTACTGTATATTTTATTTTTTTAATGTATTTTTATTAATATGTTGTAACGAAATAGAGGGCTCCCAAAAGGTCAGTGCTCGGCAGGCCATAAATTGTAAAGAGTTGAAAGGGTTGACAGCTATAAAAACTATTCTAACATCAGTCACGGATCTCAAGGAGTCAAATAAACCATTCCAAAAGTCAATGCCTTCAACCAAAAATATTTGAAAAGGACCAATGAAAGGACTTGCGTCAGTTCTGAAATAACGTACAAGATTTAAAATAAACCAATGAAGGAAGAGGATCGGAATAAAGCGTTTGAAAATAAACATTATAAATAGGGGTGGAAGAGAAGCGCACGAGGTTCTTTTTCGTTGTTATCTGATTGAAGGGGGGAGTTCCGGAGCAAGTGTTTCTTTAGTAGAAAAGAAAATCGTTGTGAAAGATTTAGCCGAAATCAACCGTCAAAATTAAATAGTAACTGCGTCGTTTTTGTACAAGTATTTAATAATAATCTCCGAAGAATAGTTAAAAGATAATCGTCGTTTATAAGTTTAAAAGAGTCGCCGTCATAAAAGTGTGTGAGTAATAGCGTCGTTATAAAAGTTTTGAACAGGAATAATTATACAATAAATTAAAAAGTAATTGTCGTCACAAAAGTGTGTGAGAATACAAGTGTAAGAAGGAAAGAAGAATCGTCGAAAAGATTAAGGCAAATCAATCCATCTACTGGCAGTCTACACGGGAACCACGTTCAAGGAACCAGGAACATTGGAGCTGTAATAAAACTTCCAAGCCGATAAGTACAAATTAATGGACAATCTCAATTAAACAAACTACCACCAAATTCTATTTTATATTATGTAAATTATAGTCACCAAAGAATCTAACGAACCCGTAAAGAGAAAATAAATAATAAATTTCAGTTAGCCGGAGCATTTTATAAAAATAATTAAAAGTAAAAAATTATGATGCACTCTTATTTCTTTATTTTAGATTAAGACATTGTAGAATAAGTAACTTATATTTAACTATGTATTTAGAATAAGTAGTAGATTAGGACGTTAATTGTATAATTAATAAGTGCATCAAATTTGGACATAATTTGTTTTGTTTTTTATTGTAAATGATTTTAAACTTAATTTTATAATTAAAGAAACAGTTAAAACTACATGTTGCAAAGTATTATTTGTTATAATAATATATAAAAAAAGAAGATAAATGTACAATTTCCCCTTATAAATGTAATTTCTTGTATTATGATTATTAACATTGAGGATGATGTACAAAGAGCACCAGTATTGTTAGGAATAAGAAATTAGATTTAAGGTAGAATTACTCTATCATAATTTAGACAGCAGAGCATCGACAATAGTTGGGAAATAATGTAAAATGCTAGGAAACTGTTGAACTTGCAGACATTAAACATAATATGGAACACTAGAGGATATATAAGTAAAGACTGGAAAGAAAAGGGGTCAGTCAATTTGTGAGTGGACCAAGCTAGGACCAGAGGCTGCTCAAGGGAAGAGAGAACATCAAACATCACCAGGAATTCCATCTGCATAAGGGAAAGAATCTGGAAGTCACTCCAGTGGGGTCAACTGATATTGGTGAGCAAGTTATAGTTATGGCAATTTGTTCTGTTTATTGAAATAAAGTCCATATAGTAGGACTGACTTAACATTGTCACCTTAACATCTCAACATTGTCATTGCTCTGAGATTAATAAAGTAGAATAAGTTTAAAAACATTTATCGGAAATATTGCAAGTGATTGTAATAGAAGTGTTTTCTGATTGTATATACACACATATAAAGGTATATTTGGACAGTGAAACGTCCAAATAATGGACACTGCTCGGACTGCATAAAATGTCCGCTATTGAGAAGTGTCCGTTATCGGAAGAGATGCAGTTATATAGGCCAGCTGATAACGCATTGTAAACCACTAGAATACCGCCTTGTAATGATATTGAACACGTTCAGAAAATTTAAATCGTGAGCTTAAATTATATGTTCATTAAACTACTGTATAATAAAGCACATTACTTTAATGCATATTCGTTCGATAAAAGTGTAATAAATTAAACATTGGTATGGTTGCACAACTATCTACTGTATTATCAAAGTTTTTATAGTTCAACAGGCATAATTGTTTTAATCTAACAAAAATACACAATAAAACAAATTTGTAAATTAAATAATATCCTTTATTACTACAGTAATATTATTTGTACTACAGTACTGAATAAACAAATAGGCAAATTATGAAAATGTAAATTTAACAAGGGAGAAAATCAAACTATGTAAGGTTTAAAGTTAAACGTTTTCGTTTGAGAGACATCACAAAACATAACTATACTACACATTGTTCTCACGGGAACTTATTTAAACTGAATTCTTTAAAGGACACCAACGACTGCTATATAAAAGGCACAAAGAAAGCAAACCTAGTTTTCAGGAAGTCAACTTCCGATAAATACCGAACAGACATTGCAATGTGTGCTTTGAGACATCTATAACTACCTAGAAAAGGGTGTTGGTGTTATTTATAAACACTACAAAGGCCAGAAAAGCACAGTCAGGGAATACAAAAATTCCGTTTTTAAAAGTGTCCACTAATTAAATGTGTCCGTTAAGGAAAGTTTCACTTTATAATAAATTTAGACTCAGCTGAACCACTGATATTTAATTATTTAATGAACCTGTAGCACATCCTAGTAATTTAATCCTATGTCATAACAGCTGTAACAAACTGCATGGACAACAGACAGACATCATGAAAAAATAACTTCTTTTTTTTTACTTATACAATCTCAAAAATGATATTTCCACTAAAAAGTTATCGATATTTTGATTCATCACAACATTTTTTCTATATATACATGCTTTATGTTGACTTTGAACAATGTCCATACCTCTAATGCAGCGTTGCATACTGCTCTATTTGTGTGATAGAAGAAATCATGCAGGATATCAAATATCGATGTTTCTGATTGAATAAGTTTTTGTAAGTTTTCTGGGTGGAAGTCGTGACCATACATATCAACAGCAGACAGAAATATCGACTCCATCTGATTGTGGCGCAACTCGTAGGCTGGTTGGTGAGCAGCTATCAAAACCTACAACAAACCAAGGCTTATGGTAAAATAAAATGAAAAAATGCCATCAAACGTTGTCGCTAGTCTTACTCTAGAAGGGAAGTACCTGTCTAGCTCTGAGAGCAACTCTGGAATGTTCACTACGATTCAGCGATGTCAATTCATTTAAAGTTGTTGATAATTCATCCGTCAACCCAGGTTCATTGGACCAAAGATGATCTATTAACATAGTTACTAGCATATTTTTTCTGGCAACCTAAAACAAAATAATAATAAAATACATTTTTATAGAGATTACAATATTACTATATTATAATATTAAAGATAAATAGCGTAGAGAAGGTTTTGCACATACTTTCTCATATTATTTTGTTTTAGGTAGTATAAAGACAGAAATAAACCCCTCTGAGGTGTAGGTAGTGTAAAGATAGAAATAAAGCCCTTGAAATTTTGTTTTGTTTTCCTTTTTCTGTTAATTATTAAAACTCAATTAAAGAGTAGTCCATGAGGGATACCTATATAAAAGTGCCCCAAAAGCAACCCCTTCCATTAAATTTTGAACGAGTAAATAGTAAATAATATAAATATATGATTTTGGAAATCTTTATGGGGCTACTGAAGCTAACTTTTAACATATAGGGCAATTTGCCTACCCTCAATTGGGTTGGGGGGGGAACTCAAACATTTAAATGGGAACATCTATTAAGTGATACATTGTGTAAAAGGGAGTAATGAATGCAAAAAACTGTGCAATACTTAGAGGTTATTAAACTCTTATCTAAAAATAATAGCCGAATTAAATTTTAAATAATCCTATATACCTCTATTTTTATTTAATCTTGAAAAAGGTTTGATTTAAATAATGTAGCTAAATAACAGTATTGACATTAACAATTTAGTCTTTGCTAGCAAGACCCTAATGGAATTCGTGACCTAGAGTGAAATAATGAATGTTGTAAGTTATGAAGGGTTCAAATGAAATTTTAGGAAATTATGTTGTGTTCCACTTCATAGGATAGCAAGTTTAATGTAGAAAACAACATTACAAACCCAATTTTGTTTTAGTTACTCCTATTAAATTATAATATGAAATTAACGCTGCTAGTTCATCACTCAAAAAAGTTTTGCAAAAGCATTTTTTTCTTTATTAACTCATTAAAAAAATTAGAGGTGCAAATTAATTTTTGGAATGATTGATATTTCTATTAAAGGTGTTTAGATTAATAATTTTAGACATAAATCCTTAATTCCTCATTCATCTATAAGTTTCTTTTCCCTTTAGAAGCCTTTTATTTATTTTTTTTTTTTTTAAATATATTTTATAATGAAAATTTAATTATACATAATAATTATTAGTAGTAGGCTACATGGTTCACAATTTAATGCACTCGTCTCAAATTAATTGATTTATTTGTAAAAAGGTGATTTAACACCTGTAGTCCTCCAGATTTTACTCTATTTATGTTTTTTTTTTTTAATTTGTTTAAGATATGGTAGATGGATTCTTGTTACACATGTTTAGAAAGCATAGTTTATAATTGGAAAACCTTATCAGTTATCGATAATTCCCTAAAAAATTATTTTTGTTTTATATTTGGCTAATATTTTAGGTACTAAGATATTACCATTAAATCTATGTCTAGTGAATAGCAAAATTAGGAACTATTGGCAAATGAGGATAAAATAAAAGTCCATATAAAAGGAAGAAAATTGATATGGCTGGGATATGTATTGAGAATCCAGAAAGTGTGTGGAGTGGAAAGTGCTAGACTGCAATCTAAAGGCATAAGAAGACATAGAAGACCAAGAATGATATGAATGATGGAAGGGGGCAAACAAGAGACAAAAGTTATGTGGTGATGTGGAGGCCAACAGAGGCATATTTTGCTGCTGCTTTGTTAAAACCCTTTGCTCCAATTTGGAACCATAATGAATGAATTAAAATAACATTAATGTCTTGTCTTTACCTGGCCATGTGAGAAGATTGTTGCCGTTACAGCAGCCATGTCATCTTTATATTTCTCTCTCAATGCGCTGACGCACTTATCATAATGACCTAAATATTACAAATAACAATTTAGTTCAGTTGTATCAGGAAACATAATGAAAAAGATACTTAAAGTATGAATTATACTGACCTTGTTGAAACTGACTCTCTACCTCATAGTACTGGCGCAACAGTTCATGTACTGCTGATTTCATCCGTCCACGAATACCATTTCTGTAGCGTTGGACAAGCTGTACAATGCCTTGAGTGGTTAGGAAAAAACCATCTCTATCAGTTCGTTTTTGTAATGTAGCAGCATGGCTGTTTCGAATAAAACGAAACAAATAAATCTTAACCCAATAATAGCTGTGAAATTATAATTATTATAATATATCTAATAAACTGATCAGATTTCTGCATCTTGTGTAATAAAAATACCAGTGTCCTTATTAAAAACAATTTTGTTACTTTTTACTTTCTCACTCTACAACTAGAAATTATTTTGAAGGGATAAATAATTCTATTTTGAAATTTTATGAATCCGTTTTAGATTTACCAAAAGTCCAATAGTGTGCTTCACAAAATGGCTGTCTTTATGTCCATTTATATTGTTTTTTTAGAAATCATTTAACCAATTTTGTTTAAAATTGGTAGTGGAAGATTTTTGGGATCTTCATTGGAAATATCATTGTCAAAACTAAAAATCTGGGGGTACTTGCTACAAAAAAAACTCAATTGGACTTTCTCAAAATTGGCTCTCATGATTTTGATTAAATTTTGCTCAAATTTCACCTTAAGATTAAAACATATTTGTTGCAATCATCCTAAAAATACCAGTTTGGAAGGTTCTGGTACAAAAACTTTCATACAGCCATTATAAAAAAACCTAATTTCTCTCAAATTGGCTCCACTGAATTTAATCACAATTTGGTGAAATATGAAATAGTACTCAAAAAAAAAAAAAAGTTCTGAAATTGGAAAAAAAATTTATTTGACTGCTGCTATTAAACATTTAATTTCAATCAACTACATTAACGCTTAGGTCGTGCTTCAGATACAAATAAAGCAAGTGAAGGCACTATACAAATATGAACAACTATAAAGACCACAAGAGCCAACATGAGCAAAGTGACTCAAAAAGTTTTATTTTAAAAACATTAATAAAACTTTCTATTATAATTATTGTTTAAATATTTGTTTAATTTCCATGTGAGCCTAAAAAGTTTGGCTATGAAAATCTCGTCAATTATATTGTTCATTGTCACAATACTTTATTTCTATGTATAAAGCTAAATAATACATAAACGTTCTCATATACTTTTACAAAACTAAGGTAAACCTACTGTTCAACATTTCTTCCTAAATTCAAGTTAAAAATTGTCATTCAAAAAGTGAAACTTAACAATGTGTGCCAACATTTAAATTTGTATATTTCAAAATTAGTTCAAGTAGTAATTTGTATTAAATTTTAATATATGTGAATGTTAATGACCAAATCCAACATAACAAGCTAAGTTCATGTGAGAAATTAAAAACCCAATCAATAGTACTGTTAAAAATCTTACCTATCAATAACACTAGCGATTTGTTGACTAGGAAATTGTGCAAGAACAGAGGTGATGTTTCTCTCATAAAGTGTCATTAGTCTTCGGATTTTTTTCTCCACTGAGATAGGAATACGACCTGAGATAGAAGCGATGACTTCCTGTAGTTCTAACAAAGGTAACGTGGGATCACGTAATGAACTCATATACTTTTCTATAACTTCTCGTAAGCGTACCAAATGGTAAGGGTCAGGCAGACAATAACCTGGAAGACAAAAAATAGTATTTAGAAATAGAAATTTAATCTATTTTAGGGGTACTGGACATATTTTATTTTATTTTTTTATATTGAGCTCAGAGTTAAGAGATATTTTTAGCAATTATGCGTTGAATAAGGAAAACAAGAATTCCTCAAACTATAAAAACAAGAAACAAACCCAAGATTAAAATTAATCTAATATATAATACTTATGTACTTTTACACGATATAGACATCATCCTCAGAGGTTTACAGATAAACTGGAACTTAAAACAATCTAACCTAACCTAAACAGCTCAGTTTAGCTGTAAATCTTTGAGGATGATGAGTATGTCATCGAAATGTACATAAGGGTATTATAATAAACATTCTACATTTATTCTAATCTTAGTTTTGTTTCTTGTTTTAATGGTTTGGGGAATGCTTGTTTTCTTTATTGTGAATATCACCACAGTCCTCCTTGGACATTTGATCTGGAATTATTTGTGCGTAGATGAAATATATAATTGTGTTTTTGTTGCAAGAGAACTTGTTAAACTGAACATGTCACATATGGAATAGATAATAATTAACATAAAACAAAAATCTCTTTCAAAAAATAAAATTGTCAGGAAAGTTATTTCCTTATTATTAAAGTTATTTCCAATTTATGGATTATCACTTGTGACCCTTGATGGAATAGTAGTGAAAACTATAATTTCAAAAATTGAGTACCCTAACAATACTTTTAATGAATCCATTAAAGTATACACAATAATTTCCTGCATTTAACCCTCAAACCGCCTTTAGGTATGTCAAGGGTCGATGAATAACCTGTGGTTTCATTTATCAACCCAAAAACACGTTTTTTGCAATTCAACATTTTGATCACTTAGAATTATTCTACCACAATAAATAAAATACCATTGGTAAGCAGCTAATGTTCCATAGATGCATAATCATGCAAAAAAAAAAAAAAAAAAAAAAAAATACCAAAAAGCGTTATAAATCATGTTTAATTAATTGATAAAGTTTGTGTATTGTGCCGCGAACGAGTAAAGAAACAAACTGTGCAGTTGTAAAACACAAATTACATCATTCTTTCTCTAATATACACAAATCCATACGTCTAACAGATCTATCATAACACTGTTCTATAGATCAACTCTTCCTGTTTCGATCTGTGCTTTCCATGTGTTTCTATATTTTATAGTTTTTAATCTATAAAAATTAAACGAAATCAAGAATTTTAACACTTTTTTATACGCTAAAAATCACATTTTTTAAAACTCAACTTTGAGACTAGTAAATATTATTTTATAGAAATGTGTAATATACCACTGTATAGGTAATATTTCAATCTTTCATAATCATGTAACCGAAATTATATACAACATAAGGTAAAAATTAAAGAATTTGATCAAGTTGGATTGTTTTGCCATGAAAGAACAGCACTGCATGGTACTTTGCAATATAATAAAATGTGAACTCATTCATCATATAAATTTTGTAAACTGTAATTCTTGTCCATATACCACAAATTGAACATATTGTCTTATAGTATTTTTCTTTCTCTTTCGAACTGTGTATTCGAGATATTCGAGTTTACGTGATATATACATTCTATGAAGTGCTTCAAAAATTTACTCTTCTCCGGTTTGCTCTAGGAAGTGCCTAGCCAACTTTGAAGATTTTGATCTTAAGTTTTATATAATCTTTCCATTTTTTCTACTACTGAGAAGAAGAAATTTAGATCTACAAGTTGGCACAAATATCTAGTTTATAGGCATAATATTTATTTAGCAGTGAATATTAGAAGTTGTCCTTTCTAAACCAACTTGATCTGCCTTACTTGGATGTTTATTACCATCTTTTGTGTATGTTAGTGTGGGTTGCTCAATGTATTTCTATTATGTAAAGTTATTTTGTTATTTAGAGTGATTTATTTAATTTGTTGATACAAGTTATAATATGTATGTTAGTGTTTCTAGAGTATATTTTTTTAGTGAATTTTAATATTTTCAGTATTTTTATTATTACATAACAGGCATAGCCTAGCCTAGGGTGCAATACTTTTTGTAGGTTAGTACAAAGAAACTAATTTATTTACTTATTTATTTTTGTTTTTACCAACTTTTATCCACAACTATATTACAAATCTCTTATATATCTTGGAAAAAAAAAAGTTTTAATTTTTTCTTAGGCAATATACACTTTTATGTGGAATTTTGACTTCGGTTGTTGTAAGACTTTTGATTCCTGACATACTAACTCCAAATTTTAGAAAATGTAATTTTTTTTCCATTACACAGGTAAATTTTATGCACCTTTCTGAGAAAAATGTCTCATAAGTTGGTTTTTGCATAATATTACTATTTTTGGTGATTTTTTTCAAATTAAACCTAACCTTTTAGTTCATTTTATATAAAAAAATAAAATTAAAAAAATTATTCACAATTATATTAGAAAACTTTTGTATATCTTGAAAAAATGTGCTAAAAATTATGTTTATTAATGGAGAATGGCCGACACAGACAAACTATAAATTTTATCTGACAAAATCTATAAACAAAACTTTAAAAACCTGAATACAATAGAAATCTCTACCTAACTGACTCATAAAACTAATATGGAATAACCTGTTTTAATGATATTTATATGATTATTAACTGACAGTTTTTGGACAATGAGCTCACAAATATTTGAAATTTTTAACACTATTCAACAACTGTAGGTTAAACGCAATTCTTAATGAAAGGACTTAACCTATCTGTAATATGACATTTATTATTATTAAGTTGCTGTTCAGTTTTTGGGTACCAAAGTAACATTTTCCCTGATTTTTATATTCTTAAATATTTTCAAAACTGAATATAAATTGTTGAAATGACACAATTGGTAGTAATATTACTATACCAGCAAGAATGTTGTCCAACATCTGTCTATAACTATTGTGAACATGATTGAGTTTATCTCCCATCGTAGGAGTTGAAACATCCACTTCCGGAAACTGGCCTTTATAATCCAATGCTTTTGTTACCAGTGATGCATCATCCAGTTCTAAACGAGCAATCACAGAGCCAGCATCTAACACAGCTCCTGGTCTCTTTTGGTAAAACACTGACCCTGCTTCATTAGCAGTCAAGGTCATCACCATCTTCATTACCTGGAAACAAAATATTGCAATAACTTTCCCAAAGTTAAAACATAGTGGTAAATAGATTTTATTTATTTAGTTTGATTTTGTGTATGGGTGTGTTATAAACGTATTGCAATAAGTTCATTTCATGAGTATTTTTATGCAAAAATTGAACTTATCAATTAAATCAGACTTCACTGATTGTAAGTAACTAAAATGTAGTGCAATAGATTTAACTTAAATTGACAATAGTTTTAATTTGTATTAAATATCCATTCACCTCTATTTCCGCATACGCTTGGCCTCTGTTAACATGCCCACCATCTTCTACTAAAAAACTAAGCAATTTTCCAGCTGAAGGTGACCTCAGTAAAGAGGGATCATTTTCTTTCTCAAACACACAAGTCTGGTTTCCTATTACTATACGATATCGATCAACTTCTTCTCTCATGTAAGTAGTGAAGCTCGAACCATCCACAGACAGTAAAATACCTGTAAAGAAATTTAAGAATATTTAAAGAAATTAGGAACACTAATAATTTACATTATATTTTTTTCAACTTAATAATATGTACCTCCGTCTGATAAACGATGTACTTCAATTTCCTTGAAAGAACCATTCATTACTAGAAAATAAGAATTAGGACCAGATTTTGTAGCATGAACTTTGTATTTGTATCCATCATGAATAAGTTCTAAGTTGACGTTATTCTCCAAAGTGCTGCAGCCCTGAATTTGTCCTCTGAAAAAAGAGAATAAACAATAATCATAAATATTGCACAAAATTTTTCAATTATAGATATGTTCAGAATTACAATAAAAATTAGGGATTACTATATTAATTTGAAATTTATTAATTTTTCCGCTTATTTGTTTTTACTAGCAGGTATTGAAAATACAATAATATTTCAAGTGGAAAAATATACGATGTAGACTACGAATCGAACCCAGGACCTTTGACTTTACGGGCCAATGCTCTACCAAATGAGCTATCCTAGTCGCTTCAAAGCACAGAGCGTAGACTTCTCACTTGAATTTTTACATTTATGACTGCAATTTTGAGTTTCTGAATTAATTACCTCGCATATGTGACATTGAAATTAATTTTTACTCATTTTTCAGCCCTTGCGTATGTATTTATTAAGTTTTAATTTATTAATTTTCCGCTTATACGTTTTTACTAGCAGGTATTGAAAATACAATAATATTACCTGCTGTATATTATATTTGGTAGTGTGCTGGGAAGCGACTAGGATAGCTCAGTTGGTAGAGCATTGGCACGTAAAGCCAAAGGTACTGGGTTCGATTTCCAGTCTTGGTCGTATATTTTTCACTTGAAATATTATTTTACTATATTAGTTGATAGATAGAAACACTGTCACTCCTGGCGGACCTTGCAATTGTTTATGTTCAAAACGAAATTTGTTAAGTTCAGTCACGTTTCTTAACAAAATCTACAGTTGGTTCACGTATGTTGACTAATATCAATTTTGTATTGATGAAGGTTAAGGATCATTTTTGTTTTTTGTCAATTAGTCCCAAACCATAATTTTCTTTAAAGTGATTTACATAATGATTTAATATTTCATCAACATTTTGTAATAGTCAGTAAAGTTGATTTGGAGTATTTAGGCCTTTATTACAGCTCAACTGACTTTTATAACGATAACTCCTGAACTTACATTTTGAAGACAAGCGACCAATATATTTTGTTTGCGAACTTGGAGCCGATTTGTTTAATCAAAATTATTAAAGCCGTTTTTTAGAAAATAGAATTTTTGTGTTTATTCATCAAATTCTACCACATTTTGAGCTACAATTTTTATATGCATAATTAGGAGTCAAAAAACCTTTAAGTACATATTTTTAAGAAAATTGGTTAAACAGTTTTTGAAAAATCACTGAGGACAGAGAGATTTACAGATACTTAAAAAATATTGTTAATTAATTTAGGCGAACACCCTAAACAAAAGCACTCATAATTAAACAACGAAAAAAACATAATATGAATTTTTTAAACTGTAAAACACAGTTCATAATTTTTAATTTTAAAAGATTATAAAATCTAAATCAACTTTTATCTAGTGAATTCAGATATTATACGAGAAAGAATGAAATCTTACTTTTCCAATGATGTCTGAAAATTCTGGAATGCATCGAGAACTTTGCGATCTGAAATATGTAATGCACCACATATAACACCGAGTAAGATATCCGGTTTCTCTGCTTGAACTCTCTCAGCGATCAAGATATCCAACCATGCTGTATCAATACTATTGTTCTGCAAAATAATATTATAATAAAGGTTATAAAAAATAAAAAAATCTTAAATATTATTTATTATGAGAAAGCAAAAATTTGTAAAATGTTAATATATTAAGAGACTTGGATTCAATTTGCAACTAAAGCAGGATTTCCACAAAACTTCAAAAATTGTACCCAAAAAATAACAGACTGAATATTAAAAAATATGCCTGGCACTTGATATTTTATGTACAAATAAATATTACCATTTAATAAAATAAGAAGAACTAAAGCAAGAGAGGATATTTGGGTATACCTTCACACGATTAATAAATTATGCTTAGTCTATCTGAATACCTTACATATAAAAGGAAAATCGTAGATTTTATTCATTTAGAAATCTTTTTGGGCTTTTCAATGCAATGACTCATGCTCGTTTCGCTATCTCCCAGTCTAGGCTTAGCGGTGTTAGTTAATTAATTGAATTATTTGAGTCTTTAACTTTAACTTGCTCTCTACGCTTCCTGCCTGTTCGAGGAACCTCTGCGCTGCAGAAAGAACAACCCAGGCTACTGGAAGTCTAGGCTTTATAATTTTCTGACCTGGTCTGGATGTTCCCTTCAATGCGTTCAGCAGCCCAAACTCAATGGAATCCCCCTTTATTAATTGGACAACCTTCCAGTAATTATATTTACTTTTAACATTGCCAACTAGCTCCAATTTAATTTCTCCTTTCAAATTAATTTTTTTTAATTTCTGGAGTGTAGGATCTTATACACAACTTATCTGCAAACTATGTACTTATTTTTAAAATGATATTTTATTTCAAAAACTGACTGTTAGATTCCAATAATATTTAAGTTATGATCAACTTTAAAAATTTATATTATTAATATAAACAAAAATTTACTCTCTCTGCTATTTAGGAATGAATTGAGTTAGACTACACCAGTGTGATTTAAAACGATTCAACACAAATTTTATCGATTAGGTCAACAACTTATAATTATCACAACAAAAATTATATCTTCTGCAAACAGTAAACATACATATTCATATAATACATAATAATTCTAATTACACTTGATAGAACTTGATGTAACAAATTTTAAATCTTACTAAATTAAATGCAGAGCAGAGTAGTTCTAATTTCAAGCAAAAAATGTTTACTTTAAAATTTAAGAATTTATGAAAAATACATTAATTTAAAATTTACAAGATTTCACTCAACTCAGAAATTTTAATGAAATTTGTATATAAAATTGTTGTTTTTGGTAAACCTGTGGTTAAGACAGAGTTTCTGGTCCTGTTAAAAGATTGGTCCCTTTGAGAGATGCTGCAATTCCTGGTGTTTTCTGGTTAGCATTTTCTACTCCAGCCAAACGTTTATCTGTTCATTAGGCAATTCGTGAATCTAGTGTTTTCCTATCGACGGTTTGTACACCGTTTTCAGTTTGTGAATTAATTTTAATCTTGTACATGTCTTTTGTTGTTAGCCAAAACTACGATTACTTGAACTAATCCTTTCGAACTATCTTTCTTTTTATTATTATTTTCAATTGGTTAATTAACTTTTATTGGGTTTTTATTTTTATCCCGATACTTTTTCAGTTCCCGGTGACCCGTGATTTCATTTCAATTCTTGACTTTAATTAATTTTCACCCTGTAAAACTCCTTCTTGCTTACTGCGGGTTTTTAAGACACAACAAGAAAATCAAAACTCTGACCGACAGCATTACACCTTATATTCTTTTCCAAATTTTTTATTAATATCTATTTAAGAGTATCTGAATATCATTATTTATTTGAATTTTCTCTCTCGCTGTACTATATTCTGATACCAACAATTTTTTATTTAATTTCTATTTAGTTCTAACTTTGAAAATCATACTTTATCAATGCACTTTAATCCCAAGACATCATTTAGTTCATAACTTTAACACTAAGTGTTATTACTCTATTTCATCCTTTAAATTGACCACTGACAATCATACTGTATTTTTATTATCCATTTATTAAATTTTTAGTTTACCTGGAAGCTTTCTGTTTCCAATAGAGTAATAAGATACTCCACTGTGGTCCTGAAATCACCTCGGATGGACAACTCTTTCAAAGCAATAACCAAGTTCCTGAAATCAAGAAAAAATTAATATGTTTTAAAATAAAATTTGCTTATTTCAAACAATTTAATTTAATTAAAATCATAATTTTATTATTTAAATTTTTAAGTTTAATTACATTTGTCATCTCACAATATTTTGAATAGTTCAGACTATCAAACACATACATATTTTGATCCATTGACATGGGTCTGGATTTTAACTAAACTTTGACGTCGTTATTATTTTACAATTGCTGTACTCTCTTTACCTCTTCCTAGAAACATTCATTTATCCTTCATCGTCTTGACGTGCCCAAACCTTGATATTGTTACTTGTTATTCCTCTTATACTTTACATTTTTAGTCTCTCTTTTATTTCAATGTTCTTCACTCCGTCCATCGAGCTTTTCAAAAACTTCATCTTCCCTGCTTCAATTCTATTCCATTCACTTTTTATCTGAACAAAATGTCAGATACATTTGTAACTCGGTAAATAATATATCTTTTATATCAAAAGAATTTTGAACGATAGACTTCCACGGTCACAAACATCATTATGATCTTGTTCTTCGGGGTTCGACCGCGTCAATATTGTCTGCACATTGAGTAACTTGCACGAATTTCAGACTTCCGATAGCCGTTTTGTTGTAATGTTGTTATTACAATGCAGCTTACAATCTTCCAGAAACAACAACTGTCACAATAAAACAATAGAATTATTGGTAATCAAACGGCGGCCCGACAAAGGTCCACGGCCCGACAAAGGTCCACGGCCCGACAAAGGTCCATGGCCCGACAAAGGGCAACAGCTGACAAGGGTCCACTCCCAGGACTATATAAGCTCAGGTCTAGGATGGCTCGCTTCACTTGACATTTGTTAAGCCTTGAGAATGGACATCTGTAAAGTGCCCGAAACGTCGGCTGTACTCAACGTGCAGACAATATTGACGCGGTCGAACCCCGAAGAACAAGATCATAACGATCAAAAGAATTGTAAACCCTTTAAATTTATAATAAATTTAATAGAATATTATGGAATTTGATGAATTAAATTTATTGTAGACATCTGAATTTATAAAAATAGATTGTATGAAGTGATGAATCAATAAAATTTGATGTTACTCCACACATTGTCAAATATATCCAACACGTAAAAACACACTTGACTCTGGAAAATATAACATTTGACATCTTTGGGTCTCTAAGTTTGGTTAGTAGGTAATTCAATATATAGCATAAGTGAGATATGATGTCAGGAAACTTGCATCATCTCTCGTATATTCAAAACTTCATATGGACGGACAGACAGTGTTCCGAAATTGGTAAATGTTATAGAATCGCGAGTAAACTATTGGTATGAATAGGAAAGTTTAAATATTGTATTAAAACTAATACAATACCATTTTAAATAAACACTGTATATTTTTATTATAAAATAAGTAACTAATTAAGAAAGAATAGTTTTCCCCAAAATTAAAACATATTAAGAGTCTGTGCAGTGGGTTGGTGCACCAATGTGTTTCGTCAGAATGTTTCTAATTGGTCAATTAAGTCAAACAATGCCAGTATTTTGAGATTGGAAGGGATTAGTTCAATTTTCAAAGAGGACACTAGCCCTTCATCGTTCAATGAGAGTGGTTGTGTTGACTCTCTCATCACTGCGGAACTTTCTCACCAGGATCACATGTAGGATCGCCTCCTACCAATTTTCAGAGTGATGTTTCAACCAGAGTTATTCAGATAAAAAACAGTTTTAATCTGAGTTTAAATAAAGTCAGTGTTTGTGTCCTGGTATATACAAACGCCTATGTTAAAACTTTTAACAAAACTAAAACATTTCAGAGACAAAGTATTGAACATTAATTTTGCAGATAATAATTGTAAGAACAGTACAGACAAATATTTCATGTTATTATCAAAATACCTATATAAATAGAGACTTTTCATTATTTCTTTCATTGGACAATTGTTTTGTATATTTCCCTTTAAAGGACAATCAGATGGATTGTGTGATAAATGCTATATATTGATAACCATGATTATAAATTGTTTAAAGACAGGAAAAGACTTGGACTTAAAAGTTATCCATTTGTATGTTTTTCAGTGGCTCATCCATTAGATTTCAATGCTTAATTTTGTATGTTAAATTATAAGGAAAATATCAATACATGTGTATTTCATGGATAATAATACCTTATTATTATATTTGGTATTTCCAAGTGATCTGTAGTTTGCTTGTGACTAGAAAAGTACACTTTCCTAGATCCCACGATCCTGATAAAATAAAGTACAAGTGTCTATGCTTATTCATAGAATGACGCCCATTAAACTATAAATTACTTTTACTACTGTTATTTTTTACCACGGGTATTGAAAGGTTACAAAAATAATATTCATAGATTTAATCAGTGGAAAATAATTAAACCTTACTGGTTGTGGCTATGATAACATCCTTAATGAGAAGTTAAAATATTCTTCTAATAAAATATACAATAGTCCCCTCCAACAGCAGACATGAATAAACAGTTGTGTAAGGTGACTTTGTAAATAATCATTATTCAGTTGCAATTTTAACTTTGTGGAAGAAGGGAACAATAAATTTAAATAGACTATCATGAGTCTGTTTTGCTTTCGTGAAATGTGTATGTGTTTTTTCAATCTTATGTGTTGTTTTTGTTTTACACAAATTATGACAAGTAAAAATATATTTTACACTACGGTACATTACTCACCCTAAGTGAAAAAAAAATTAAATCATGGTTCTCTCAATTGTGTTTTTGAAAACTTAACTTGAGTACAGATCTGATGATGAAACCAGATTGCTGAAACCATGGTAATCTGTGATTGCCAAAAAAGGATTGTTAGATGGAAAATATAAGATAATTTTTATAATTACATTAATACATTTATTATTAACAATTCTGGTGACTACTTACAAAAAGTTTAAATTACAATTATCTATGATATCTAGCTCTATATGTATTACACATTATTCAAAGTCACAGATAAGGTGACAACCTTGGTTCACTCTTAAAAAGATGTAAGTAGGTTTATTACAAAGATTCTATAGAACTGTCTACAGAATATTATTTATCAGTCATCATGTCACACTAAAGGAAAACTGGAACTGATAGGTCACAGTTACAATGAACATCTTGGTTTAATCATACAATGATGTTATTAGGAGTACTAGGAAAATTCTGGGGAACATGTTTGCAGAATGTTATTCACGAGTCATCGTGTCACACCAAAGCCAAACTGGAATTGATAACAGTCACAGTTAGTTATGATGAAGACATTAGTTCAGTCTTGCAAAGATATTACTAGGAATACTAGGAAGATTCTGCGTAACATATCTACAGAATATTATTCACGAGTCATCGTGTCACACCAAAGCCAAACAGGAACTGATAACAGTCACAGTTAGTTATGATGAAGGTTTTGGTACAATCTTACAAAGATGTTATTAAGAATACTAGGAAGATTTTTCAGAACATGTCTACAGAACATTATTTATCAGTTATCACATCATACCAAAGTCAAACTGGAATTGATAAAACCACAGTTATGATGAAGACTTGGTTCCGTCTTACAAAGATTTTACTGAGAGTACTGAGAAGATTCAGTGGAACACGACTACAGAACATTATTTATCAATGACCATGTCACACCAAAGCCAAACTGGAACTGATAACAGTCACAGTGATGATGAAGACTTTGATTCAGTCTTACAAAGGAGTTACTAGGAAGATTCTGTAAAACGTCTACCAAATATGCTTTATCAGTCATTAAGTCACATTAAAGCCAAATTGGAACTATTAAAGTAAAAAATAGTATTATTATAGGCAAAGGATATATGGATCAGGTACCAATAGTCATTCTCAGTAAATTAAAGACCACATATAATATTGCATTTATATAATAATTATTATAAAACATAACCACTGTATAAGACAACGATAAATGATCTTTAAAAACTTAAAACAATTTGAGGATCAGTAATAACAAAATGAAAATGATAGTAAAATGTAAAAAGATGAATAATTTTAATACTCACTCTCTAGCCTGTTCTCGGTTTTCACCCCACGAGAAACAATGGCCGAACTGTGAATCAGCAAATTCGTGAAGACCTCCTGATGCTGCAACACTGAAATATCCCCACACATTCTTTGAAGACCGAAAATTGAGTTCCTGAACAGTCCCTGAGCTGGGTTTGAATCCTGTAGATAAAAAAATCTTGATTAAAATAAATAAACATAAATTTATACTTTACTCATGATGAACACACTATAATGCCCAGAAAATATATTTACACATACATTGGCATGTTTTCTAACATATTACAGGGCTCAAAACATACATTTACCTTTTCATCAACATACATTCTAATATATTAAAGAGCCCAAAAAATAGATTTACCCAGTTATCCTGTTATATATTTACGCACACATTAAGGAATCCAGAATATACATTTACACATTCGTTGGCATGTTTTCTAACATACTAAAAGGCTCAAAAATACATTTACCTTTTTATCAACGAGCATATATTCTAACGCATTCAAAACCCATAAAAATATTTTTATCCATCGATCAACACATTGCAAAATCTATAAAATACATTTACCCTCTCGTTAACATAAATTATGACACATTACAAACTTCAGAAAATACATTTACCCATTCATTAACATAAATTATGACACATTACAAACTTCAGAAAATACATTTACCCACTTATTAACATAAATTATGACACATTACAAAGTTCAGAAAATACATTTACCCATCATTAACACTCTAAGCATTACAGAGTCCAGAAATATTGACCCATTTATTTACACATTTACAAGCTCCACTCATACAAGCACTCCTCTTGGTATACAAATACCTATATGTAAAATATATACAGCAAAGTTTAACAACCTTCATCAGGGTTTTCACTAGTAATTCGAGCTGCAATTACATGGCCCCATGGTTGTGGTTTATGTCGAGGAGCTTCAAAGTCTATAGTTGTATCTCCCCACGGTGATTCCCCATAAAGCATCCTGATATCTTTTATACTATGTAAAGGTAACCCCATAGCAACCTAGAATAAAAAACAGTTCTCTTGATGAAACTGTAACAAGTAAATCACATAATTTTTTTTCCCTTGCATATAAACATGAAATAAACCAAATAATTCAAGAATTACCCTGTTTGGACATTTGAAATTTTAGTTTAAATTACAGTGGAACTTGGTTATTATGACCTCGGCTGTAACGTCAACACGGATGTAACGTCATTTGTTAACAAATCCCAGCCAACTGTATTCATTAATATTATAAAACACCCATTTGTATCGTCAATAAATATGGACTCCTCAGTGATAACAGCATTTTAAAACCTTCATTGATTTACTCTTGATCTTGTAATAAAATGTATTTAACTTGAGTTATGCACTGTGGGACACATAAAAGCTGTAGGAATGTAGAAGCGATCGACAGAACTACACGGCATTGTTTCGTGAATCATAAAACAACTGTAAAATATTTTTGGAATGGATGTCTCACCCCGCCCCATCCCATCTACCAATCCTACAAGCAGATCAGGTGTCAGCTGCAAGTATAGGTCAGTGACATTTGCAAAACCACAGTACAATCACATTTTAGTACGAGTATGGTTGTCTATTGTTCCTTTTTTGTTTTTGTCTAAGTGTACAGTAGTGTCATTTGTTTCTTCTTATAATTATCAGAATGTTTATCGCAGTTTTGAATAACATTTCCAACTTAATTATGGTGAGTTATAGTGTAAAAAGAGAGATTCTGCCTATTAAAGATAAAGTGCAAATAATAAGAGCATGCGAGAGTGGGCGTAAAATAGCAGATGTGTGCTTTGAGTTTGGGCTAGTGAATTCAACTGTTGGTTCAATTTTTTTTTAAAAAAGGACAAAATTCAAGCTTTTAACCCTTTGAGTGCCAGACTAATCTTAACATAGTCATGAATAATGCCATATGTATTTTGGCTAGGATTGTGCTAAAAATACCAAGGTCTAGACTGTAAATGTAACGTTTTAGTAAAAAATTCATAACTTCTCTTCTATATAAGATATTCTTATGAATGAAGTCTGGAAATGTTGCTAGTAAAATTGTCTATGATTCTACTAATGATTTAATATGTGGGGGGGGGGGAGAAATTGTTACAGCAAAAAATATTTTTCTTGAAAATTAAAAAAAAAAAATTTTTACTTTATAAGTTTAAACATTTTTAGCCAAAAACCTAGAAACAATTTATTGTGGCAAACCTTTAATTTCAAATTCCTATAATGTTTTTTATGCATAAAAAAAACCATATCATTTCATAAGAAATTTAAAAAAATTAAAATATTTTTCATAAGAATCAAAAACTGCAAATGCATGACATAGAACTAATAAATAAAAAAAAGTTTACTTACCATAGGTTTAAGTATTTCATAGGTTTAAGTCAGTTTTTAGTTTATAAAAATATACTATTTACAAGTTTATATACACACACACATTTTTCGTTTTTATAGAATGTAAAATTTTTAATTTTTTTTGCATTTGTGATTAGCAAACACACACCATGACATCCTTCCTTGCACTGCATACATACAGTTCTGGATCTTTTTCTTCCCTGTTTGTATGTGGTACCTTTTGCAGAACATACCCAACATGTTTTTTCTTGTCTCCCAGGTAGTTTTTCAATACCAGTAGTCCTACCAATATTACGGTTGTCGCCACCAGCCGCAACATTGGTGTTTTGCTACTCAGCTATCCATTCATCGGTTATTTGATCAATTATACTGACAATATATTGATACCTGGACACGTATTTCTGTTGGTGTTGTACACGATTTTCTTTGTAAATAACATAGGAGTTGAGCACCATTCTGGAGAATAAATTAAAAGCCACTTTTCTCCAATATTTGACGGTACGGCGTTCATCTAGGTAGTTGTGTATAACATCATGTCAAAAGTATCAATGCTATAGCAGGTTTTTTTTCAGTTGTAGATCGGCCATGCCTTTTTTTGTGCACTACAAATCTTTCACTTGAGACTTTGACGATAGAAGAAGAACCAGCTTGTTTTGAGATTTCTTTTGTCTCTATCCTAAAGCTACAACATTGCCTTCCTTGCAGTATACTTTTTGTCCTACCTCCAATTTACCCTTTATTTCAATAGGGAGTCCTTTTTTGTTCTTTCTTACTGTACCTGTACAGAAAGTTTCTTTTTCATATAGCATTTCAACAAGAGGCAAACTTGTAAAAGAATTATCAGTAAAAACTTGATACCCTTTTTTCAAGTAATTGCAGATGAAAAGAAGTTTATTTACAACAGTGTATGGAAGACCATATTTTTTTATTTCATCTATATTTTCTTCGGAAGATTTACCTTTGTAACATATTAGGCTCAGAGAGTAATTTGAAACCGTGTCGCAAAGTACCCATAGTTTTATGCCAAACCGGTGGTGGTGTTTGTTGGGTAAATATTGAGTTAGTGATGTATGACTCTTGGTTCCAATAAGTAATTCATCAACAGAGAGTTGCTGGTGTGGTGTGTAGAAATATTGAAATAATCTATTGCAGTGGTCTATCATTGGCTGAAATTTTTGTGTTGTATCATATACGGGTTCTTTTACAGTTGGGAGTTTTGAATTATCAACAATATGGAAATAACCTAGTATTGCCTGAAATCTATTTCTATTGAACATTTGTTTGAACCAAGGAGTGGATTGTGAGCCATTAGTTGACCAATATGAAGCAATGGTTGGTTTTTTATTAAGTCCCATATTCAGGACTACAACAATGAACGCTTTCATCTTACATATAGTGATTGGGAGCCATTTCTGAGTTCTAGAATGAGGAGAAATTGTTGGTTTTGCTGAAATTACTTGACGTGCATATCTGTTGGTTTCAGTTACAAAAATATTTAGCAATGATTCAATAAAAAATAGAAATAATCTATTGGTTTAGATATGACAGGAGGATAGTGTTCGGGACCAGGTGTTTCTAAAAAAGTAAAATTATCAATAATATTTTCAAATTCTAATTCATTTATACATTGCCATATTTCATTGTTGATTTGTTCATCACATTCATCATCTGAATCTGAAGAGCTATCACTAAGAACATTTCTATTTATAGGTGAGGGTTTAGGCCTAGTTGAAGTGGATGGAAGGTTATGTAAGCAGGGTCTAGGTCTTGTTGTGTAAAAAAAAGGCCTATTATGTTTGATGGAATCATTTTCTGGATAATAAGAAGGACCACTATCACTATCTTCACTAAATAAATCTGATCGTTCGGAAGCAAGTGAAACATTATCTTCAATTTATCTTCTTTTATCAATTTTTCTTTTTATCTTCAAATTATCTTCAATAGCTGTCTGTCAATTTCACTTGAAGCTATGTTTTCTCTATCCATTTTCACAAAGATTTTATATTGTTACATACACTTAAAACTAGACCATAGGGAATACATACTAATGTCGAAACATCTATCAATTTGTATAGGTTTGTTTCTCGAAGAGTCTGAAAAATATCAAATATATTACCATAATCCACTGAAAACAGAAACATATTAATTACTTTTTATTAACCGCAACTAAAATCTGAATTATTTTATTTAATTAATTAAAATTATTTGCATATTTTACCTGAAGTTGTGAAGCAGGCAAGTTGACATCGGATACCATCTCAGTACAAGGATGTTCTACTTGTAGCCTAGGGTTAAGTTCTAGGAAGAAATAGTTACCATCAGTATCATACAAATACTCAACTGTACCTGCACTTACATAGCCAACCATTTTAGCAAGACGTACAGCAGCCTGTAAACAAAAAATAATTTCAATACAAAATGTCTCACAAACACATAATTGTATCCACTTTTCTTCATACACGTGGATAGCCATAAACACAATATTTTGCTTGAATTATATATCCATTTATGAGAAAAAAATTGTTTTTTTTTTTTTTTTTTTTAGTTAGATCTTCAATAATTGCAGTAATGGTAATTTTTAACTATAATTTCCAAATATAAATTTCTTGATCATCAAGCTCAGTACATCAGTTTGGTGCATTTAGTATATTGATTTGGATCATAAACTACCATGTTTCACCTACATTTAAGCAATATCTACAAAACCAATTTAACAAGTATACAATGAGTTTTGATTCAATTAGACTAAAAGAATAGTTATTGCTTGGGACCTACAATACAGTTCTCAAATTTTATTTCTTAAATTACTATAATCTCCTTTGTTTATAATAATTGCTTGATTATAATTTTCTGCCATTCTTAGCTCCGCTTTCTTAATTTTCTGTATTGAAATGTTTCATAGTAACTTCATTATCAAAATTAACTTTATACTGCATCATCCATATGGGAATGGTAAGAATACGACTTACATATATTATAAACCTCTAAGCTCCGCTTCCGATTAGCTCACACTTTTATTTTCTATGTGATGGTTTTCACATTAAGATATTTCAATCATTATTCTCCAATAACTTAAGATTTTAGGACATTATATTCAATGATTAATGTGTTTTATTTATAATATTTTGTTCATTTAATTTGAACTTAAATATTTTCTAATATATTTTAACGTTTTGTTTTAATCTTTTATTTATTTTGAAGCATGTTCTTCTTCTAAAAGGTGAGTTAAATTATTTGAAGTTATTTTTATATTTATATAAGACCTAATATGTTCCCAAAATAATGTTTTAAGTTTTCCTTCTTAAGAATTATTCAGTACAAACTTAATTCAGTTTTTAAACTGAAACTCAGTAACAAAGAAAATTAACAAGATAAAGCTAGAGAATTGCAGAAAATTGTACTCAAATTAAGTACTTCTTTCATATACCTTTAAATTTATGTAAGTTAATGTACACACAATAACCCTGGCATTAATACATTAAAGCTTTGTCGCACACTTGCACTTCTGTAGTGGCTATCAACAAAATTGACAAAGTAAGATCACTTTTTTACAATTCAACATTCCACCCACTAAAAATCATTCTATCACAATAATTGTAAAACTAATGATCTGCACTTACAAATTCTTATAACCAAAAGTTCATAAATTGTATTAAAAATAATTTAATAGATTGCTAAATTTACTGTATTTCGTCGCTAGCGATAAACGTGACAACAATTGTCGAAGCAGAAGGCAAAATTACGTCATATTTGTCTATTTGTCATAAGTTCACATTTCTGTCAAATTAATCCACAAATACTCTGTTTTATAGTATTTTTCTTTCTCTTTAATTAGGTGCCTTCCAAATTATTGTTGCTCTCATAGTTAGTGAGATACAAAGATTTTAAAATGTCATGTCAAAATTAACCACGCCCCTATCTATTTCAACAATTGCACTTATGTCAAATATTGATTTTTGGTGAATTTTTAAAAACTTTTGAGCTTTTTTTTTACTTTTTTCATAAAAATGTGTTTTTTTCAAATAAAATTTTTTGAAATTGATATATTTTTTTTACCAACTTTTATTCACAACTACATCACAAACTTTTTGTATATCTTGAAAAATACACAAATTTTTTGAATGATATATATATACATTTTTATGCCATTTTGGCTTACACAATTTTTTATTTCTGACATACTAACTCTCAAATTTTTACTTCCAAAATTTTTTTCAATACATTAATGAATTTTACGCTCCCTTTTGAAAAAAAATATATGTAACAAGTTGAGTTTTGGATAATATTACTATTTTTGGTAATTTTTTTAATATAAGCCTAAATTTTACCTACATTTCGCTTTTTTCATCAAAATTTATTTTCCAGAATGTAACTTTCAAAATATGATACTTTTTTAACCAACTTTTACTCACAAATAAATTCTAAACCTATTGCATATGGTGGTCATGGATACTTTTTTGAAGTTTCACTTTTATTACTACACGTTTTGATTCCTGACATACTAACTTCAAAATTTTACTTCCAAATGTTTTTTTTCATTTCATGGATAAATTCTACTTGAGAAAAATGATATATAACAAGTTGTAATTTTGAATAATATTACTATTATTCAAAAAAACAGTTATATATTTAAAAAATATATTTAAAAAGGAGCAAAAAAGGCCTGTCTTTTTTGGAATTTCTAATTGACTACTCTAGAGTTAAAAAACATCTATCATTAAAGTATAACTCTTAATTTACTTAAACACAAATCAATATAAGTATTACTATATTAGTTTACTTTTTCCATTTCTTCAAAAATTTCTGGTTGAGCAATAACTGCAGGTGCCTCCTCAATAATTTTTTGGTGCCGACGTTGAATCGAACAATCTCTACCAAATAAGGAAATCGCATTTCCATACTGATCAGCTAACAATTGAACTTCAAGATGCCTAGCGCAACGAGCTAATTTCATTATAAATATTGGAGATCCAGGAACCTCCGATTGTACCTGAAATTCAAATTAAATATGTAGAAATTAACTTACCATTCATTTTGAAATAAATAATGAATGCATAAATAATATCTGATAAGTAATCCATATTGGAAGACAATAACAGCATCAGCTCTCAAATCCACATACACACAAAACATATTAAACTTTCAAAGATTAGTGCATTAAATAATTCTGAGTTTTTGTCCATCTTATTTCTGACTATTTGAATGGTATCAGTTAAACTCTAATTAAAAAAATATTTAAAAAAAAGTAATGTTTTAGGTTTATCGTCAATTATTTTCTTACTCACGGTTTTCAGAGAGAATAATGTGTTTTGTTCAGGACTTTACAAGGTATATTTTAGCAAAATTCAATGAAATTGTTGGAGTTGATTTTTAAAAAATAGAAATTGAGTGTTCATTGATCTCAAAAATAAGGCTATTTTATGTTTGTTTTCTTATGTATGGGAAATATACAAGAACTATCATTTACAAAATTAGGTAGAGGAAGAAGCTTAAAGAGAAGAGTAGAAAAAATCATCTCAGAGGATATAGACATTTGAAACAAATGCAAGAAATAAAAGGAATAGTCGGTTATAAATTCCAATAGGTAGTCCAAGAACAAAGTAGATAATAGAATAGAATAGATTGTACTACTTGACTGTGGAAGCATAGAAAATAGAGTGTGACAAGACCAGAGGTTTTCTCGAGCCATAGTGAACACCCAAATCCAGCAGTAGATATAACAACACAAGGATATATAAGTATTTTACAAATAATGATTGCCCTAATGTTAAGTACTAATCAAATTAATAAACCATTTCAGATATTGTATATTTTATTTTTCTAAAAGGCACAATACGAAAAATCTTAACAAAAAATGTAGTCGGCTAAATATTTTATAACATATTATCACAAAACTGTATAGTTATTGAAATACATACTGGGTTTTGCTTTATACACAACAAAATTTAGTTGATGTAGCCCAGCATTACATATGCAAAACTAATTCAGCAGCGTAAAAGACGTACAAAACATAAGTTTTATATAAAAATTGGTTAATAAATTAAAATTTTAGGTTTATTTAAAGTTTTGACCAGATCTGTGACCATATTCCCAATAACTGATATCAGATTTGAATATATGTAAATAAGGATCTGTCTCTATTCACTCCTACTCAATATCGACCATACTCTAATTATTCTAAAAAAAAAATGAATAATAAAATATAGATTTCATAGTAACTTACTTGTCTGAAAAGATTTGGGAAATCCTCATTGCCTTCTACTTTCCTGATGCCTTTTCCTCCACCACCTTCACTTGCCTTTATCATTATAGGATACCCGATCTTCTGTGCCGATGCAAGACCTTCTTCAATGGTAGAAACACATCCTCGTTTATACAATTCAGAACTGATCTTTATCTTCTTTCCTGAATACTGTGCAGTTAATTCTGAAATTTGGAAATTGATGTTTCAAAATAAATAAGTAAGGCACACATTTTTCCCATTTACACAGTCTTGTTTAAAAACAAACAAAAATGTTTTGAATAATATTTTAATTAATTTTTTACACAATTTTCGAGTTTTAAATGAACCTTCAATTAATAGATGAACAATGACCACTGTGGTGAATTTTACAATTAATTGTAAACACTAAGTGCTCTACCACAAGTTAGGTCAATGATACAATACAAATAAACTTTTAGCAAAAATTTATTAAACTATGTTATTACAGTTTCCTTATTGAGTTATAAACTAATATTAACAGAATAAAATAAAAGTTATAAACTAAACTGACAATCTTTCTCCCCCCCCCCTCCCCTACTTCAATTCAGGTGGATCGGCCAATCATAGTTAACCACGTCATAAACCTTTCTAAAGAAAACATCTGGTAGCAGTGGCTGACAATACCTGTCCCTGTCCTTGGGAATGCTCAGAAGTTGAACATTACAAATTTATAAGACTATACAGTAAATTCGGAAAACAAAATTTTAAAAAAATAATAAAGTAACCATTGTTAAGAGTGTGACCTCCAATAAGTTGTTAAATAGCTATGAAAGTATTTTCATTCATAAAACATAATTAGTAGTTTTATCAATTGAGTTATGTATTCTCTCTTTAAATTTCCTTGGTTGTGTAAGTTTTCCTCAATTATATCTGTTGTCTCTTTTATTGGAATGTTAGAAATGCAGGAGACTTGTCACAAAAAATAGAAGAAATAAAAATAAAACCAGGTGACAAATTTGTTTCCTTTGACATTGTAAACTTGTATACTAACGTTCCAATAAAAGAGACAATAGATATAATTGAGGAAAACTTACATAACCAAGGAAATTTAAAGAGAGAATACATAACTCAATTGATAAAACTACTAACCGTGAGCTTTACCTCACCTTCAATAATGAATATTATAAACAAAATGACGGCCTCTCAATGGGTTCACTGTTATCTAGTATACTAGCAGAAATATTCTTAAACCATCAAAAACAAACATATCAGAAATAATTGCAACCCACACTATAAGAAAATAATATAATAGTGTAATAAATATATATCTCAGAATAATAAGCCAATAAGTTTCCTTGACTTGACGATTACAAATAATTCAATCAAACACTGTTTCAAAATATTTAGAAAAACAATAAAGATGGATCATGTAATACATATCACCTCATATCATCCTATCCAACGCAAAATGACCACTTTTAACTGTTATGTTAATAGAATGTTGAACATTCCAATGAGTATATAAGACAAACACGATGAAATACAGATTTTGAAATATATAGCTGTAAACAATGGTTATGAGGTTGAACTAATTGACAAAATAATTCAAAAACAAGAGAAAAAGAAATCAGCCACAAATAAAACCAAGCGAGATAATACTAACAAATACACAGTGGTACTATTTAATCAATATATTGATAAAATTGCCCGAAAAACCTTGAACGAACATGGAATAAATATAGCTTGAAGGACAGACAATAGCTTAAGTAAAATACTGAAACCAAAACTAACAAAAGCCAGTAGTTACACAAGAAGTGGAATTTACAAACTAAATTGTAGTGATTGTAATACTTTTATATTGGAGAAACGGGAAGATCCTTCCAACAAAGGTTTAAGGAATATATCCCCAACTCCAAAAAACCAAACACAACAATAAGATCAACTTTCGCTGAACACTTGATAAATTATAACCATACATACACAGACTTACAAACATGGAAATATTGCAATTTTGCCATAATAGTAAATATGTCAATGTACAAAAACAATATGAAATTTACACACACAGAAATGATACACCGACAGACATATTGAACGACAACAGAATTTTCAATCAAACCTATTATTTGATCTTCTATCAAGATTAGAAACAGGAAAAAAAAGGGAAAAAAAGATAAATTCTTGTCACTACAACATCAATTATTGCCGGCAATAAAATATAAAAGAATAGTCTAAGTTTATTGCTTGGTGAAACCAGTGTTTTAAGCATAATAAAGTTTATAAAAGTCAGTGTTTGTGTTTAATTTAGAAGTTTTTTAAATTGTTTAAAGTTTTTAAAGTGATAGAATAATAAAAAACGTATTTTTTTTTTAAATTAGTGTCTATGTCCGTAAATGTGTTATTTAAAAAAAGGTGATGAGGTATAATGTTACCGAGAAGAAGCTAGTGACCATGGCTGAATAAATAGCTGAAACGCCCGTAGTGCAATAAAAATAAGTGGATGAGCAGATATAATAAGTACATTATATCATATTACAGTACATTATTTTACATTAGTTATGTAGTGTTATGAATTAATTATTTGTAACATTATTATTTTTTGTAGTTTTATTCTCCGAATTAAATATACAGTTTTATTAATTTGTATATTCAACTTCTATCCATTCTCAAGGACAGGGACAGGTACAGTTAGCCTCTGCTAACATATGTTTTCTTCAAAAAGGTTAATGACATGGTTTAACTATGATAGACCGATCCAACTGAACTGAAATAGGAGAGGGGGGGGAGATTGTCAGTTAAGTTTTATAACTTCTATTTTATTTTGTTAATATTAGTTTAGAACCTTTCAATGATAGTAACTTGGTTACCAAAACGTACATAAGGGAACTGTAATAACATAGGCTAATAAATTTTTGCCAAAAGTTTATTTGTGTTGTTTTATTGACCTAACTTGTGGTAGGGGACTTAGTGTTTAGAATTGCTTTAGTTAATTCACTATAACAAAACAAAACTTTTGCATGTAGTAATAACAAGAATGCTTTATTTATTAAAACAAACAGAAAACTTCTCAGCTAGACAAAAATACCATAATTCTTTAAGAATTAAGAACTGAATTGCCATCATCAAGTCAAAAGTACTTTTCTTGTGGTCATACTACAGTCCAAGGAGTTTAGTCATTTTTAAATAAATATAGATTGTTTAGTAAATATTTGAAATTTTACAATTAAATTAAATCTATATATCCAAGCTGATCTGCAATATTTTCAAAGCATAGTCTACAATTTAACATCTCTTTCACTCCAGTGCACTTCTCTGAAAAATTTTATATTAATTATTTCTTTTAACCCATAAAGGACCCAATGCTAATGCCCCCTGGTGGCAGGGCATTTTTAGTGACTTTTTTGATACTTTTATCAAAATTCACAAAAAATAATAATTGTATCTGAAACTCAACTTCTAATAACATTTTTTTCTATCAGAAAGATGTAAATAATGTGTATATGTCATGATGTAAACAAAGGAGGGAACGGAGAAATAGAACAATATTAACTCTATGATTTACTCTATTAACTCATAAGAAAGTTTTTTTTTTTTTTTTAATTCAAAACCTTCAATTCCCATATTCTTAGTTTATTACTTTGCGGTAATAACTTTACACTATAAATGAGTTTATTTATGTTTAAATGTACACTATAGTACTTTATCTTCTAGTTTGATTATTATGTGGCGAAAATCCAGAAAAATTGATAATCCAGATGGGGTCTGGTCCCAATTGATACAGATTTTTGATGCACCACTGTCCCACATTCTTCGGTAACAAACCAGATGGTAAAAACCAAAAACTACATTTTTCAAATTGGATGAGCTTATCAAAAATATTTGAAATCGAACTGAAAATATACTTTTAAATTCAGGTAAATTAAGGAGTTAATTTTAGGCAATTTTCACATTAGAAATTATTCTATTCCAGGAATTAACAAGTGATCGTTTTGTTTTGTTTTTTTTTAATTTTTGGGCAAATGTTGGCCTATATATGGATTTTTTAAACAGAATGCAATTTTTAACTAACAGTTCAAGCAGAAAAACTGTAGAGGTAGTTGGTAAACTGGTCAAATGTTTTATCTAAGCTTGAAGATAAGGAATTCACACAGACCATATTATGTGATATAAGTTACTATATCCTTTATATAGGCCTTTGATACTATATCCCACAAAGGATTACTAGAAAAACTTTCTAGAAGGATTACTATGGCATAGCAGGTCTTTAACTTGAAAACTTCAAATCATACCTTACAGGAAAAAAAATGCAAGTGGTTGAGATTGATGGAGTTGATTCAGATGTCGGGTTTGTAAAGTACCTCAGAGCTCTGTGTTGGGACCTGTTCTGTTTCTGGTGCTTATCAATGATTTGTATTATAACTTATCTACTACATTTTTCTTTATTGATGATGCTACATAATAAATAGTCATAATGAATTGGAGAAGTTAAATAATATTTCACGGAGTAAATTGGAAGAAGCAAAGTTATGGTTCAATACAAATAATATGTTTTTTAAATTAACAAAAAACACAATTAATTACTTTCTGTATGAAATGTAATCCTAAAGATAAAGTTAAGCTATTGGGTATCAACATAGATTCTAGTATTACATGGCAGTATCACGTCACAAATATAGTAAAGAAACTGGCAACGACTATGTTCTTAATTAGAAATCTAAAGCATCAACTACCACAAAATTATATTAAGAATACATATTTTGCTTTCTTTCAAAATGTGTTCAGATGTGGGTTATGTATATGGGGAAATAATAGCAATATTGGCGATTTATTAAAACTTTAAAAAATATTATTAGATTAATAAGTTATGCAGGTTATAGGGAAAATTGTAGACCAATATTTCATAAGTTAAAAATTATGTCTGTGATAAATTTATATATATATATATATATATATATATATATATTTGATTTGCTGACTTATATTAAACTAAATCAATCAGATATTAAATAGAGGTCACAAGTTCAATATGTGCAATACTAGAAATAGTCACGTTATAGAGGTTCCATATAGTAAATTAAGTGTGACACACACAAATTTTAATACTTTATATTTAAGTCTTTTTAAAAAATTACCTTTGGAATTTTAAAATGTCCCTATAAAATCATTGTATAAATTTCTATTGCCCTATTGGAAGGTCCGATGTATGATATAAATGAATTCCTTAGTATAAACATTGTGATTGATGCTGAATTAAATGTAATAGACTAATATTAAGTTTCATCTTTGTTTATTAACATTACTGATACTGTCTATTGTGTTTTAGAAATTTAATTACTATAATAATATACATAAATTTTACTAAGTTTGGTTATTGTACAATTTATGGTTTGCGGTGGAATAAAATTTATTATCATTAATATAAGATTTATTTTGTTTGGTATCCTAGTCACAGTTGTTAAATTAACAATAAGTTACCTTATATGGACCCCGCCATGTGACTTCTTTTGTTTGACGGCATTGAAACGATGGGCACCGTGTGTGTTGCGATATTTTTATATAACTGTGTTTTTTATATAATAGTGTTAAATGTTATATGTTTGTCTGTGATGTTAAATTGTAATGTGTGACTAACTCTATTGAGGAATGAGAATGGAGTATAGGCTCCAAAACGCGTAAGTTTAAATCAAGAAAGAAGTCACGTGGCGGAGACCATATAAGGTAACTTATTGTTAATTTAAATCATTAATATGTTTAGGTTTTGACACAGGCTTACTTTGGAAAGTGGTCCTTGCCATTATCTAGTAGTACATAAATAGAAAACACACATTTTTTCTATTTGTGTACTCCTAGGTAATGTCAAGGACCACTTTCTACGGTAACCCTGTCTCCTATCCATACAAAATCTAAACGTAATAAGCCATGTGCTCTATTAAACTCTAACCTTATCATTAATATGATTTGTCTTGGTTGTTAGGAGCTTTATTTTAGCAAATTCAATCAAAATCAATAGTCATTTTAAACAAATCAAAATTTGTTGTTTTGGTATTATGGCAGGTACCACAAATTTTCAGTTATCAAGAAATTCTTGAACACTGTAAGCATTATTCCCCAACCAATAAATAAAGGTATTAATGGTAATTAATGATATTAATAATTAATTGGAAAAGTATCAAATAAGTAGCATTCGAAATTATAAAATGTAAACACTTTGGACAAAACAAATGTGAAAAGAACACATGTAAAAGAATAACTAAAAAAATTAAAATCGAACAATTCAAAAAGAGCACGGGTTGTGCTTACAAAAAATGCACGGTTCCATTGAAAACGGAATCTACAGACCCAGTCACGTCAGAAATGAAAAAGGGTGGCTCTCATTGGTCTATACTACGAAACTGGTGGGAGTCGAGGTAAAAGTTCCGTTTTCTTAGTAGCGTTCCGGAGAGTCAGGAAGACACAGCAGTACGAGAGGTAGCGTGAGTGCAAGCAAGAGTGACACGAACAGTGAGAAATTTTATAAAAATTGTGTTTGAAAAAAAGAAGGATGTTGGAGTATGTTGGAGTGAGTGTGGTATTTTGTTCATCATGAGAAGGTAAAGAGTTGTTTATTTTAAATAAATTAGACAGGAAGGAAAAACAATTGATCACAGACGTTTCTAGAATCAAATTCAATAAAAAAAACAAAATGGTTTTACAGAAAACTTTGTAGTTCAGTATAAGTTTTATATCATTTGTTTAGATTAAGAATAAAAAATCACGGATATTATAATTGTATAAAATGTTTAACAAGTTTTTTAAAAAATTCAGAGTCTAAAATGTGTAACTAGACTTTAATTACATTGCATCCTTCCATTTCACGTTGCATGAATCGCCGAATTGCGAAGTACAAAAGTGGGTCAGAACCCTGTTTGAAACAGTAAATATTAAATTCAAATAATTAATAAGCAATTAGAATTAAAGAATTTGCATAAACCAAAGAACAGCATGTTACAACACCTGGAAATATAAGTTATGTACACAAACTGAATTTGATCAAAATCGGTCCACTTGTTAAGACTGGAGAGCACTGTAGAGATGACGGGCAAATAACATGAAATGAAAATTATTTATTCTTGGCTTTCTTCTATACACTCATTTAATAACGAATAATCCCTACATGGGCCTAAGCCTGTATGAAAATAATGAGTTGAATATACCTATGCAATTCGCTTCAACCTATTTCCTATACATATGGAACTTTATATTACATGGTGTCTTGAAGTGATGGGAGTGACAGAAATTGTAACTTTTTAATCTAGTGTGTGAATTTAATTGAATTTAACTTATTAAATGGGCGCCATTCTGTGTGAAGCACAGACACTTATTATTTTAATAAGTTCGGGATCGTGGATTATATAAAGGATAATCTACTTGTAATTAGAAACAACTACAGATTTTGGAAAAACTATAATTTAAATACTGTTTCAGTATTTCTGAAACTTCTGTGGAGACATACATTTACATTTATCCTTATAATCTAACATACATAACAAATTTAATACGATGGAGGCGCTCCTAAAAGAAAGAAAAAAACAACATATGGAATAATTCTTATTATTCTAACATGACATAGTACAATGGAAACATAGAAACAGTCATAAATATATTCATAAATAGTATCATAACTGTCCAAAGTCTTTTCCTAACGTATCAATTTCTAATAATGTTCTTAGTTATTAATAAAGTTGAGATTGGTTATAACTTCCATTGAAATAACACATATGTCCTTTAAATTTGTTAATAACTTGTTTTTTTTAATAAGAATCACAAGCAATGTTTCTGATTTTTTCAAAATGATTAATTTATTGTTCTGAATTTGTAACACAATGTTTTATGTATACGTTTTTGTCTCTTGTCCAAGTTATATGTAATTGTAATATAACTAAATGGCCCTTTATGTATGCGTCTATACCAGGATGCTAGCATTGATTTTAAGTTTAGTACAACTTAAAACTGTTGTATAAATTGAAAATGCTCATTTGAAGCGTAGCTCTTGCAGGTTTTCGTACCGTTCAGCTAAATGAAAAAATTTTGTGTGGGCGAGAGAGCCACCAACAGGACTACCCTCGTTAGATGAAGATGAGCGAAAGCGCTCCCGAGAAGTACAGTGTTCTCCCTTCGTACTGAAAATGTAGTTATTGGTGGGAATTATGGGCCAATTAGACCTAACCTAGCAAATAATATCGGCACACAACACACTGCTCTGAATTTAATACACATATTTGGATTTAATGGTTTCCTTAAATCTAATATTTTATTTTAAAAAACAAAGTTTACAATTATATCATAATTATGCCTTAATATTCAATTATTTAACAAATTTCATTCATACAACTCATTTATTCACGGTTCTGGAACATTAACCAAATTGGGAACATTGTCCATCGATCCATATGTGATTTCAATATATGATTGCAATATGTTTCTCACATCATATCTTGTTACACTTGGCACATTGAAACAAATATTAACCCAAAAATGTTGAACGTTACAAAATTAAAAAGAACCAAGGGAGTAACACAACCCCACCAATGAAGATATACAAACAAATTCAAAATCGCTCAATCGATACATATACAACAGGCACATAAATATTTCATAATACAAATTCACACAGGTAGTATACACATGCCGATACTAGGTATTCACTTATAATATATCAACAGCAACTGTACACATACTTGAGGAAGTTCTTATACCAAGAAGCCATTTTGTCAAGTGCTTCTTGTATGAGCCATTATGAAGCGATTTCGCTTCTCTTAACTGCACTGGTACACTCCGGTACAATATCTGTGCAACATAGTGCACATTTAATTTAGATCTTTCATTTGGCAATCGTGTAGTATTAATACCAAATTTAACCGAATTCCTAGTGACGTACATATGCCTAATTGGAGTAAATAGGTTGCTTTTATTTTTAATGATACGGTATATGATAAATCAGATTTAATGTAAAGTTGCCTAATGTCTAATACTTGAATATGCATGAAAAGCTTAGAAGTTGGATACATTTCAGATTTCATAATTATCACTTTTAGAACAGCATTTTGAGATTTCAATCTGTGTTTTACATACCCCTCCCCATGCAATAATACCAAATTGCACTATGGACTGTGCATACACATAGTAAGCTTTTTTCAATTCATCTTTATTTAAAATACTAGCAAACTGTTTGAACTCATAAATTTACTTCCGGACCTCACCTATAATATATCAAATATGTTCATTTCATTTTAATCGGTGGTCAAACATCACTCCAAGAAATTTATATTTGACGACTCTTTCAATCCGATCACAGCCACACTGACTCTATTAAATCTCTATATGAGTGCATTATCATTTCTTTATCAACAAGCTCCATATTGTTCTCCCTAAATGCAAATATCATAATATGCTTTGTTTTGCAAACATTGAGTAAGTCCAATATGATCAAACCATTTTTTTTAAAAGAGAGAGGTCGCAAGAGGTCTAGATATAATTTTAACTCAAGGAATTCCCCCTGAACAAGATTCCTGTATCATCAGCAAACAGAAACAAACTACCTTGCACCTGAATTCTAGACATATCATTTAATAGATATCTGCTAGATATGATAGAGATATTCGTTAACAGACAAACATAATTCCAAAAAAAAACACTTTTTTTAATACAGCGGTAACACTCAAAACTAATATTTTCCGCAACCAACTCAAACAAATGTTTTAACCCATCAATAAAAAGTTGTCAAAACTCAATATACTACATACATAATAAATATTGAACTTACCTGATCCAGACCAGGGCAGTGTAGGTATATGAGCTGTTTGTGCTACTATACTTGAAGCTATTTTGTCTCCTAATGCCCACATAGCTTTTTCAGGAGGTCCAATAAAAGCAATGTTGTTTTTATGCAATAATTCTGGTAATTTAGGATATTCTGATGCATGGCCCCATCCTGCCCAAACTCCCTAAAACATAAAAAGGTTTATAAGTAAGGTATCACAATGGTGGCTCATTATTCTTTATAAACTAATTGTAATTTTTTAGTGTTTTTATTTTTATAAACAATAATAACAATCAGATTGACACACAAATCACTCTCACTCGGACATATCCTCTAGAGATCACAACAAACATTTGGACACCAATTTCATTGAAATCTGTACATTAGATCCTGAGATATATTGTTTTAACTGTTTGAGTTCCAGACAATAAATATATTACGTTGGAAAACATGTCACATGTTCTTTAGTAGTGGGTCTGTTGAAAAAGCCCAAACAGCATTACTGTAGAGGTTTGTAAAAAAAATTCATAAAACAATCTTCCCTATAAGACAGATTGAAGTATGAGCTGTAATGATCTATTGAACTATTGTGTCTACAATTTGTGTTATGTTAGTTGATACTATTTTATTTTGTATAGTTGTTAATATAAAAATGTATGAAGACTTTATTTTCAATAAGTTTTATTTAAGTTTGTGATTTTTAAAAAAATTAAGATTTTATACACGGGAAATATTTTTATTATATTTGAGTTGTTATTTTGTAAATAAATGAAATTTATTACCTTTAGGTTGCAAACTGGTCGCAAATAAATAATATATTGTATAGTTTTAAACTGTATAGGTTATATTCATAGATGTCAGGGTTTAGGTCTCTGCCAGTGAAATTTTTTTTTTAATGTCTATGTTAATATTCTCAGGAATATATGTTGGGTCAGTATCACTGTCATCATCAAATAAATCAACTGAATGTTCAGAAGCTATTGAGGAATCCGGATCATAAATATGTTTGTCAATTTTGCTTAGCGTCATAAAATCACTGATCCATTAAGTTATAAAATAATACCAAAAATTAGAAATAATAATATAAAGATAAATGATCACTAAAGAACTTAGATATTATAAAAAATAAACACTTACAACAACAATAAATATCAATAACTAAAAAATTAGACTCAAAACACAATGCACAGTCACCAACAAAAACAACAACTACCAACTACCGACTAAACTCATAAACTGCATAGTACAGATCAGCTGAACTTCAAGTGTCAAAGTCCAATGCATAAGTAAATAACTATTACTAAAAGTCGAATTAAGCTATACATTGTTTAATTATAACGTTAGGTACAGAAAAATACCCAGTTTATATACGATAAGTGTTTTATATATACACAGAAAATGTAAAACAATTCTGTCGACCATAGATCGTTGGCTGGATTTTTTCGCATAATATTGGAGCGATGATAGATCGTTGTCCTGGTACTCAAAGGGTTAAACATAAAAAACCCCATATGCAACTTTAATTGGTATAAATAATATGTTCCAGATATTTCCTGCAATATGGAATGAAATTGTATACATGTTTTAACCCCCAAATAGAAAAAAAAATTAAACTTGATGTCTTATATTGAGCACTTTCAAATTATAAATTTACTCAACTAAAATATTTAGATCTCTAATGAGATTATATTGAAAAAAAAACAAATATTGTAGTTTGTACAACCAATCGAAAATTTTCTTCATTAATAAAGTTTCCTACGATCTGTAACAAAACATTTCTTATATAATAAATGAACCTCGTATTGAAAAAATGTAATTTTATCGTTGTAAATAATGGATCATTACTTGAAATTTAAGCATTAAATTCATTGTACTGTATAAACTATCGTGTAATATGTTTAGTTGTATTATAACAGTTGTTAATTTACTATATTCTTATTTATAGTTGTGCTAAAATCATAACTCTTTAAACGATAGCTTTGAAACAGCAAACTTGCTGTTCAAAATATAATAACGTATATGTGTTATTTTATTTTTTCCAAGATATAATCTGATATCAAACATACACATACTATGTTTTAGGTTGTGACTGATATAACAAACTTATATATATATATATGTCCTTCGCCTATTGTGTCACGACCTGCCACCCTATGGGATGTAGCTTCTGTAGCTTTACTGCAGAAGGTAACAAGTAGGCTATGGTTTATTATTCCAACTGTCAAAATTTACGTGCATGTACATAAGATTTTATGTTGATCTACATGTTTCTATACTTGCCATGTGTATCAACATCACGTGTGGTAAGTGATCACGTGTCAAGGTCTTGTACATCACTCAGTATCTTCCCCCCCCCCTTGTTGTTTAAGGCAAAAACCTCTTGAATACCCTAATAGCGTCAGATATGGAAGATGAGAGGGATCTAACCTAAGAATACATGAAGAAAACATGTAGATCCAGCCAGGATCTCTCGGGATTTCCACACTTGTACTCACTAATAAGTGAGCCCCTGATAGCTTACCCAGTATCACACAGCAACATAATGCAACTAGCATTTCAGTTCTGACAGTCTGCTAGTTGGTTTAAGGTTTTATAAATCCATATTTTTTTTAACTAAAGTTCATAAACAGTAAGTTTGTTTTTTATCATATAAACTATTTTATTCAAAAAATATTTGTATTTCTAATATAAGTTTTTAATTTTATACAATATTTTTTACATTCTTAAAGAAGAAGGGATGTGCCTCAAATATGATACACATGGCTTGGTCAAAGCAAATTTCAAGACTTAAAAAAATTGAACCATGTGCATCATATGGTCATACTAAATTCTCAGTAAAGTGGTATACAAAATTGTAAATGCCTTACGATAAGTGTTTTCACAATATGTTGAAAAGTATTACAAGAAAAATAAAATGTCTGGCCTGAATAAAAAAATTGCATTCAAAAACTTATTTATGGATAACTTTCATTTAGGAAACGTTCAAACTTAAACCGAATTCAGTATGTCCAATTCAGTTGTATTAAATTTTTTGTTACATTCGTAAACGTTTGGATTAGTTCAAATTTTGAAAGATAAAAAGTCCTGTTCAGTTTGAAAATCCAACCTAAATTAATATTTTTAGCAGAAGTTTGATTTTTAAAACATAAACTAACCATCATGTAAGACGGTATGATTAGCATGTAATTTGATTTAATGAATTCACTATTTATTTCACTCTTGTACAAGCATGAGTCTCTGTCCTCTCTTTCTAATCCAAGCAGCCCAAATGGGAACACAAGTTGCTCATTTATAATGAACAAAACAACTGCACTGATCAAAACCAAAAATAAAATGAGAAAAAGTTGCACTCCTCAAAAGAACTTTCAATTGTTTCATTCTTATTGGCAATTTAACCTTAGTGAACCAAGTTATACCTGTTGAACCTCTGCTTATGTTAAAAACTCATTCTAACCATACTTTGTAAATTGTTGAAGTCAATTTTTTAAGATGCTGTGAAGTTATCTTCAAGTTTTTCCTCATCACCCCCAAATCAAAAATATCCTTTTTCTTTGGGACACAAGTTTGAATTTTTCAAAATTCTTCTTATAATAATCTTCTTATTTCCTCAAAATTTTATAGAAATCTCATTTATTTTACATGCATAAGCCAAAAACATGTTCTATGTAACAATTTTGCAAAAAATTGGTCAAACTGTTTCTGATGAACAACCTGGACAGAAAAACAGTTTGTAAAAAATCGTTTTGACCTAACTATTTTGACTTTCAAAATACTTTTAAAACATACTTTTTTCTATAATAAACCAAATTACATTAATTAAACAAATATAATACTGTAAGAATGAATCATCAAGCATAAACTTTAGTTATGTTACTGTAGGACACCAAGATTTTTCAAATTTTATCTGTGGAAAGATCCACTCGATTAAACAAGACGACAGGAGAGAGTAAACTAAGCATGATTAAAAATATGGCCATCTTCTCATTACATACTAAAAAAAAAATTAGCTCTACCATAAACACAAGTTTCACAAACAAAATACCCAAAAATAATAAACACAAAAAACACAACTTATATCAATTTAAAAAATGATATAATTATCTGATATCAGTTTACCTGGACTTGTGTCCGTACAGCTATGTCCACGATCAATTCAACATTGGCATAATTGTTGTTGTTAGATCCACCAGGCACTGGTACGTAATGATCAGCCATTTTTATATATTCAGCATTTGCTGAAAAATCCCCAAAAGTTATAAAACAATATAATCATTTAAATAACACATAAATAGAACATTTTATGGAACCAGAAGAAGAGATGGAAATACTAAAAATCTATTTTTTAGCTTTATATGGTTAAATGTTATTTATATGTCAACTATCGGAAGGTTCTGGTGAACAAAGCTTGGTATTTTTTTGTTTCATATTCAATTCATATCTGGATGTATAGCTTCAAATGTGTGTATATATGTTTCAAATCTGAAGTCATCTCTACTGCCCAAACAGCTGAAGTTATTCTCTTCCTTTCATGGTCTGGTTGTGAGTTTTTTTTTTCCATAAGCCCAAAAAATTTTATTTAAGCCTCTGTTGGTTACAGTAAATCAAATTGATATAAGCGGAACACTTTGAGCCATCTTTTTTTAGGACTCAGTCTGGCAATCCCCTCTATGCCAATATGTATCTGTCTCACTTTTCTCTACAGTTCAGTAGAGGAATTGAAGTAACTGAGGGTATATGTTATGTGATCTAAGCTCTTTGTATCAATATGCTACACTGTGACTGCTTCAGAAATGAATTCAAAATTATCAAACTGATACAGAGCAATCTTTAATATTGTTCTATTTTTAGAGATTTAAAATTATGTGCTGTATTTTTCATTTATTTTTGTTCATTTTTATATTATGGTTTTTGTTTGTAAAAAATTCTGGTTTTTACTTTAAAAAAAAAAAGAGTAATTTAATAAAACTTTTAAGATTGTAACTTAATACACTTCAACTTTTCAGGTCAGACTTCTTTAAAGTGCCAATTTTCATGATTTAAATTTCTCTACTTTGAGTCAGTTAATATGGCGGAAAATGTTTTTTTCTTGCCATAGTTTGAGCGATTCTTTCACACAGTAACGAATTGTGTGACAAATTTAATAAAGGATTGTTAGATGAAAATATAGGTATTTTTAGAGTGTAACTGACAATTAAGCATGGTGTTTTGTTAAAATACAAGGTTATTTTCAAAGCTTGAATGGATAAAGTGATTTTCAATAATCTCTTCCTTAGGTAGTTGTCCTCTACAAAGACAGATTTTTTTATATTAAAAAAATTACAACTTTTTCCATGAATTAACATCAGTTTTACAATTTTCATATCTAACATACCTTAATATGTGTATGAACATACAAAATAAATCAAAATTACAGACACTAGATATTAAATATCAATAATATTGTTTGAATATTACAGCTCTTGCCTTCGTCAACAAAAAAAGAACTAGTTCTTAAATAAAATACCATAAATGTAATAATTCTGTAATTGTAGTACAGTGGTGATAAAATTAGTCAAATATTACAATATTTCAATTTTAATTCTTTAAAAATTCAAAATAGCAAAAGCATACATTTCATAGAGATTTTAATGAAATTCAGTTTCCCCGTGTTTTTTAGAATGTTGGACATTATTTTATCATGTTTTTGTCTAACTTACATCAAAATTATTTCTGTTGCTTCAGGTGTTATTAAATTACACCCATATCTTATTTAAAAGGGAAAAAATGATCATATTAATACATTTTTACAAAAGTATGTATTGGAGCTGTAGCAATCACTACTTTTATCTGAACTCCTTAACTGTTTGTAAATTGTTTATTTCATTTTTCACCCATATTTTCTGCAACAATTCGACATAAAACACACTAAATTCATAAATATTTTTACCTAAAGCTTTCTTTCAGCACACATTACAATACAAAATTATAAACATTATCTGTAGTTAAATTTTTAGGTACAACTTATTCAAATGTGTATTACTGTATATGTTCTTACGTTCCACTTAAATTCAATGAAAAAGTTTTAAATACAAATTTGAGAGTAGAGTATGTTTTGTGCTGCAACATGAAGACATTTTGATCCTAAGAAATTATGCTTTTAAAGTTCTGTATATGTTATCCAATATTTTGGATTTGCCCAGTGTAAGCAGTGAAGAAAACCGCTCAACATTGCTTACATGCTCATTAAAACAAAATATGCAGTAAAGTTGATAAGTTAAGTTGTACAAATTTGCATTCTGTAAATTTGCATAAACAAATGTCATTGAAAGAATCATTTAATCAATGAAGAAATAATGTTTGATTCTGCTTTTATTTCAAGCCATACTAGACATTTAAGCCTGTGAGACTTTGTTTCCTGCTATTTACAATAATAAGCTCAAAACATAATTTTATAACTTTTAAAATTTCAGATATAATAATTTTTCACACAAAAATTGACAGAAAAATAAGTATTATATTTAGGGTTACCATACAACCTCTTTTTCCAGACATTGGTACCTAAAAACTATTAAAAAATTCAGAGTTATTTCTGTCCACAAATTTTTAATAATTCATGATTTTATTCTCTGTATCTGATTCTAATATAATAATAATTGTTTGGTTCCAAATTTTAAAATACTGATTTGTGATCGATTCAGTTGTTAATTATTGATAGGTTTCAGTAGTAGTAATGAAATGGAATTCACCATTGCTTAACCTCTTTTTGTATATTGAGAATTGTATTCGTACTGTATTTGTATTATATATGCTGAAATGAAAAGGACCTGTATATTTGAATAGTAAGAAAGTTTACATTGTATGTGTTGTTGTGTTGTTTATTATTAAATTCTTGAAAATTCCAAAGCGAAAAAGTAAATTTTGCGAAGATATGGTTTAAAATCATTATTAAATTATTATAATAATGATGATAATTTTAATACATATTTGTTATCGCCACTCCGACTATTGATTATTACTAAATATATTAATATGATTTACCATCAACAATAGTCAATATCCTTTTCTATTTAATATCGTACTACGGCCGATTCAGCTATTCCGCCATAACAAATGCTTGCTGGATAGTTCTCGTTGTCATTATTTAAAAATAAATAAATACATATAACACTTAACACAAACCTTGTAGACAACGGGAACTACTCAGCAAGCACTCATTTAATGGGATAGCCAAAACGACTGTAGTGCAAAATTAAATAGAAAATAATTTTGACTATATTGTTGATGGTATATTTATAATTTAATATTTTTATAAATTCACTTATTATGTGTTGTAAATATAAAATGTATCATTTAACTTTTTTCCATATAGAGAAAGTTTTATATGATGGGTCAAAAAATAAATGTTAAGTTTTTAGGGGATGTACCCAATTTGAGTCCAAAAAAAGTATTTTTAGGAATAATGTATATCTGATGTCTCCTATCTATCGTCTACTCCACTGGATGAAATTTGGCATGATATAATATATATATATATATATATATATATATATATATATTTCTATTCATGTCTGCTATCATATTTTGCTAATATTCAGCCTTAAGGATCAGAATACAATATATTTGATTGATACCTTCTCTCAAGAAATGGGTTTATTAATCAAAAATTCAATATGAACCATGAATAGCTTCTTTGAAAGTTGAATATCTCAAAATCAGTCAAAACAATTTCAATCAAATTTTGGTGAAATGTGAAGGTTATTTGACCCAAACCAATATATCAAGCAGCAGGTACAAAAAAATACAAATCGCAAATAAATTATAAAAAACAAAAAGAACCATCCGATTCATACATGAATATACAGGACGTCAGTAAACTGGCAAACTATAGGAAATGATTCTGTGGGTTAGGATAAAGAAAAAATTAAGAATACAAATTTGTACAAAAATGTTTAATTTTCCAGATATCCGCTATAGTTTTACAAAAAAAAAAAACATTATAACTTTCAAAATATATAAGATATTGATTTCAGATTTGGTATACGCATTTTGATGTTACATTTTTAAAAAGTGTACCGAAAATAAAGACTTTATTTATTATATTTTTAAAATGGGGGTCGTTTAAAGTATTTAATGTTGAATATCTCGGAAAACCATTAACTTCACACAAAAATCACAAGACACAAAGAGTTTCCTTTTTTAATAGGAAATGAAACAGTTTTTTGTATTTTTTTCTGTAGGTCAAAGAATAACTGGATTATTTGACCAAAAAAAACAGGAATCATAATTTATTAGTAATTGTCTACAACACCTATAGATGACCAAGAACCAAAATATTTTAAATTCTAATACTTTTAATAAAAAATAATAAAATCCATTACTTTAAATTGTATAAATAATTTAAATGTGACCTATAATTATTTTAATATGGTGTTGTTAATTTACTATTTTTTCATGCTAAATATTCGAAACATCTACAAAAATAAAACAAATGTAAATTGTATTTATTAAACAAATTAATGACATTTCCAAATTTATTGTTGTAAAAAACAAAATATCTGGATAACTAAACGTTTTGGGGAAAAAATTATTCTTAATTATTTCTTTATCCTGACCCACAGAATCATTTCCTAAAGTTTAGCAGCTTACTTACGAGACCTTCTGTATATCAGAAACATTTTGGAATTCTTTTATAACTGACTTTATACAAAAACTATTATGCTCTATCTAGAAACTTTACCCACAGCTATTAAAAATTTGTTTCATAGTGTTACATATTTTAGAATATGACTTTCTCCATTTTTCATAAACATTATTTTTAAAGATATAAGTAACAGATCTTTATTATCATTTCCTGTTACAAAACTGTTATATTAGTCCATGCTATATATCAGCCAACAAATCTTTCAACATATAGCTTGAACTCCTAGGCCTAGTATAAACATAATGTTACATCATTTATTCAAGGATAATGCAACCAAGCAATCGATGACTTTGCAATATTAAGAGTAAATAAATGTTCTGGCTTAATACAAAGTAAATATTGAAATGAAGGAAATGTTGTATTCCATAAAATATCTTTAGTTAACCTACGAAATAAAATTGACTTAAAACTTAAAAAATATTCCTATGAACTACAAAAAATTGGTGTTGTTAGTTAGCTTTACTATAATGGAACCATCGGGTCCAGAATACCATTCCGCATAACAAGCTACAAATTTTGCAGGTATTTTTTATCAAATACAAATATCAAGTGTATCAAATAACACTAAGCCAAGGAATTTTTAAAATGGACATTTAGAAACTGAAAAACTTATTTACTTTGAAATAGACTACGACCAATTACCTACAATTGCTTTGAAGATATATTATGTTTGTAGTGATAAAACAAGTTTTCCCAAAGTAATTATTGTTACCAACTTAATATTACTGTTTTATTGTCTGATATTATTAACTCTATGGCGAGCAAAGTTTTTTCTTCTTATTTTGCAAACTATGCGTAAACTTAATTTGATTTTACATGTCCATATATTGGTATATTGGTTTTAGTCATTAACACACATTTCACTAAATTAGATCAAAATTTCTTGGGTTAATTTTGAGAAGAATCTTTCATACAATTAATAGATGTGTCCACAATTATTTGCATTTCAGATAGGTAGCTTATGACTCAGAATTTTGGGAACATAATGATCAGTAAGTTCAGTTTGGGTTCTAAAGGTTTACATTTGGGGAAAAAATCATCAAAATCGTTAACCAATTTTTCAAAATTTTATATTTTAGTTTTAAAGCCGATACAATAAATATTCAAAATACGATTTCAAAACCTATTGTCCAAAACCATGTCAGTCCAAAAAAATTCTTCGTAACAAATTTTACCAAATTCGTCATCAGGTTTCTTTTGATTATCCCATTTACAATCATTTTTTTTACATGCTGATTGACATATTAATTTGGGTAAAATTATTATTTTTCCATTCCTGGGAGTATGAGGAAATTAGTGCACTGTTTATTTTGTTTACATCTCCATTAATTTATAAGAACTCTGTCAATGCCGTCCGTCTCCTTTTTCAAAAGATAAAGTTTATCCATTGAAAAGGTTTTCAATAAATAATGTGTTGCTGTGTCTTAACAATATACAGTAGCTCCTTATGTTCTAACATTTGGTATCCCAAATAAGTTATTTTAACAAAAATAAATGTTTCATAACAAATTGTCATAGAAAATTAAAATTTAAACACTTCATGTTCTTTTATTATTATATTCTTCTTAACTGTTGCACTAATCGTTTTACAATGATTTAAGAACAAAATGAGTATACAATTTAATTTTAACACTGTTGTTTCTTAACTGTAGCATTAATGGTTGTACAATTATTCAAGAAAAAAATTAGTATAAAATTTAATATTAACACTGTGTTTAAATTAAAAACAAACAGAATACAAACATTGTATCTTTCTCACACACCTATACTCAAAAACAAAATTTAAGCAAACAATAAGTTTTCGTAGCCATCTAATCAAATATCGGTTCAGTAGTTATCAGTCAAAAAGTAAAATAAATCATGGATATCATCTTAAGAGATAGTAAAAACCGTATCACAAGTACGGAACAAGTTGTTGGAAGAAACGGAAAATATCTCAAGTGTTTGGATAGAAGATACGAACCAGAAACAAGCCCCGCTAAGTTTAGCTTTAATACGGGCCATAGCTAAAAAAATATTTAACCTCATCAACGTAAAAGATTTAACCTTATTTTTCGACTTCCAAACGAGTAAAAGATGGTTTACATACCAAGGAATTATAGCTGTGTCAAAGCCTACTACACAAAATGAATCAAATGAATTTTGGAATTCATTGAAGAAAATTCAATAGCCACTGTCACATCTAGTTGGAAAAGATTCAAAGCAGACTACACTGCCAAAATTGACACATCATTGATGAAACTTAAAGAAAGTTCAATCAATGCTTGTTGGCGAAATCTTTGGCTCCAAGTGTTACCAAAAAAAAACCAAATGTCTTCAACTTTCGAACACCTTGAAGAAATTGTGGAACTGGCTCATCAGGTCGGAGGTGAAGGTTTCGATGATATAATTTGAGACAATGTTGAAGATCTGATAACAACCCATGATAATGGGCTTACTGAAGAAGAACTTATAAAATCGTTGAAGAAAAATCACAGAACATCACGACGACACTGACAAAGGTCAAAGGATTACTGTATTCAAATTTCTAAGATGGTGTTCATAGTTCATTTTCAGTTTTTTACCAGTAACTTCTGAATCGATATTTTTGATGAGATTGAAATTATATTTTTTAGAGATACTAGGGCTTGAGAGTAATTAAATATCAGTCTTATGGTACGTACACAAAATATACATCTGTCTGACAGGAGGAAAAACAAGACCTCACTAATTAATGGTAAATACCACCAAATTTTGTTCTTATCAAGAAAAAATAATAAAAAAACTCTCACACTCCACTGATTTTTATTGATTGCAGAAATCGGATAGCTATGTTGACTGATGTGTTAATATATGTAAATATAACATACACATTATGTAAGAAATATACATTTATCATACAGAAAATTAGTGTATAAATTGGGTAATAACATGGGCTGGGACCATGAAATGTTCACTGATTGTGTTATTTGGTATGGTAACAACATGACCAAGGACCCATGAAATGTCCACAGATTCTGTTGTTTCTAATGGGAACAACATGAATCGGAACCGCGAAATATGCACCGATTCTGTTGTTTGGCACTGTAACAACATGACCATGAACTGTGAAATGTGCACCAATTCTGTTATTTGGCACTGTAACCAGTAGCGGCCGATGGTTAAGGGCAATGGGAGGGCTCTGTTTTATTTTATACACGTAAGGGAAGGCATGTTATCATTCACTTAACATTCACAATCACAAAGGGTTAAACTTAAAAACATAAACAAACAACTCGTGTGAGTGGCGAGACACTATTTAGAACAGTTGCGCCAACTTATTTTGACCATCGAAAACAAGGTTTTTAGTAATGCGGAACATCTAATTTATGGTGGCTTCACTGACTGATGTCTGCGCACGCAGCTTCGGACTCTGCCCTAGAAGCCCATTACACGCTGTGTAAATGACGTCACGGCACCCTCAGCTCTGTCTGCTGCTTGCCCCATATGACTAAATGCAATGAAACTGGGACGCTCTGGCCACCGTCCGAACTCCAGAATACATTCATCAAATATTTTATATTGTAAAACTTCCGCTACAAATGATGGTGAAATCCATAGCGGCAATTCATAATTCATTTATCTCCACAGAATTAAATACATATAGGTATTTACATTATTAAAATAATATTATCATTGGGGGGTGGGGCGTCCGAGAGTCCTTATGAGTAAGCCGCCACTGACTGTAACATGACCATGAACTGTGAAATATCCACCAATTCTGTTGTTTGGCTTGGTAATTAAAAAATCGGGATCTATGAAATGTGCAGCGATTCTGTTGTTTGGAATATTAACAACATAACTGAGACCATGAAATGTGCACAGATTTTTTTGTTTGGTATAGTAACATCATGATCAGATATCATAAAATGTGCATGGACTCTGAAATAGGTTTAGGAAAAATTGTTAAATTAACAAATATATTCTTATTCATTTCCTTTATACCGTTTAATATATTTTTATATTCTAATTGAATATAGTTAATTTAATGTGAATCTATTAGATACTGTATCCGATCCGAGAAGAGATTCATTACTACAAACAAAACAATAATATACCTAGTTCTTACCTTTTAAATCCTCTGGTGTGACCATGACAACAAACCTAACAGCTCTTTCATTCTTGAACATCTCGTAGGACCATCTTCGAACTGATCTCATACATTTTACAGCAGCAATACCATTGTTTGCTATTAGTACCTGCCATTGAAAACAATCCAATTACTTTTATTCCTTATATTATTCATATTATATTTATTCATATTATATTTATTGAATCTTTTTTTTATCCATATTTTTTATTTAAGCGTCTGTAAGAACTATCAGAAATTCTTTAGGCTGATTCTCGTCTCTCGATATAATTACACTACCTCCGTGCAATATGGTCCCACTATATTGAATTTACAAAATGTACGGTGTTTGTGGAAATTTGGATATTTAATAAATGTGACGATTAAAGTTTTAGTGTTTTACAAACTGGGGAAGCTGGCAGTGAGCAGTGAAACAGCGCTGTAGCATTACAAAGAAGAAAAAAAAAGAATTACAAAGAAACAATATAAAAATTGTTTTATTCTTGGCATTTTTTTCTTTTTATAATAAGAAAATAAAGTTGGTTTAGTAAATGAAACAATTTATATAATATCATGAAACAAAATGTGATAGAACATAGTTGATCATTTTACCAAAGATGATTTACCGAAGACCACATCATTTGCATTTGAATGTTTGAAGTAGGCTACTTAACCATAAAGGTTTGTTGAATCCCTTTGTTTCAATGTCAATGTATATCTGTTCAACAAATAATCCAGTTAACTGTTTAATATAACATAAAATTTTGCCTGCATATACAAAATTTTAGCCCTTATCCCTCAGAGTCCCGTTTTTAAATTTATATATATAATAGCTCCACTCTCCTAACCCTGTTTTAAAAAATAATAAATAATAATAATAATCTCACTGTAATGTTGTAGATGAGAAAATAATAATTTTAATAAAAAAGTTAGATAATATAATATAGCATTTTATAAATGAAATTTTGGTGATTTTGATTTCAACATTGATGATAAACTATCAGGCTTGTCACGGACAAGCGTCCAACACAAGTTTTTTGAGTGCAAATTCAATTTAGGAATACGTTAGTGTTCCGGTCTACTAATTGACAAAGTAGGCTACGTACGAATGTTTTTTTTTGTTTATTTCTCTACACATTTAAAAAGAGAAAAATTTTTGCAAAAATTATAAATTGTAGCTTCAAAAATACTTTGTCCATAAATTGTGCTTAGTCACTTAAACTAGTGAAAGTACAAGCAAAGTCATTCCTAAATTATTGCATGACAAAGCAAAGAAATTGAGGTTAGTTATGCAAGCGAGAGCTTTAATCAAAATATAACGAATAATCTATAAAATCTTTAATATAGAGTATTCTTAAAAGGTGTATTAAGAGCTATGAGTTCATTTTCATTTCTGACCGATAGCTCATGACTAGGAATTTTCATGAAGATAATATAATATGTTTTTCATAACAAATTAAGGTATAAATTGAAATTTAAATACTTTTTTTGTTATATTTTCTCAAATAAATGTAGAATTACAATGATTCAAAATGTCAACTATTATTATTTTTGTTGAAAGTTTTAAAATGTTCAAGAACAAAATGAGTATAAAATTTAATTTTATATTAGCAACCACCATTGTTTAAATTTAAAATAAACGGTACAAAACGATAAATAAACTTTCTCACCCCTCCGCAATCAAAATTAAAATCTGAGAAACAAAAATTTGTTTGCCTTCCCACCAAAAATATTGGTTCAGAAGTTATCGGTCAAGAAGTAAAAACAAATCATTGACACCATCATATCTTAAAATCAGTGAAAGGGATGTCTTCAAATTTTGGTGAAATGTAAAGTTTAATGACTTGCCCAACCGAAATTTCAAACAATTTTGGCTTGTAAATAATTTCTAAAAAATCAAATTTACCCGACAGCCAATTTTATTTCTAATTTACTTGTGAACATTAATTTCCTTTTTCATGGCACAATGGTTTGAGCCATAAACATTCACATTTCACCAAAATTTGTAAAATTGCTAAACTGATTTTGATGTATCTGACTTTTAAATATGATGTCCATGTTTCATTATATTTTTTTTACAAATAACTCCTGAACCGGCACTTTGGTGAGATGGAGTACAATACATTGTTTGAGCAACCTGGGGCTTAAGAGTAACAAAATTATGTATATCAGTCTTATAGTATGTACCCAAAATATCCATCAGGGTCACAGTGACAGCAAGAAAAGCAAAACCTCAGTAATTAATTATAGCTATCAAATTTTGTAATCAAGAAAAGACCAAATTGTTTTGAACATATGACCAAATTATACCTACGTATTAAATTTTATTGACATCAGTACACACTTTTGGGCTCAAAGGATCTTAAAACAGAAACTACCACAACTCAACAGCAATTGTTCTTTTGGTCACAATGGAACTTTCTTTCTCTATACTAGGGTTTATTTAACAGAAGTTACATCTTGTTTCCTATGATTCCCTCGGGAAGGAGGAGATGGCCTAAACCTGCATTGCTTTTATGCAATTTTACACATTTTTAGGGTTGGCATGTTTTCTGAAAAACACCATCCTTCATCTATTATTTGCATAACCACTACTGCAAGTCGGCTATTAGAACTCTACTATTCAATTTATTCAAATATAGACATGTTCAGGTTTAAGATTTTAAGCAGGTCAAGGCAAGCAACTGGGTCCTTACCTGGTGTGTTGTATAATCAAAAATCGACAAATTCATACCAATGCAAAAAAATAACAAAAAATCTATTTAGTTTAAAAAATAATTAGTAAAAGCAGAAATACGCTTTGAATTATTTTATTTTATAAAAACTCTTTAAAATACAAAGTTCGAGTCTCCAATACTTGCAAATTTGAGAATGTCAGGAGAAATAAATTAATCAAAAAATCAAAGACAACAAATAAAAATGACAACTCATTATTTATTTTATTATTATTATGTTATTTTTCAGTTAAATAAAGAATTGTGATAGAGTAGCAGGAGCTGTAAAAGTAGTACCTACAACTGTACTGTACTGTATATGCTTACTTACTAAAAACACTTGCTTTCAAAACACATCATATTTATTTTTATTTCTTCATTTTTATTTATAATTCCATATCATTTAAATATCTTTTACTTAATAGTTTTTAGGGTTTCGTTTAAACCGTTACTTCTACGACAGTCTCTGTCTGTTCAACAGAAATTGTAGCCAAAATATTAAATGTAGGAATTATAAATGTATGTATAATGTTTTAGCCCAAATGCAGGAAATAGAGTAACAATTACTAATTGCTGCAGATTAAAAAAATTAATGCCACCAATATGTAACATTTTGAAAAACTAAAGTTAATTGAAGGAAAATACCAGTAGCTACGTTGTCTGTAACTGAAGGTAAATGATAAAAAAGACCTGTAAATGGCATTGGTTGAAAATTAAGTTAATTGATGGAAAAGATCAGTAGTGATGTTAGGTGGAACTGAAGTTAACTGGTAGAAAAGACCAGTATTGGCATTGGGCTGAAAATTGAATTTATTTGTAGAAAGGCCAATTTTTTTAATTCATAATATTTTTATTTACGTACAAAAATCATATACCTTTTGTTGTATTTTAATTAATACATTAGAATTACAAATTGATTACTTTTTAAAGTATAATTTTTTAGTATAGCTGAAAAAATATGATTTGTAATTGGATTAAACTACACAATCAACAAAGCTATTCAACACAAAGCTTGTAAGCTTACCTTGTTAATCACTCTAGTTCCTTTAAATCTTCGGACAAACTCTTCTGGGGTTCCAAATGTAAACTCTTTATCCAAATGACGTTGATGTATCATCACAGTCCCTTGGGACATGCTCGGTCTAAACAAAAATATGAAATCCAATTGTTATTATCTTATATAACCTAGTTCTAGTTAGTGAACATTTTTAACAAACACATTTTAAAGGAACATCACTTTAAATTGATAACAACACATATCAAGTACATAATGGTAATAGGACATATGAAAAAACCCAAAGGCTCCTCGCCAGGAAATATGAAATAAGACAGGACTGATTGTTGATCTTCTTCGGAGGTGGGGGGGGCGTCATTTGAAGGAAAACAAATCTTAATTTGGATTAAATATAAAAATATTACGGGTTTCATTAAAATCTGACCATAATATTTCTCTTAAATTTGGGATTATTACCAAAATCTAATCAACAAATGAAACACACCCAAACGGTTATGATTTTGAATCATTTGGATCATTCATACTTCAGATAATGTGAGACAATCACTTTTCACACCAACCCTTAAACGATCCCCCCCCCCCAAATCTAATCATTCTACTCTACACAATCAGTTGAAATTATTGGCCAACATTTTTGTAAAGGTAATCCACCATTGAGGGTTTTTCCTGAATGGTATCTTAATTATTTAAAATTTATTATAAAAAGTTTCCACCTGCTTAGGGATAGAATTACAAATAAACAGATTCCCCTCTTTAGAAGTTGAATGGGCAACATGCTTAATATCTTTAGGCATTTAAAGCAAAAATATAGTTGATATTTCCTCAGGCATAAAAGTTATTGAGAAATTAGTGAAAACCCAGTCATATTTTGATTCAGGTATCCAAATGTTTTTTACAAAATTTCATTGGTATCCAACCGTTACAGCATGAAACAGTTACAAACAAACCTACCCGTTTCTCATATACACACCTTTATGTACTGTTAAGGACAAAACCTTGAATTATATTTTAGTAATATGTAATTGTAACTTTTCTAAGTCAAAATTAAGTCATATTTCATCTTAAGTGAATATAGAAATCAGTTAAAACACCTTTTCACCCTCTTATTAGGTGTCAAATTTCCAAAACACATTCTCCTTTTTAGGGGAATATCCAGAAACTTACCTTTAGGAATTTGTAAACAAAAATAGAGTCCAATCTCAGGATATATTTATTTTAACTCAGGATGTATATTATGTAGACACAAAATTTCATTGGAATCTGTCTAGTGTTAAGTATGAAAAATTAAACAAACTAACTCCTGAATCTATATTTGCCTCTTAGGAGATGATAAGGTCAAAATATTGAATCTTCTTTTTTTTTCTTGTCGTTTAAAGGCAAAAAACTCAACATCGCTGTATAAAATAAATAAATAAAAGAACTTATAATAAAGACAAAATACAATTTTGTAAGAAAGTATCCATCAGACCTAATTACCTAATTTTTGTAATCATACTGTGAGAAATAATCATGACAAATCTCAGAATTCCAAATGTATTATGGGAATGAGAATTAGTGAATGATGAATCAGTGTGTGAATGAGAGAACTCTCTCTTAGAAAGAGGGGGGAGAGAGAGAGAGAGAGAGAGAGAGAGAGAGAGAGAGAGAGAGAGAGAGAGAGAGAGAGAGAGAGAGAGAGAGAGAGAGAGAGAGAGAGAGAGAGAGAGAGAGAGAGAGAGAGAGAGAGAGAGAGAGAGAGAGAGAGAGAGAGAGAGAGAGAGAGAGAGAGAGAGAGGAGAGAGAGAGAGAGAGAGAGAGAGAGAGAGAGAGATGTTGAGCTATTCAATCTTCTCAGATGGTGTCAATTATTCATTTTTATTAAAACTGGGATTTTTTGGGAAATTGTGACAAATATATTTGTTTCATTTAGTGTATGGGTGTGAGAGATTATTGCCACAATTCTACACCTAATGCTAGAAGCACAAATAGTAGATGACATAGTTTACAGGAAAGTGGTAATACGTTATTAGACCTTGACAATAACTCGCCTTAATTGAGGCACCTGTTAATAATAAAAACTGAATTAATAAACACTGTTTTAAGAAATTTTTAATAGTCCAGTGATTTTAGGAAAAAGTTTAGAATAAAACAGGAGTTGCTTTTTTTTACGAGTACTAGTAGAGTAATAATCCCTTCATAACTGGGCGATTTTAAGTATGTATAATTATATACAAATTTTAAACAGAAGCAAAATTACTATTTTATTTTTTTATGGAATGCCTTGTTAGGGTCACATTTTATGGAAAAATGTTTCTTGAGAAAGTTGTATGGAATAACATTTTCTACAACATCTAATTATTGGGAAAACAATTTCTTTAAATTGTTGAACAGTTATGTTGAAATAACTGTACTAAAGAGAGTAAAAATAAACATATTAAACATATAGATTTTTGAGACTTTCTTCTGTGTACTTATATTAATCAAAGAATAGGCATAGAAAATCTCTCCCCCCCCCCCAATATATTTTACAATTAATTTATAATAAAACCTTAATTTTAAAAAAACAAAATTATTTATTAAATATAATTTTTTTTAATAAGAAATTTTATTCAACACCTTTCTTTGGATCCTGTTGACCTCTAAAATTGAAAACAACATATATAACTATGAAAAATATTTCACTTTTAAAAACAGTACTGTAATTAACAATATCAATTCTTTAATTGCAAGTTTAGAAATACTTTTTGTATGTCTTGAAGAGACACAGTTTGAGAAAAAAAATGTTCTGCAATACAAAACCTGATATTTTTAAATGAAAATTTGATTTTAACACTTTATGCATACATTTAAAAAAATGAAATTCTATATTAAACATAATCTACACCCTTGAAAACATAGGAAACAATTTACATGAATACATTTTTACTACAAAATTGTTAATTTTGAAGCAACAACATAAAAATGCATAAAACATATACACATAAATAAATAATTAAAGAATTAATTAAGATTATTTTACATAATCAAGAGTTCCTTGAAGAAAATTTCCTCAATTTAAAAATAAATAATAATAAGTATTTACTATGAAAAGTAGCTGAGGTAATCTGAATGTTTCCTTTCATAAGAGTTGGAGGTCCAAGTGGTGCAAATAAAAAAACAAATTATTAGCACCTCCAGCTCACCGAGAGACTACAATACCTGAGCACACGGACCAATAAGCCAGTGGATGGGGAGGGGGTGAACGATGCTACTTTTCTAAAAACATTCGCTGTATTCCTCAGTACACACGATTTTTCACCTTATGATTAAAACAACTAAAAACCCTCAATAAGTTTAGAATCCTAGTTATCCTGTGCACATGTTAAAATTTACTTTAAATGTACAGAATTATAACTTGTAAAAATGCTGTATAAAAGTTAAATTTAATTTGAAAATATGTAAATTAACATATAAAATAGTTGTAACATTCACAACTAAACTGAACATAATTTAATACAAACAAATCCTATCTTCATTCCTATTGGTTGATATATATTTATTTTTTTGAACAGCATGTTTTAAAAAAGGAATACGACACATACAACATATGTTTAAACAATCTAGAATTATACAGTATATTTGGAAATGTTTACTACCAAAATTTTTAAGACATTCTTTAAGAAGTAAAGGAAAACAAAGAATCCTCTAATGACAAAAACAATAAACAAAAACCAAGACTAAATGAATAATCCAGTTGTTTATTTATTACACAAGCCTAATGTACATTTCAATGACATAGTTACCATCCTCAGATGGTTACAGCTAAACTGTCGACCGTTACTTTTTAAGTCAACTAAATTGTAAAACCAAGTATACCGGGCTACTAGATCTGTTATTCCAATGACTAGAGTTATATTATTCCATCTACTTGACTAGCAACTTGAACTATTATTCCAGCTACTACAACTATTATTCTATGTACTTGAACTATTATTCTGGCTATTAAACATATTATTCTGGCTATTACAGCTATATTCTGACTACTTGAGCTATTATTTCGGTAAATGGAGTTATAATTCTGGCTATTATTCTATGTACTTGAGCTAATATCTTGGCTACTAAATCTATTATTCAGGCTTCTACAGCTATATTCTGGCTACTTGAGCTATTATTACGGCAAATGGAGCTTTTATTTCAGTTACTAGAGCTATTATTACACATTTTGACTTACAAATTTTGAGGTTAAGTGGCTCAAAATTATGTCTTTTGCAATCACTCATTTATTTATTTATTTGATCGTAGGTCCAATTGATTTTTAACGTGTATGAGATATATTGGGGCATTTTAGGTTTTACAGGTCATCACCATTCCGGAAAACATCCTTTTTCTGAAAATCATCTGATATTAAAGCGAATGTTTCTATTTCTGATTAAATTTCGCTTGAACCAATTTGAAGATGTTCGATCTTGTAAGATAGCCACCCACGGTTAATTTACACTTTGTGTCCGACACGTCTCTGATACTTTTTGGGAGATACGATAATATATTTTGAAGGGAGAGGGATATAAAATACCTCAATATTTGATCAAAATATGCATAAAAATATGTGTATATATCTAATTTAATCAAAATTTTAGTAACCGTTAAGCTGTAGTGAAACATCTCGGACTACAAACAAGAAGACAGACAGACCCTTTGTCGATCTCATGGGACCTCAAAATGAATATTTCCTTGCTGACTCCAAACACGACTTTTCTTGCCTCACGCACAATGTGTGAAAGTAAAAATACCAAATCTGCGCTGACATTAGCAAATGTTTAGTTTCCATAACATTGGAGAGAAGGCTTAAGTGATCAAGGTAGTCAACATGAGGTAGAAATGAGGTCAAACAACAAACATTTAGTTTTTATTTAAAATAAACAGTAGATGGATGAATGGAGTTTATATTGATCATGTAGAAATATAGGTCACTTGATAATGTATTAAAATCATTCCTATAAACATTTTCAACTCCCTAAATAATATACATACAGGGAGTGCATAATTTTTTTTTTCCAAACTTCGGGAGGTGATACAGGATATCAAAAGAAGCAAAACAGTTTATATAAACATATGTCCTAAAATCCTTCCTTTTCTGTCTGTCTGTCATTTTGTATATTTCAATAACAAGAACTAACTCCAGAATGAATAGAGATATTGATACCAAATTTTACAGAAAGTTTTATACCATTAATTTGTAGTTTTTCAAAAAATACATATAATTTTTCACCCAAAGGTTGCAAACTCTCTCTCTCTCTCTCTCTCTCTCTCTCTCTCTCTCTCTCTCTCTCTCTCTCTCTCTCTCTCTCTCTATATATATATATATATATATATATATATATATATATATATATATATTGTTCAATATAAAACCTAATTATACTTGAAACTTTGACTATAAAAATACGATTCTTATGACAATTCTTATTCGTAAAACTGCGATGAAGGATACTATTTTTCTATCACTGGCTCCCGTACTGCTATGAATGAATGTTATTTTTCAAATAACAGTCCTAAGGCTGTAAGATATTTATAGACTGTTCTATCACAGAGAAACTCGCAATAAACAAATTAGTTAGGGAATTATTTTTTTGATATGGCAATATCACGCGTACATAAAAGCACCAATTGCATAATCAAGTAGAATTATTTTTCCACATGCTGTTGATTATTGTTTAACATGAGGAGGCCAAGGTCGATACTAATGATAGACTATTGAGTATAGCAGTGACCAATAACCAGTTTTTCATCAAAAAATATAGCAAAACTACATTACAAAAACATATATTGATGGACAAAACGTCTGTAAGTTCGTATGTAATGATTGCTCAGAAGCTCTTTCATCAAACTGGTATCTAGGAATAATTTTGGCTACTCATTATGTACGTATAGAATAATCGTCGTAAGATTAGGTGGTGCCTTAAACAAAAATACTCAAATTCGACTTTCTTAGAAACTGCACTAACGATTTTTTTTTAATTTTGCATGTACCTCCGTGAAGTTGTTCAAGAAGCCCTATTTCTCAAAATCGACTCTGCAAGTGTTTATAAAAAATGTTCCGTAAAAGATAGACCGACTCTTCATTTTCGGATTATTTACAGAAGGCTACATCAAAATGGACAAAAAATGTCAAATTACATATAGTCGAATTCCTGTTCATTATCCGTCATTTTCTTCTTTTAGAAAAAACCATTATAACTCCAGAAATAAATAAGACATTGAGTTCAGATTTGGTATAAGCATTTTGTGTATTACGTTTTACAAGTGTGCTAAACACAAAGATTTTATTTTTATAATTTTCAAAATGGCCATCATCAAAATTGTTTTAATGGTTTTGGAGATATTCAATGTAAAAAGTTTTAAACAGCCGCAATTTTGAAAATTATGTCTGTGTTTGGTACACTTGTAAAACATATACAATGCTTATATCAAATCCAAACTCAATCTCTTATCTATTTCTGGATTCTAATTTTTTTTTTTTTTTTTAAAGAAAATGGCGGATATACGGATAATGAAGCGTAATTCGACTATATGTTATTTGACATTTTTGTTCGTTTTGATGTACATAATCCGAAAATGAATAGCCAGTTCACCTTTTTCAGAACACTTTGTATACAGAGTGACTTTTTTAACTGGCCCACCAGTTATAAGATCACTGAAACTATAAAATTTATAGAAAACTTCAAATGTGGGACCTTATCTACTTTTTCCTCCGAAATAAAATGATAAATTTGACTTTATAGGGAAAATGACGGTCGATTAAAAAAATTAAGATACACCATTTTACTATGGAGGAAAAAGTAGGTTAGGTCCTCTATTTGAAGTTTTACGTAAATCTTACAGTTTCAGAGTCCCTCAATGGTGATCCAGTTAAAAAAAGAGTCGTGGTATACAGGTGTCTCGAAAAAAGTGAAATGGCTATTCATTTTCGGATTATATAACCCCAAACGAGAGAAAAGGTTTGTTTCCTAGAGGAGTGCGGAAATTTCTCAAGTTTAGAAATGACAATTTCACCCAAATTACAAAATTTTTCTTACAGTTGCAGATTGTAAATGTGGAAAATCCAAACAAGTTGAAAATAATATATTGCTATAATATTTGTTTATTTTACTTTTTAAATTGATCTTTTAAAATTATTAACAATTGTGTAGCCTAGAAACAATTATTGAGGTTAAAAGACCTACCTATTACTATTGTTGACATGGCAAACCTGTTATAATATGAGATAAAACAGCAAGGCCTACTGTGTACAGAAAACGGTAGCTTGTAGGAAATATCTGTTTTGTGAACAGTTTACCGTTTTAAATAATCAACTTTATAAAAAATAAATTAAGATATTTATTTCAAAGAGTTCTAAATTAACGATATTAAATTAATTTTATAAACACACTACACAGGACGGACTGTATAACAAGGGCTATACCGTTTATTTGATCTCGGCTCGGTGCCGCCAGCCGTGCCCAAGCACAGGTCTGACGTCACGACGCGGACACTATGGGGCTCGTGCGCTGTGCCGTACGCTACTGTATACGTCTGCCGCCCTCCCTCATCCGGTTGACTTACTTCTTCCAAAATACATTCATAATAATAGTGATAAAAATCAGACCACAAATAAAAATTTCCATAAATGTTTTAAGCTATCCCAGTTCATCCTTATTTCATAAGCAATTCTAACCAAAAACTAATCAACTCTGTGAGATGTACCCCGTACCATACTGCGAAATTTTGAGCTGATCGGCCTACTCATTTTTCATATAATGAACAATAATCATATTTCATTTTCACCCCCACCCGTGTATCCCGTACGAGGATCTGATATGTACTAACGATATAAAAATCCGACTCGGCGTTCCAAAATACGTGAATATTTTCAGTTTCATCCAAATTTGTATTTATTTGCCAAGTACCCCGCACCTAAACCACAGATGGACATTCGTCTTTCTGAAAATGGTTCAATTAAGTTCGTAGGGACTTATGACATCGAGAACTAGACGTTTTAGCACCATCACTTACTTAAGTAATATAGGTTGTTCAAACTCTTTCAACAGCCACTCTTCTAGGCTTCAGTGACTTCGCCAGTTCCGTATTTCTTAATGAAATTTTAACAAATGTATCTCGTATTTAGCTACTCACTATAGTGAGTACGGGCGTGGCAATTCGTAACTGGTAATAATTTCGTAACTGGCGTAATATACCTAACTTCATCTTCCTATGAACTCTTGTTTTCTTCCGACCCTGACACTATTAGATTCGAGGACTACATGTCTTTATTTTACGTTCTTTCTATCTTTCTTTTTTTTTAAATTCTTTATAAAGTGGTGATGAATGAACGGTTTCTTGCCTTTAAATAACAAAAAAATGTATAAATGCAAAAATTAAAGTTACTATTATGTAATAAAATATTTTTCATCATCATCGAATCGAAATTCAAACTTGTAATTGCAAAAAAATTTAAAATGTGAAAAGGCTAAGTGAGCTTTACATTTTGAAATTTATTGTTATGAGCTGTATCACAGTTTTATTAAAGAAACTGTCGTTCTTGGTTCGTTAACGGGTGTGTCAATTGGACGGAACCACTTTTTGTTCACAAAATCAAAACCAAATTCTTACAGCCTTGACACTATACTAGTTATTACATAATACTACAGTTATTCTTAGATAATTACTACATTCTAGACTAGTGGTTCTCAATTAGTTTACATCGAGGGCCATTTTGTTTTCTTTTTTCACGGACAGAGGCAGAAAATATCTAGGACACTAAATTTAACAATTATTATACGCAATATGTGGATGAGGTAATAAGGTAATTGTAAAACAAAACAAAAAAAAATATTCAAATTTAATTGTACAGTATTGACATGGAAAAATGATTTTTCTTAATAAATAAATAATGTATTCCATTTGAGTTTACTGAACTTCTACATGCCAGTGGTTCCTTGTTTATATCAAAGTTCAAGTAGATCTGTACAAAATGAGTGCCAAAATATGCTAAATTTTGAACTTTAATAATTCGTTTAAGGTATTAATTATAATAGATATAAATCTACTTACATGTAGAGTAGGTTTGTTAAAGCTGTCTTAATACTTTAGAAGTGCTTCCATATTTAACTTTAAAAGTAGTTTTTAATAATGTAAACATGATATCTAATGTGTGCCTGTACATAGATATCAGCAAATAGGCTGATTGGACACCAATCTATGTATTCTAATAAGTATATACAGTATGACCAAGAACACCACCAAATAAATTAAATACAAAATGTTAAGTCCTAACAGTATAATTTTTTACATATGGTTCAGCGCAAATTTTTTTTTTATGAATACATAAATTGATTACAGTAGAGTAAATTCTGTACATATCTTAAAATTTTCTAATAGCTTATTAAAAAACAGCATTACGAATGTTTCTAAAGATTTAAATAAGCACTCTGCTTGTTCAGGTGTTTATTATTTTGTTTGAAATATGTTGTCAACGTATTAAAATGTAGCCTACAAATTTCTGATGGGTAAAATCGTCCTATGTCAATGAAAGTTTAATTTTAAAGTTTTCTATTACTTATATTATATCCGTAACAGTTTTCTCTTTCCTCTTTATTTGCAGATTTAATTTATTCAAGCTAATAATACGAAACTCAAAATGCAAATTTAATAAAAATGCCTCATCATTCATAAAACGCATCACCTTTATTTTGTTTGTGACCGGCCTGGATCTAGCCTCCGGGCCGCCTATGAGATTCACTGTTCTAAACTTTCCTTGTTGTTTTAAAGGCGAAAAACCTCTCGGTTATCAAAAAGAATAAAAGAATTAGAATAAAGCCTAGCCCTAATAGCGACCCTCTACAGGGTCGAGAAAGTTGGACCCGAAAGAAAGATGAAAAAGAACGATCTAAACTGAGACTAGATGAAAAAAAGTGTATATCCAGCTGGGATTGCCATGCTCCTGTACTCAACCCTTTAAAAATACGAGGTTTATTATATATGTCTGTCATAGCTGTAAACTCCAAGTTATACGATCCTATAATATATTAAATAGAGCTTTAGGCATATTTCGATAATAATATCAGTAGGCCTACATGACATGTTAAACTGAATAAATAATGTTTTTTCATCGTCATTTAAATCAACGTTTAAAATATTTAAACAATATTAAACCTGATATATTTTAATAGGCCTAATAATTATCGAAATACGAACAAAGTAATTATTTACCATTCATTTTTCAACAAATAAGTTTTAAATTGTAAAACATGTTATTGGTAGCCTATAACTTGTGCGGACTTTCCCATTATTTGTTTATATCAAATTAATACACGTTTCGAGAGTTGGATCAACTTTTGTTTCAAAGTGATGAAGCTAGTTAACATATAAAAAGGACCATCATAGCTTAGGACTATGTAGAAACTAAAACTAAAATCTAAAGAAGGAACCCAGAGCTAAAGCTAGGTAATAGTAGACATTGGGAGAAACGACAGGAACTGCTTTGTTGCAAAGTTTTCCACTTCGAATAGTTGCAACGTACAGTATCTACATTGAAGGAATGTGTCTGGGGTGGAGGGGAAAAGAGGGGCCCCCACACTTTGTTTGTTGCCTTTACTTTCAGTGGTACAACCCCAATAAAAAAAATATAGACCTCAAATGCTTCTGTGTAAACGCGTACCCTACTTTCGTTTCATTTATCGGTGTAAATAAGAATAAAAATTTACAAAAGTCTGTCACGAAGTTGTAACTTAAGAATTAAATGTAGCTAAGCAGTAATTTGTGTACCTAGTTTTCTTGGAATGGGTTGTACCATCAATAGGGAAGCAAGTAGAAGGGAGAATACGCCCCTTACACCAGACACAATCCTAGTCTGAGGCTACTGTACGGGCAGTTCCAACCTCTGAAATAGGTCCAACGCTTTATTCTTAACGTTAACTGAAACGCTGTATCCTTTCAAATACAGAGCGGTTTTTAACAGTTGTAGTGTTGTAGTTCCAAATAATTTAATAACTTCAGCAGCATCCAATAAATAGAAAAAATTACCATAATCAAAAATACATATATACAGTAACTCTTGTGTAATGTTTATCACATTACACAATCGGTTGGATGAGCATTAAACATTGAGAATCTTCAAGCAATATGTATGTACTCTTGTATATTGGAAATTATTAATTTTTCTATTTCAATAAGAATTTATTAGAATCCTTCATCATTAGTTTAGAATCAATAATATTCTACAAATTTATCAAACTATAATTTAAATACATTATTTGTAAATTTAAATTATTCAGGAGAGGGGGAACAGAACGTTTCATTCCAGATAGCAGTATGGGGAGACAGAAAGCCTCTTTAATACATATTGTGTTCATGACATTACAAAAAAACCTGTGCAAGTCTAACTCTATTCGTCAGTATATAGAATAGATTACTTAAAAGTAATAATCATAAACAGTTAAACAAAATGAATTTAACAAAATCTCAACTGAATCGTATGATAAAAGAAACAAAAAATCCTCAAGATGCTACGATGTGCGTTTGAATTGCAACTACAGCTACTATAGACCCACCAGACAGAATGAAACCTGCGCAGAACCGTCATCTCGAGAGTGGCTCGCGCACGCATGTAGGGGCGATGTCGGGGAGGGGATTGGAGCGGTGGTGGGGATAAATTTTTACATTTTTTGCCATAATATAAAAAATAATAATAAAACCTATAATTTAATGCCTTTTTACGTCTTTTACTATGTAAAATTTAAATTTACTAATTGTAGTTTTCAGGAACATAAACAATACACATTCACAGTTTTTTAGCGATGTAGTAGGTTTGAAAAAGAAAATACTAAGCCCTACGCAATGAAGCATCGGGCGGGTATGTCTGGCCTAACTCGGGCTCCCCCTCTCCCATCACAGTTCTACCTGCGCGAGACAAAACCGGCGCGAGGTTCTTTTCTAAGCGGTAACCCTATAGACTATCGTTCCAACGAAACAATTTTTAGTAAATTCATAAAGGGAACTCGGTCCTTGCGGACGTTGTAGGTCTTCACATTTGATCTAAACTCATTTAGTGCTTGGTAAGGCCGAATGATGCCATTTTTTCTAAATTTCTTTGACCAATCACTCCTAAACCGTAATTTTCCTTTAGGCCTATTTTAAATTTGGCACGCAGATTTGGGTTTTAATATACGGAGTCACCATTGGGGCAGAACGCACAATCATCACACTATAGTACACTTTAATGTACATCTTTTTTCATTTAGTCTTGGGTAAGATCCCTCTCTTTCATCTTTTCTATCCGATCTCTGACGCTATTCGAGTATTCTTTATTTTATCTTATTTTTTTTAAATAAGGCGATGATGACCGAGAGGTATTTCGCTTTTAAAGAACAAGGGGAAAAAGACAATTTGTTATTTCACCTGTTGTGTTATCTTCTCGTAGTAATTTTATAACATATTTTAAAGTCTAACATTATTTATGTAAAGTCGAGCAAATTTAAAATGTTTAATTTTACAGTATATAACTTATAAAAATTAGCCTACACATTATAAACATGTTTTTGATTAAAACATAAAAGTCTTATAGAAGAGAAAAACACAAATAAAAACAAATGTTACGACCAGTATCAATAACATGTTAATACAGACATAGCTTGAAAAACTGGTCATAAATTCATAAGAAATACAGAATATAACCATAAAATATTCTATTACCTATAGTTCTGAAAACAGCGTAAATAAAATTATACAAATTTACTTACGTAATTTGGGGAAGGAATTCACAAACTGTTCATTATTATCAAAGTATGCTATAACTAATAGTTTTGAGAACATTTTACGAAAAGTACTTTACGTGATTTGGGGAAGGAATTCACAAAGTGTTCATTATAATCAAAGTATGCCATTACCAAGAAAACAGTATACAAATGTACTTACGTGATTTGGGCTCTCAACGATTTGATTGACCTCCACTTCTGCACTTCGTTCTGTGTAGGTGGTGCGTCGAATAAAAATGGCGAATGTTCCGCAAAAGTATCGTTATCAGGAGAAGGTGGTCGTTGGTCCTCAGAATCGACAGTGATTTCGATAGGCTGTTCGTTGTTTCCATCTTGATCTTCATCACTTTTCAATTCCGATAAGATAAAACGTCTCGAATTACGTCTTTGAATCATATTTGTTGGCCTACTTGGTTGCGAGAATACAGTGTTTTGTAATGTTTTACTTATTACCGACCATACAGAGTCCATCAATGACGGATGACCTTAAAGGTTTCACAATATTTACACTGTAAAGAAAACCAAAACCTAAGTATTTTCACTACCTTCCGGAAAATGAAGGTTAGACTTATCTGTCGAAATGATCTGCTCGTTACAAAAGGTCAAGAAATCAGTAAGAGTTATATTAGTAAAATTTAATGGTTTACACCACGAAATCAATGTGCCAAATAGAGCCTAAAATAAAGTTCACGACTATAAATAAATATTGAGCTTGACTTGAGAAATGTTTTAAACTAAAATAAAAGTTTGCACTGAATAAAATATCTAAATGCACTGAAGATGTCGTCGAAACACGTTTGGTTTACCACGCGTATTTGTGATAAATTGTATTAAAGTTTTATTTTACGTTAACAAGTAATTTGAATAAAAATGAACCTACCGGTTAAGGTCTATTTTAGTTTAGTCAAATTTACTCAATGTTAATTATTGTATACGCAGTTTGGCACACTGAGGTCACAGACCTTCAGGTTTTACCTAAATTTGACCGAAATCGCTTGTTTTAAGAATACCATCTTTTCGTGGGTTCATTTACACTTTTTGACCGTTACAGATTTTTTGTGAAGATTTAAAAAAAAATCAAAAAGATATGGTAAAAATATGTACAAATGTCAAATTTGATCATATACAAATCGAACCATACACTAATATTACACTCCAAAAACCACTTTTTTGTGGTCGGACGGAAAACTTTAAAATTGATATTTTCGAGAAAATCTAAGAGAGATTTGTTTATCAGTTAATTAACTTTCTGTAGACCTTTAACTATTTAAGGCCTTGACCGACAAAGCGTGACGAGATACTATGAAATTATTTCTTATCTCTAGAAATTAATGTTTTCTTTGATGGTAATTGTGATGCAATCTCAAAGTCGATGCGATTAAGAAACCAAAAAGACTATTTTTGTGGAAATCAAGGCTAATCGTTCGAAATACAGTATATTCTAGAACACGTGCTATCTATAAATGGTGCATAAATCTTTTCACTACAACTGCACAGTACACAAAAAATCGGTGAAAAACATCGCACAAATTCTCCAGCTGCTCAAAACCAAATAAAAAGGAACCAAAAGTAATCGTCACAAAGCGTGTTGGTAGATCGGTAGTTGTCAGTCAAAAAGTGAAAATGAAACGTAGGTTTTTGAAAAATAATATTTATATATTTAATTAGAGCTTAAACTTGCCTCTCTTGAGCCATAAAAACGTCCTCAATCGTATTTAATTAAAATGACAAAGTTTATTTTTGTTTTTTGTCATATTTAATATAATAAAATAATTACATATTTACTAATATATTTATTACGGTTGTTTTGTTTTTTCTAAACCGAAATCTTTTTTTTATTTACGATTTTTCACACGTGTTTTGGATCATTAATCTTCACATTTTACTAAAATTGAACAAAATTTAAGACTATTGAAAAATTACTAACCAGTTACATAAACGCCAATCAAAGTCCGGTCTAATCCAACCGCCCATATTCCTCCAATCAAGTTATTTGATCGGAGATCAACAAGAATATATCCTATACAAATATAACCTTTTGATAACGTTTGGAATTGTGTTCATGTTTACGTAACGGTTAAGAATAGAAATAATTTTAAAATAATGCATAGTAAGGATTCCTCACGACTTACTGTGTAGGCCACGAAAATTTAGACCGAAATGAATATTAATGACACAAAATTTTTAACGCGTTTTAGGTTAAGTAAAAAAAGTGTTCAATTTATATACTAGAACTTCTAGTAGACGACATTAAATATTTTACAATTAAAAATGTACCATTTTCTCCTACGAATAAACTCTTAATTACTTTAAGTTTTTACAAAACATCATAATTTGAAATTGTTATAAGACTACAGTACTATAAAGGAACCATTAGTAGTTATAAGTAGGATTTCACAAGAGCTAATTTAGCTAAACTAAATAAAAAACTCGAGAGAGAGAGAGAGAGAGAGAGAGAGAGAGAGAGAGAGAGAGAGAGAGAGAGAGAGAGAGAGAGAGAGAGAGAGAGAGAGAGAGAGAGAGAGAGAGAGAGAGAGAGAGATAGAGAAAGAAAGAGAGAGAGAGAAAGAGAGAGAGAGAGAGAGAGAGAGGGGGGGAGGAGAGAGATAGGTTGAAAATATTATACGGCAATTTGCTAGTATAACACAAATGGCTTTCCGAGATTAATCAGAGCAATGCTAAATATTTGGTCCACGTTAAAATGTTTTCTTTAATTAGTTTTTCCATTTTCAAATGCAAAATTAAATTTTAATTAGTTTAATCTTTTATTGCTCAAAATTGATTTTTGTAATAGGCGTTAGTTAGCTGTCTTATAATTTACAATGTTGCCAAGTTGTTTCTCCTATTAAATCTCCGATCAGTTGACCCTGGGCTCATTCATCAGTGATTTTGTTTTATGCAAACCAACAAAATTTTGAACCCTGATCAATGTAATCTCCGATCAGTTGATGGAGATCAAGATGCCGTTGATCGGTGTTTATGCAACTGGCTGTAAGTCTTTAATAACAGCCCCAGCGCCGGTTTTTAGGGACTTTTAGCGATATCTCAAGAACCGATATTATGGACGCGATGGCGACCTATTGGTAAATATCGATTGTACCTTGGTCACATTTCTTTTAAACATTTAGAAACTGTAAATTAAGTTTTGTTGGAGTTAATTTTATACGAGGCTACATTTTACCAAAATTTCAAACCCTCTCCTCCCTCCCCTCCCCCCCTCAAAAAAGAAGCAAAATATATCCACACATAAAATTAGATTAAAACTGTTCGACAGACATCAATCCAAAAACTCAGAGGATCTCAAATCGAATATATCCATAAAAAACTCGACATCGATTTTTTGACCTATCACCTTACTTTATCTATATTACGTATCTGAGAGAAAATACTCGAGTCCAACACGTGCCTCCTAATGATTCAAATCGAATTTTTAATGCGGCGGTGAAGATTAAGTGACACCTAAATTCTTCATACTTAAATAGAACTTCTATTTGCTTAGCTCGTGTCATAAACGAGTAAACTCGTCTCCTACACGCCTCCTAATGATTCAAATCGAGTTTTTAATGCGGCGGTGAAGATTTAGTGACAACTAAGTTCTTCATACTTAAATAGAACTTCTATTTGCTTAGCTCGTGTCATAAACGAGTAAACTCGTCTCCTACACGCCTCCTAATGATTCAAATCGAGTTTTTAATGCGGCGGTGAAGATTTAGTGACAACTAAGTTCTTCATACTTAAATAGAACTTCTATTTGCTTAGCTCGTGTCATAAACGAGTAAACTCGTCTCCTACACGCCTCCTAATGATTCAAATCGAGTTTTTAATGCGGCGGTGAAGATTAAGTGACAACTAAGTTCTTCATACTTAAATAGAACTTCTATTTGCTTAGCTCGTGTCATAAACGAGTAAACTCGTCTCCTACACGCCTCCTAATGATTTCAAATCTAGTTTTTAATGCGGCGGTGAAGATTAATTTTAGTTTTTCTTCTTGCCAATTACTCAATTACGCTGACATGCTAGAACGCGATTTTATGATGTTTTCTATATATCACCTTGACCTTAGTATTAATATAAAAAATATAAAATAATATTAATTTATAATATAATAAAATTATTGTAAGTGGTAATCGTCATTTTACATAAAGTCAATAACGTAGATGCTTAAACATTTAAACAGTTTGAAACGAAAGCTATTCTGAAAATACGGACAATTTTTTTAGTATAAAAACAAAACAACCTGTAAACTAAGGTTTTATAAGGAACCCTAATGACTTGTGCCTGAAAAATATTAAGACTTGCTTACAAGGATAAGGATGTACTTATGGAGACAGTCGGACAGCTTTGAAAGCCCTGCAGTCTATTGAATTTAGGTCAAAATTGGTCTGGGATTGTTTCAAAATCACATCACAGATAGGGGGGGGGTAGCTCAATAATGTAATTTGTTTTGACTCTGGACATTCTGGGATTGGTGGGAATGTGTGTGCGGATACACTGACCAACAAAGCGCCAGCGGTAAAATTCGTAAGACCCGAGCCGTTCTTTGGCGTACACGAGTGTGCCAATGCAAGGCTATCAGCAGTTGGACTAAGAAAGAGCACGAGAGGAGTCGGAGGAATATCTCAGGATTAAGGAATACTAAGCTTTCACTTCTTTCCCCTATAAGATAGTTACATTTCACTGGGCTGGTGTAATATAAGGAAGGTGATAGAACTAATCACAGACCACGGCCACCTGTTAAAATACATACACAGGATGGGCGTATTCACTGGGAAGCCACTATGTGGGAAATGTGGCCTGCATGAGGAAACTGCAGAGCATCTGATATTCGAATGTGATTGTCTTAATCAGGAAAGGACTAATACCTTTGGGTCGTATACAAAAGGACAGATAATTCCTCAAGCCAATCTTGTCAGGAACACTTTAAGGTTCTTAGAGCTTATGGGTATTCTGGGGGATGTCTAAGAGTATACTTCACGTTATCCTACTAGGGATAACAATAAGCCCTTGTGGCTGACCGCCCAAAAGAAGTAGAAAGAAAGCGCCGTGAACTGAAAAGTTTAAGCAATTATGTGTTTAGAAATCATTTTCTAAATCGATTGATGATATTGATTGATTGATTTTCTATTTTTCAAAGTAGAACACGCGTTTGGGAATCATTGAGTGCATATTTAAAAGCTGATGAAATCCAACGGTACCGTGTAGGCAGGAAAGGTTGAGACTAATAATGACAGGAAACCGTTATAACACAGCAAAAGGACACAGATTAACCGGGATTCGAACCGTCGTTCTAAGATTTATCAACGCAACGACGAACACTGATTTTAAACTTATCGGCTTCCTATAAAATTAGAGTTTTCACACCACTGTCGACAGAGGTAGGGTTTCAGGTTTACTTCAAATAAAGGTAAAATTACCATAGCAGGAACTGTAAACGGGCTATCTTTATATACTTTGGCAGTTTATAATAATAAAGAATTTGAAAACTTACTTCATAATAAATCGTTTCTTCTGTTCCATGATAAGCACACTCTACGTCCTACACAGTTTTAAAATAAACTAAATATTGTGTATATACTATACACGTGAAATAAAAAATTGTAAATGCCTCAAAGATTACAACTTTGTGTACTATAGGCTGTAATAAAAATAATATCTAACTTATCAAATGATAAGATACGATAGACTGCTGTAGTTGCCCCGATGCTCTGACGTGTAAAGCTTATCCACGGTCGATAATGTGTGGGAGAAAGTCACAATACGTATAAATTAGTTAAAATTATCTTTCTAAACTTTTTTGGATTAGTTGTATTAAAAATACACATTTATTTTAAGTAAGTGCCTCAACTGGCTTTAGTTAATTATTTACCTTTCATTAGTTAAATAAATAAATATGTGTTATACAAACATATATGCTTTGAACGACTTTTTATTTGCTTTCATACACGGTTATAAAGATGTTCATAAATTGTGCTTCCACTCGCTACTCTCGTTTCGGCTACTAGTTCCTTGCAAGCCTCGCAGATATTTATGTTTAAATCAACATTTGTTTAGTACTTCGCGGTTTTTAATATAAAGCATCAACTTGTTTGTATTTAAAACCTTCAGTTGTTTCTCTCGTGTCGGCAACTCGGCTCTGGTGGACCACCTAATTGTTTGTATTTAAAACCTTCAGTTGTTTCACTCGTGTCGGCAACTCGGCTCTGGTGGACCACCTAATTGTTTGTAATTAAAACCTTCAGTTGCTTCTCTCGTGTCGGCAACTCGGCTCTGGTGAACCACGTAATTGTTTGTAATTAAAACCTTCAGTTGCTTCTCTCGTGTCGGCAACTCGACTCTGGTGAACCACGTAATTGTTTGTAATTGAAACATTCAGTTGCTTCTCTCGTGTCGGCAACACGGCTCTGGTGGACCACCTAATTGTTTGTAATTAAAACCTTCTGTTGCTTCTCTCGTGTCGGCAACTCGACTCTGGTGAACCACGTAATTGTTTGTAATTGAAACCTTCAGTTTCTTCTCTCGTGTCGGCAACTCGACTCTGGTGAACCACGTAATTGTTTGTAATTGAAACCTTCAGTTGCTTCTCTCGTGTCGGCAACACGGCTCTGGTGGACCACCTAATTGTTTGTAATTAAAACCTTCAGTTGCTTCTCTCGTGTCGGCAACTCGACTCTGGTGAACCACGTAATTGTTTGTAATTGAAACCTTCAGTTGCTTCTCTCGTGTCGGCAACTCGACTCTGGTGAACCACGTAATTGTTTGTAATTAAATCTTCAGTTGCTTCTCTCGTGTCGGCAACTCGGCTCTGGCGGACCACGTAATTGTTTGTAATTGAAACCTTCAGTTGCTTCTCTCGTGTCGGCAACTCGGCTCTGGCGGACCACGTAATTGTTTGTAATTGAAACCTTCAGTTGCTTCTCTCGTGTCGGCAACTCGGCTCTGGCGGACCACGTAATTGTTTGTAATTAAAACCTTCAGTTGCTTCTCTCGTGTCGGCAACTCGGCTCTGGCGGACCACGTAATTGTTTGTAATTGAAACCTTCAGTTGCTTCTCTCGTGTCGGCAACTCGGCTCTGGCGGACCACGTAATTGTTTGTAATTAAAACCTTCAGTTGCTTCTCTCGTGTCGGCAACTCGGCTCTGGCGGACCACGTAATTGTTTGTAATTGAAACCTTCAGTTGCTTCTCTCGTGTCGGCAACTCGGCTCTGGCGGACCACGTAATTGTTTGTAATTGAAACCTTCAGTTGCTTCTCTCGTGTCGGCAACTCGACTCTGGTGAACCACGTAATTGTTTGTAATTGAAACCTTCAGTTGCTTCTCTCGTGTCGGCAACTCGGCTCTGGCGGACCACGTAATTGTTTGTAATTGAAACCTTCAGTTGCTTCTCTCGTGTCGGCAACTCGACTCTGGTGAACCACGTAATTGTTTGTAATTAAAACCTTCAGGTTCTTCTATTGTGTCGGCAACTCGGCACTGGTGGACCACCTAATTGTTTGTAATTAAATCTTCAGTTGCTTCTCTCGTGTCGGCAACTCGACTCTGGTGAACCACGTAATTGTTTGTAATTAAAACCTTCAGTTGCTTCTCTCGTGTCGGCAACTCGGCTCTGGTGGACCACCTATTTGTTTGTAATTAAAACCTTCAGGTTCTTCTATTGTGTCGGCAACTCGGCACTGGTGGACCACCTAATTGTTTGTAATTAAATCTTCAGTTGCTTCTCTCGTGTCGGCAACTCGACTCTGGTGAACCACGTAATTGTTTGTAATTAAAACCTTCAGTTGCTTCTCTCGTGTCGGCAACTCGGCTCTGGTGGACCACCTAATTGTTTGTAATTAAACCTTCAGTTGCTTCTCTCGTGTCGGCAACTCGGCTCTGGTGGACCACCTATTTGTTTGTAATTAAAACCTTCAGGTTCTTCTATTGTGTCGGCAACTCGGCACTGGTGGAACACAATAGTTTATATTTAAAGCTTTCACCTCGGAACTATAACTTTTTTTTTTACCTCAGAAACTAAAACGTAGATATAAAAAATACATATCCCATGTGTGGTTCCCAAAATGCTTTTATTAATTTTAGATTTTTAAATCATCTGTGGTTTACAAACGATGGAAGCAAGTGTATAATATTGCAACACAAACCAACAGAAGTCAACAAATGAGAGAACGTATTTGTCCCAAAAAACAAAACATAGGAGAAGTCTACTTTCACTTCGGAATTCGACAACATGATGCTATAGAACGCCATGTCAATACTACGTGCACGACCTCCTCAGGGCACCCGAAACGGGAAATATCTACGACAATTATGTAATAGGAATAGTTTTAACGTCACATCACTTTCTCTGCACTATACAGAGTGTATCTGAAAATCGCCATGGGGAGTAGGTTTTTTTTTCCGATAAAATAAAGATAAAAGTTTCTAAATCTTGCACTAAAATACTTCCTTTGCAGTGGGAGTCGGTATGTGTGTTTTTGATTTTTTTTAAATATAAAACTATAGAAATGGATTAGATACTGAATGCAGATTTAATATACGCATTAGTTTTTACCACATCATTAAACCAAAAACCAAGACTTTATTTTGTACATTTTTTTAAATGACGGTTGTTTAAAATTTTGAATATTTCGAAAACAGTTATCTTCATTACAGTGATTGCGGAGCTTGGCGATTCCGAGCTACCTAACTGAATCTGAACTTTTCCGTGTCGTCTTGAGTTAGATCCCTTTTTTTAATCTCTCCTATCGTTTCTCTCTTGACCAACTCTTGTTCTTCGGACTCTAACGGTATTAGAGTATTCAAGGACTAGAGATCTTAATTTTAGACTCTTTTCTTAATTTTTTTCATAAGACGATGTTAACCGAGAGGTTTTCACCTTTAAACAACATGGGGGAAAATTTTAACATTTTATGCTGCTTACTTCTTAAAGACTTGTGGTTTCATATAATATAGACTTTATTTACTTTGAATTGTTAGAATTGCAAGAAAATCCTTGTGACAATAAACAACAATTTATTTATAATTGGAAACCAGGAATTACTAAGAATGAAAATTATGAAAAAAAGGAGAGAAAATAAAGGGGAACAAAAAGTAACAAAATCATTAAAAACTTGATTAAGATAAAAAAATAACAATATATAGTGTGTGGTTTTAAAGACTCTAACCCCCCTCCCTATTTTTTACATTTTATATCACGTTCCTTTTTAACCAATATAAATTTTAAATTTTAAAACACTAACAGTTTTTGTATTTGGGAACTTAAAGGGATCAATCTAGGTCCAAGATGTTGGAGTCAACCTAATACAAAGGTAGCCATGTGATATATTGTTTAATACCGTCTTTTTTCCAAAAACAGTGGTTGAATCATAACTGAAAGGTTTTACCGTTTTCGACAATATGAATAGCTTTAAGTTAATTTAGGTTAGGATATCTCGAAAACGGTAAAACCTTTTTTTTTTAATTTCGATTCCACCATTCTTTTTAGAAAAATAATACACTGTTAAACGATATATCGCAAACCTCCTTCTCATTACAACTTTCAAGTCGATTCGTAAATCTTTAACCTACTGATATCTCAAAAACGGTACAACCTTTTTCAGTTTTGATTCCACCACTGTTATTAGAAACAAATACGGTGTTAAATGATATGACGCATGACCGCCTTCTTATTACAACTTTCAATTTGACTCCTAAAACTTAAACCTATTGATATCTCGAAAACAGTAAATGGTTATTTTTTATTCAGCCACTGTTTTTTAGAAACACAAGACTGTGCTAAACGATATATCGCACGACCACCTTCACATTAAGGTTTATGAATTTGACTCCTACATCTTGGACATACAGCCGATCCTCTAAAATTCCCAAACACTAAAAAAGTTAGTGTTTTTACATTTATAATATGTGGTATTGGTTAAAAAACAATGTCGTATAAAACTACAAAAACTAGGGGTGAAGAAACTTTAAAACCACGTTGTATATGTATCAAAAGTTTAGAAATTATTAAAGTGTCAACCATTAGATCCGATACCAGTGTGACACATGTATAATCCAATAATAAATGCTATCATAAACTTCTGGGTGTTGCAGTCAATTGGTAATAAATTAGTTTTTACTTTTTTTTTTTTCCTCTTCTACTTTTTTTGGTAACTCTGTAATCCTTTAAATTATAGGGGAAATTAAAATTTAGTTGTGTTTGGCATTAAAAGAGTACAATATTGACATCTTGTACATTTTTTTGTTAAGTTATAAGTTTTAGGTACACTTGTAAAAGGTTTACATCAAAATAACCATAATAAATCTGGAGCTAATATCTTTGTATTCTCTTTTAATAACCATTTTTATAATTTTGTTTCGCTTGTTGAGGAGAAAAAATCTCTCGGTGATCATCCCTTACAAACGAATAAAAAAACATAAAATGTTTAGTCGTCTAATACTATAATAGCATCAGGGTCATAAGAGAACAAACGTTGGACAAGAAAGACCCGGTAGGTAATATGAAAGAGAAGAATCAATACGAAAAACTACGTGAAAAAAAAACGCTGTCGATCCAGCTATGTAAATTATTAATCACAAATATAAATAGACGGAACAAGAACTATTTTGGAATAAGGGAACGTTTTTATATATTTAAACTAAAGGAATATCCTCCCGAAGTTTAGCAGTCCTTCCCCTGTATATACGAAAGAAAATGGATTCTAAGAAACATTATTTATAAAATAATTTTGGAGTCAAATTAGTATTTATTTAGTTGGATAAATAGGTGTACTCAAATCTACACATTTGGAGGTACCGAGTTTTTAAATACATATTCGTAATATATAGCTCAAAGCATCAGTCAAACTCAATACAGGAAAGTTTAAACAAATTCATGTCACGCATCTGACGTGAATTGTTTTTTAATTGTCTTATTTTTAATTCACGTTTTCCTTAATATCTCGGATCGTAATAAAGATTCAATGTTGTTGTGAATGCTCAAATTATTGTTATTTTTAACTATAACCTTAGTTAAAAAAATAAATAGCGGACACTGTACATATCTAAAGATTTTTTAAATATTATTCTACACACCAAGACTACACTAATCAGCAAAAAAAAAAGAAGAAGAAATGCGTTTTTCATTAATATTTACCTAAAATTACCCTTTATCCTAATGACAATTCCAAGTTTACTAAAATATTCCCAAGGCTGTAAAACATCTTAATATTAATATGTTTGATATAGGCCCTATGTAGGCCTAGAGGTTGTTTGAAAAATGTCGTTTAATAATTCGTCAGCGTGTTTATTGCATCAATTTAATTTTAAAAGTTCATTTAAACATAGATCCTAAAATGTGTAGTTTTCAGTCTATCAGCCATTTTGTTTATTATAGAAAAAAATTATAACTATGTAAATAAATAAGATATTGGGTTCCAATTTGGTGCACACATTATTTATCCTACTTTCAACCAGTATACCAACAACGAAAACTTTATTATTTAAATTTTCAATATGGCGGCCGTTTAAATATTTGTGAAATGTAACATTATTAATTTTAAACGCCTGTTATTTTGTGAATTTAAATAATAATGTTTTCATTGTTAGTATACTGGTAAAAACTAGCACAAATAATGTGTGTACCAAATTTGAACTTAAAATCTTATGTTTTTCTAAAAGACGAAAAACTTAACATTTGAAGACATAATATGTTTATATGACTTTTTTCTTAAAATAATGCAATAAACACGCTGGATAATTATTATACATTTTCAAACACCCATTATAGTGACGGATAAAACAACTTAATAGATAAAATATTAATTAGTATTTATAAAATTGTTGTATTATCTTCAGCCATCTATTGTATTTATATAATTTTTTTGTATAATACTTGTCTTTTTTATAAGCCTTTCATCAAAAAAATATATCTATTTGTATTACATTACTAAAAATATTAACAAACGAAATGAGGCATACGTGCATATGTGTATTAACGAGAGAATTAAAGGCCTGTGCTATGTCTTCGCAAAACTTATATTAAAACAACAAAAAATCCTCAATACGTTTAGAATTCTAGTTATCGAATAGTTCCAATAACTTAAATAAGAGGGTCAAGTGTGTGCTAAAACCACAGACCTAGGAATACTGTGAGTTAGTTTTACAAAGTCCGAGTCTTTTAAATTATACAAACACAGACAGACAAAAATGGTAAATTTTCGACGGTTTTTATGGTAGCTGAGTTAACAATTTTTTTTTTTTAAGTTGAGATATGAGAAAATATATCCTCAACCGAATTCAATTAAAATAGGTCCTCGCTTTTGCTTTTGGGCTGTACAGACAAACACAAAGCACTTTTGTAGATTCAGAGGGATTCAAAATATATATATGATACATGAAAGCGCTTACTAAATACGAGTACATTGTACATTGGGTTAGGAATGCGGTAGGTATCCGTCAAAAAGTGAAAGCATGGACGCCGAGCTTAGGAAAGGTTGTCATTGTTTATTTGGTTGCTCCCCCCCCCCCTTTTAATTTACTTGCAAACAGTATTTTTTTGTGTCTGTTGCTGAAGATGCGCACTGATTTACGAATTGTTCGTTAAATTTCAAAGGGTGGCCAGACTTCAAATTTAACATTCCATCGGGCGTATCAGGGAAATCCTGGATTTAGGTATTTTAGTTTAAAATATTATTTGCCGCTCAGGTTAAGTAACAAGACTGAAATGGGTAGGTCCTACTATGTTATTTACTCCAGATTTTATTGTGCTTTCAGTGTATTACTGTCAAAATTGTGTTTTAAAATTAAACTATTTTCTGTGGTATTTCTCATATAACTCCTACACTACCTAAAAGACCGAGCATCATTCGGTATTGACGCACAGGCATATATACTTTGTGTTTCCAAAATCGTTTCAGAATTTCAGCTTATTCTTTACAGCAAAACCAATGAAAAAGTTTATGTAAGCATATTTTCTAAAATGTTTAGTTTTCTAGCTAACTGCCATTTTGTGTTTTTAACAAAAACATTCATATGTTTTTAACGGTAAATGATATGGAGTTGAAATTTTACTTACTAAATGTCCAATTTGAGAAAAATAATCAACCGATTTCCTTCTCTCATTTTAAAATGACGGCTATTTAAACTTTTTAATATCAAATATTAATAAAACCGTTCATTTTACAAAATATTTACAAAGAGAACTATTGTAGAAAAACTACAAAGAAAAATATTCCTCTTTTAACTACAAATATATTTTTTAAAATTATTATTATTCTTTCGGGAACTAAAAGGATAACTGAGTTATCGACAAAAACTGAAAACATTAATTATTGGTAATTGTCTACAACGAAGGACAACTGGAGTTATTGACACAACCAATAATAACATGTAACAACTATTTATTGTCTCTTGTAAATATTTGGTTTAATTAACGTTTTTGAGATATTCGACGTTAAAATGTTTAAATACAATGAGTAAAGAAATTGGTTAATTATTTTTCTCAAATTGGGTTTTATAACACTAAGCAGCATGCAACATTTCAAATGTATATCATTTATGGATTAAAAAAAATTAATTAATTTGTTAAAAACACAAAATGGCGGGTAGACAGAAAACCGAGAATTTTAGGAAATATGTTCAAATAAACTTTTTCATCGGGTTTTGTTACAAGGAATACCCTTTTGGAACGATTTTTGGAAACATCCTTGTATATATTTATTTTTTGTATTTAAAAGAAACATTTGTTTTTTTAGTTCCAAAGATTGTAATACTAATTTAATTCATCAAAATAAATTAATACTCCAAGACGAATGAGAATAAAATTAATTGAGAATCAACAACAAAACAGCAAAAATAATACTGTAGATTGTATTTTATTTATCGAGGTTTCTGAGAAAAATATTAAACACGGAATGTTTCTATCCGTCACAATTCAATACAAAATGTTTTGTTGACGCTCAGAAAGGCTGATTTTTTTTAAAAGTCAACGACGTGGATGATCTAATCACTCTCTCCCACCTGTAAACAACAGATTAACATTCTTCCTTTAACAGGATTTCATTTATCGGAGCTTTTGAGTAAATGTATTTTATGTTTATTTTAACACTTTAGCGTAATCAATATAAGTGGGATTATTTATATTGTAAATAAAAGCTACGTTCATTCAAGCGAAGAAAGACCATAACAAATCAATATGAAATCAATAACCGCCTAAATGTTATTGTCCTTAGAATCAAGACAACCAAAAACAACATCTTCACATTATTCGTTTATCAGTATTTGATTTATCGGAGCTTCTGAGTGGAAAAATACTTACATTTAACAACACTTTAGCGTTAATCTAAGTAGGAATTTTTTTTAATTGTAAATAAAAGCTACGTTCAGCCAAAACAAGAAACAGACTATGACAATTAAAATAACTGAATATGAAATATTTTATTGACCGAACGAAGGGCCGATTTTTAAGTCAACAATATGACTTAACCGCCTAAATTAGTTTTCCTAGTCAAGAAAAGAATTTAATCGCTTTGTCGCAACTATAAACAAATTTACACTTCTCGTTTAACAATATAGTATTTGATTTATCGGAGCTTCTCAGTAAATTTAATTTGCACTTGGAAAAAAAAAATTGTCTTTGTTAACACTTTAGCGTTAACAATCTAAGTAGGATTTTTTCTTAAATTGTAAATAAAAGATAAGTTCAGTCAAGAGAAGAAAGAAACCATAACAATTCAAATGAAATGTTTTGTTGACGATCAGAAGGGCAGTTTTTAAAAGTCAACGATGTGATTTAACGGCCTAAATGAGCTTTCCTAGAGTCGAGACGTTATTTAGTCGTTTCAAACAGCAGATTCAGATTCCTCTTTTAATAGTATTTGATTTATCGGAGCTTCTAAATAAATGTATTTTACACGTGGGTAAATACTTACGTTTTTTAACATTTGAGCGTAATCAAATTAAGTGGGAATTTGATTAAATTGTAATTAAAACCGACGTTCAATCAAGAGAAGAAAGAGATAATAATAACTGAATATGAAATATTTTGTTGACACTCATAAAAATCTATTAGTTAAAGGCAACTATGAAATTATTTACCGCCTAAGTGAGTCGAGAAGAAGCGAAAATAATAGATTCACTGTATATTACACCCAAAACCCATCGGCTCCATATCAACATAAAATGTACAAACACATAATTACTGGTTTGATTCAATTAACCTATAATTGCATATTCTTTGCATCTTGACGATCTACATTCTACATAATTATACCAAGATCAACATATTAAACAATCGAAAAGATAAAAAAAGACGAAGAGAAATACATGTCACAATATCGATATCACTAAAAACACTGCTCTAGTTGAACACATCCGCGTGAACAAGAATGCAATTCACTGCTTACTGCTGACTATGACTTAAGTTTGTAACCGTTACCACCGCGTCGGTCCGTCCTTCGTGCTACTTTCACAATGCCTCTCAATAAATAAAACAAAAATACATATTTCCACTCTCAATTATTCAGTTATATACAAACTCACATTAATGATGATGACGACTATGTTGTTGAAACGTCGTCTCATAAGAAAAGTTTCTATTACGAAAAGCTTGTTTTTTTGTTTGTTTTTTTTAATATAAAAATGTTGTAAGAAAAGTGTCAATTATTATTATTAATTTAAAATATACGAGTGTTTGTCGATTGTCTTAATTTTGTGAGTTTTTACAATTCAGTTGATCACATTTAAAGAATGAACTAACACGTTGGTTAAAATGCGTAAACATCTAATCAACACGCGTCTAACACACTTGACCTTTACACGTACTTCGTTCATGGTTTTCTTGTTGTCATCATCGTCTTATAAAAAAAGTAAGAAATAACGTAAAAAAAAAAAAATTCCTATCCCTCGGTGATCTAATAGCGTCAGGGTCGCAAAAGAATGGTCAGGAGAGACCCGAAAGGAAAGAGGTGTAGATCCCACTAGGGCCTCGGGATTGCCATGCCCGTACTGAAACACAGTTTTCCAGAACATAAAATACTGGATTTGGAATAATTTTTGTCTACCGTTAGAGGTGTATTTTCAACATATATCTACGAGTAAAATAAAGTAATATTTTGAAGTATTTACTGTAAGACCAAAACGCAAAATTTCAATTTTATCATAACGATTTAATCAAATGTAGCATTTATAACCCCAAATTAAATATCTTGTTACCACCTCTTAAGAAAATGTCGGTTCAAAAGTTGGACAAAAAGTGAACCATTCTTAGAAAATCGAAGCAATGAAGGTGCAAAGTATCTCCTTTTTTTACAATTTACTACCGTAAGAGGATTTTATTTCACTTGCTGTTTGGCGCATTTGTTTGCGTCATAAACGTTCACAATACACCAAAATTGATCGATTTTGAACTATTCACTTTTAAGAATCTCGTGAGCTATTCATTTTTGGAGAGATGATGATCTCGGGTTTAGTGTTTTAAAAACTACATTTCATCAAAATCTTTAGAGTCGATTTGAAGAATTTTTTCGATGATTTGCAAGTACCCTCAAACGTTGGGGAGGAGGGAGACTCAAGCTATGACCAAAATTCGCCCACATACTAAATTTTATTTACACTGCACGGACGAGAGTCATCGTTTAAAAAAAAAAACTTTTTTTTTTTTAATGAGGTCAATTCTGGGAAAAACTCGACGATTGATCCATCCTATCTATTGTTTTGACATTTGAAATATAATAGCGCACATAAATTAATCCGATTACGAATTAATACTGTATATCAAAATTTGGACGTATCTACCACCACATAACACAAAACTGGATTTCTCAAAACGGAGTGTAACGATTTTGTAACAAATAATCCAATGAAACTCTTAAAGTCATCAAAAAATCCTATATAGATTTGTATTACAATACTAAAAATATTAACAAACGAAATGAGGCATACGTGCATACGTGCACACGTGTATCAAAGAGAGAATTAAAGGCCTGCTATGTCTTCGCAAAACTTATATTAAAACAACAAAAAATCCTCAATACGTTTAGAATTCTAGTTATCGAATAGTCCCAATAACTTAAATAAGAGGGTCAAGCATGTGCTAAAACCACACGACTGTAGGAATATAGGGACAGATATATTTATAAAATCAAAATCTTTTAAGTGGTAGTTTAAATTGTACGGACACGCCCGTGAAGTTATAATGTTCCTTGCTTTTACCTACGGACCCTAATAAAGAAAAATAAGGCAATCCATCTTTTAATGGCTATTGAATTGTTTGTCTCACTTAAGTTGTATTCGTCATACGAAAAACATACATGATTTCGCACAGCAATTTAATTTCAAATCCGAATTTTTTTTCTTTCAGATTTGTAGGTTAAAGAGCCCGGGGGAAGATTTCTGACTTTAAATTTGTCCTAACGCCGACAAATAAACATACATATTCATAATCGTAGTAACTTCGAGTTTTATTTGATACCCCGAATATTTAAAAAAAAAAACAAAAATAAAAAACAAATATCAACTTGATAGTTTTTCCCCCTTAACCAATCCAAGGTAATTGTTTGTGTTAATGCTATATTTTTCCTCTATGTGTAACAATAAAAAGAATATAAATCTAAACTTTGAAATATATAGGATTTACCGTCTTGCCTGTGTAGACGAGTTACAGAATTAAGTTCGGATTGCGAGTGAATTACTTTGGTCTTTGGTTTTAACTACGGATCTTAAACATTACTGTTTAGTATTGTAATTAGTATAAAAAAACTAAAATGAATTGCGACCGCCGATTTTATACAGATTACAATCTATACCTAAAGAACAAGTTTATGACGCGAGCTAAATGAATTAGGATCAATTTACCAAGTTCACTAGAAACGACTTCCGACTGTGAACAAGACAACGCTCCACCAATTATCAATTACCTACAAATGTTGTTTATTCGATAAATACAGTAATTTATAATTCCATTAAAACTTTCTTGTTCACGATGTACGGAACACAACGGGTCCAGGTGATTAACGGTCCCCTGTCAACAAAATTTCATCAAAATTGCTTCTAGGAAATAAGTCTCTTAATTGGGATCGCCGAAAGTCATTTCTGTTTGTTTCAATGTTATTGTCAAACTCAAATTGTCTAGAAAGGAGAAGAGTATATCTTGTATGGATGAAATCGAAACCATTTTGTCTCAAGAAAAAATGTTTTTGTGTCGTGGCTTTAATAAACCAGCGCCAACAGAAGCCATTTTTATTCAGCAATTTTATGTGTAACTTATTCAGTCATATTTTGCTGTCAGAAGCTTATTTTGTCGCTAGTGATGAAAGAAAAAAATGCGTTTTCAAAAACAATTTAGTTGGCCTGGATCTCTTGAGTGTGGGTAAAGAAATTAAAAAAGAAAAACAAATTCAGCACGAGTGAATCAAAATTTCATTTAATTAAATGCTAATTCCCGATCACGTCCTTTTCCCACTATAAAGCAAATTTTGTCGTTTATTTATCCTTGTTCTTTAAAGGTGACTTCTCGGTCATCATCGCCTAATAAAAAAAAAGAACATAAAATAAAGACGCATAGACCTCGAATAATCTATGTAACGTCAGGGTCAGAAAAGAATAAGAGTTGGTCAAGAAAGACCTGATAAGAAATACGAAAGATAGGGATCAACCCAAGACAACGTGAAAAAATGTACATCCAGGTAGGTTACTTCGGGATTGTCACGCCCGTACTCGCTATAATTAGCCCCTGAGGGTAAATTTGTACCTAACCTTACCTTTAAGCTAATTGAAAATAAAATAAAATTCTGGAAACAAATTAAGACGACCACATTAGTCATTTAACTACTTCTCAAGTGTAGTTTTAATATGGTTAGACAAATATAGTATTGAGAGTCAAAATCTGCTTTACAGTAAGAGGATGTCCGCGTACAATTAGTATGAAATCAGTGCATGTTAGTTACACAACAAATTTTTAAAAGGTATTCTCAAATTTTTAGATTATTATTTTTCAAAAAAAAAAATAGCACGTACAAAAAGAATGGTTAAACAGTTGTCAAGAAAAGACGAAGAAACGAATATTTATAAAAAATTATAAAACAGCGTGAAAATGATCAAAAACCGTCACAAATTTCCTTTCATCCATTACTAGAAGTTTAAATATTTCCTAGTATATCCTATTAGTTCTTACAGACCTGGTAATAATTTAAAGACTCTATGCGTCCAAAAAAAAAACCACTTAAAAACAAAATCAATAAACTGCTTCCTAGAAAGAGATTTTATATTTTTAAAAAACACTTTATTTGCACTCAAAGTAACACAGTACTTTCTCTTCTATAAATACTCGATGTCCTAACATATCTAAATATAGTCTACAATACAATAAACACCTGAACAACACTTTACAACTATCTGCAACGGAAGGTAACAAGGTACTGGCCGTTGTTGATGAGTTTCCACGGTGACAGGCAACTTCGTGCTAATTATCAAACAAGTTTTTCTTACATTAAGATGGTCCAATAGCGTTCAGGAAATCCCCGCCCAGTCACGTTCAAAATATAATCTATTCCTCGAGGAAACCATGAAATGGCATTGATCCTCATTGAAGTAAATAACACTTTCTTGTTCACTGTACGCACGCAAGCGCTCTAATCATCGAAATTTAAGTCAGATTTTTTTCAAATTTTGTAGAAGCTCAGTATTAAACTGTTGGACGAGATCGTCGAACATAATAATTGGTCCGTAAATTTCAAAATGGCGGACAACTATAATTGTCCCCCAAAAATTAAAATTTGCACCCAATGATGCCCAGACGTGTTTTCTATTATAAAAAATAAGAAAATTATAGGAAATTGGTCGATAATTTCAAAATGGTGGCCGATTATAATTTTTTCTCACTTTGTGCAGCTTTAGAATCTGCACTCAATGATGTTCAAAAGAGTTTTTTATGATAAAAATTAAAAATTATTGAAAATTTTGTCGATAAATTTCCAAATGGCGGCCTATTATAAATTTACACCTACAAAATCTCACTTTCTACAGCAATAAAATTTGCACTCAATGATTCCTAAACGTGTTTTCTATGATAAAAATAAGAAAATTTTGAAATGTTGGCAGATTAGATTTTTTTGTCACAAAAATTATCTAACTTTGTGCAGTTTTAAAATCTGCACCAAATGATCACCAAACCGGTTTGTAATGATAAAAAATAAGAGAATTATACTCTTGTTCTCTTCCTGACCTTGACACCATTAGTTTATTCGAGAGCAAAGAATGTTTGCTTTGTTTTTTTTTTCTTTTTCTTATAAGAAGATGATGACCAAGAGGTATTTCACTTCAAACAACAAGAAAAACAAAAGACTAAAAAACAAAACTCTCAAAATCACAACCTTAAATTTAAATAAATCAGAAATAATATTTCTAGTAATCGGCATTTTAGATGGCCTACTTGTAAATTTAGCACATAAACCTATCTAGCTTTTATTATGCCTTGAATGTGGTTAGAAAAACTGTCCGAAAATGGTAGTCGTATGAAACAGTTTTCAGTATGGTTCCTTCATGTCTAGGACTTACATAACCTCGTAAAAAAGAAGCAATCTGATAAGTCGAGGTCTGTAAACTATCAACTACTAAAAAAAATATAACAAACTCATGTCCTAAAATCTCATCGTATTAGCCTCATAACAATATCGTGAAAACCAAAGTACAAATACGAGTTGTTCAAGTTACGTAAAATTTATGTACCTTTAATTTTGGTATGTTCCACCGACTAACTATGAGATTCATAACAATATCATGAAAACCAAAGTACACATACAAGTTGTTTAAGTTACGTAAAATTTCTGTACCTTTTTGGTATGTTCCACCGATTAATTATCAGCTTCATAAGAATATTGTGAAAGCCGAAGTACAAATAAGAGTTGTTCAAGTTATGTACAATTTCTGTATTTTTAATTTTAGTAAGTCTTTCCGATTAATTTAGTATCATGCAATAATGGTGCTTGGTTTTGTTTGAGATTGTGGGATTCAAATTCTACCTATGTATTATATATAAGGTGTTTCAAAAATATGTGTCCTAACTTCGGGAAGTGATTTATGACATCAAAATAAAGAAAAGAGTGTACATAAACATACCTCCAAAAACACTTCATTATCCGTCTGTAAGCCATTTTATGATTTTTTTAATTTTTTTATTATGATACCTTTAAGATTGTTAAGATTTCAAGTTAATATTTGGTATACATTTTTCATGCAGAGTTTTATCAGTATACCATGAATCAAAACTTTATCTTGCAAATTGTCAAAATAGCGGAAATTTGACATTTTAAATATTATATTCTCTAAAACCACTACCTTTACAAAAAAAATTAAATGGCCGCCATTTAGACAATGTATAAGATAAAGGTTTTGATTCTTGGTATACTGTTAAAACATAGTATGAAAAATGTGTATACCAAATTTAAACTCGAAAACTTAATAATTTTTAGTTATCGATAATTTTTGAAAAAACACAAAATACCCAAAGCGTTTTTGGACATATTTTTATAACAACTTTGATTCTTTATTTTGATGCTATGGATCACTTTCTGAAGTTAGGACACATATTTCTGAAACACCCTGTATATACTAGATGACAATCATAACAAGTACCTGGCCTATCTCTGATAGTCTGAATATATATATATACCAGGCATTACAAAAGTATTGGACTCCTTCCGTAACTTTTAGACAACGGAAAGTAAAAAGATGAAACTTTGGGAATGTCTTTGGATAATTAATAACTACTTTCACAAATTTTCAACACCACCACCCTCCTCCCGGGCTGGGGGAGGGGTGGGAAGTAAACATAGGGCTAGTGAAACATAATTTTTTTGTCCCTAAACCAAAAACATTTTGATACCAAGGAAAGGTAGGTATGACAACCCTATCAAAAATGTTTTTTTAGTTTCAATCCAAGATGGTGGCAAATATGATTCACATATTATTATTTGGCTTTTAGGAATAATTTTCATATTTTCAAATATAAACCATAGTTTTTATTAACACACAATTTTGCACATCAATTGAGCCATAAACTTTCACATTTCATCATAATTTGAATGAAATCTCTTTGACGGAAAGACATCTTGGTTTATTTTCATTATTTTACCAATAATTACCTAACAGTATTTTTGGAGACATGGTGACCGATTTTTTTTGGGGGTCCTTACAGACTACTTTAGAAAAATTTTAACAACATTATTACAACAGATTTTGAAAAAATTAACGTGTAGTGTTTTTTATCTTATAACAGGTACATCTAACTTGAGTTACAGGGGAAAAAATGAAAATTTGATTTTGATAGATTTTCCATCAATATTAGTCCAAGCGTTTCAGATACAACTCAATGTACAATTAGACATCCTTGTAAAAATCACTTCTTAGGAGTCAAGGGGCCTCAAAACAGATTTATCAGTTAAATAAATGATATATTTATGTGATAAAGAAAAATTAATAAATGTCGACTTTAATACTTATCATTTAAATATAATAAATAAATGTTACACAAAATTTATCACTTGTAGGCAATTTGTATGGACAGAAACAAATAAAAATATTCTTTACTTGGCCAACAGCTCCCACTCACACAACTTCTATCAGCTACTTGCCTTTGAAGAGTCTCACAGTTATTAGTTTTTAAATGTAAATTTGTTTAGAGCTTGCTAGCATGGAACACTACCTAGTTTATAAATCTGGTCTCCCTTCACCTAGCTTGTGATGGATCCCTCCCCACTGACAAGTCGTTAAAATCTAAATTCCCTTCGCATCTAGAAGAGCAGAAAGCTATCATGGTATTTAATACAACTTCTAGTTATTCGGCCCAGGTGAACCACATGGAAATAAACTTGTCCTAAACATATTTGATTATAATTTATTAAATCTTTAAAGTTTTTAAAGAATGGGAACAAATTTCATCATAGTTTACTGTCAATTGTACTCAAACTGTACATTCTTTTACTTGTTTTTGGCAGATTGGTGTGTACATACAGAAGAAGAAGAATATGAAATATATAATATGGGACAGAACTGTTAATGCATGACAGTGCACATTTTTCACTCATTAAAAGTATAATCCAGTCCAGTATAAAATTAAATGGAATTAATACTGGTCAAAGACCTCAAATGTCACATGAAAATAAGAAAATTTGACCAAAATTGATACAACTGGTGTTTATAAATTTGACTTTTTTTTTTTTAATATTTCCATATATTCTTTTTTGGTTTATTACAAATAATTGCATGGACAATATGTTTTGGGAAATGGTAATAAATATGTTTTGTTTCAACCCATAGAAGGCTTCATTTGAGAAAAGTATTATTAAAATCATTCTACCAGATTAGCCCCTCAACTATTATAAATGAAATCTAATATATATTGCACAAAATTTCTCACTTGAACACATTCTGAGAAACATAAAACCAATTTTGAGATAATTTGACACTCGGTAGACCAGAACACTACCATCTTCCTAAATTGAGATGGCACTCACTCATGTTGGCCACATGGTATCACACTTGTTCATGTTTTAAAAAGTTTGTTAATACAACCTCTATTGCTTTCCTTCGTGTTGGTAACTTGGTCTCTAAGAAACAGATACTTTTTTTTTTATATTTATAGTCTCCACTTGTTTCAGTTGTGTTTCAAACTCATTGTAATTGATTGAAATAGATTAGATATATTAATAAGACTTACCGTCACAATAGTCTATTTTTGTCTGTAGTTATATCTAATTATTAATCAGTAGTCGGAATGGCGAAAACAAATAAGATTGAAATAGAGTTTTTAATAATGAATTTAGGATTACAGTTCAAGGTTTGTTATAGTTTTTTTTTTCCAATTACTACTGAAATGAAATTTTATTTTACTTTTGATCTGACACACTGGTTTGAAATGTTAATATTCATAGTTAACAAAAAAATTAATAAAGTAAGCTGATTTTTTTTAGATTAGGAGTTATATAAACATCTACATATCCTTTTTTTAGTTTTTCACTGATAACTCTCAAACCAATCTTTTTGAAAGTTGGGGACAAATATATTTTGTTTGAGACCTTTGCGGGTACATTTGAGCAAAATTTGATTAAGTATATTTTGAGTACAGTTTTTTTTTTATATGGCAGGTAACCACTAATCTCTAGTTACACCAACTATACTTTATGTCCATAATTAGGTGCCAAATAAACAAAATATACCATATCATTTTTCAGTCAGTGATTCCCAACCTAGCTGATGCCCCAAGTAATATCATTAATTCTGTAAGAGGAAAATCATCTAAATGATACAATCCCAAGACTGGTTCTAATAAGAATATGAACTGTTGCAACTAACAAAAGTACAAGTTTATTAGGACGGTATACTATTACATTCTGTAATCTCATAAATGTAAATAGAATAATAACTCACAGAGTTTACAAAATATAAATTTTACATTTGAACAAATAATGGAGTGATAGAATTTATGTTGCTACACAGATTATTTCAGAACAATTATCCAGCAATAATTTAAACTAATATAACTTTAAAAACCAAAAGAAGGAGCAACTACAATCTGTGGATAATAATAATTGATAATGTGCTTATCAACACTTCATAGGATTAGTGTTACTCACTATGACACAAATTTCACATTAAGACTGCTTTTCTTGACACAAATTTCACATTAAGACTGCTTTCTTGACACAAATTTCATATTAAGACTGCTTTTCTTGACACAAGTTACACATTAAGACTGCTTTCTTATAAACTGATAAAAGAAGATACTAAACATGACTGCATCAAAACATAATTTCCTATCAACATTATTTTTATTTGGTTTATTACCTTTTACCTACTCAGTATTTAAATTATAAATGTACAAATTATGAGAAATATTAAAATATCAATATTTTAATTACATAAATAACTATTTGTTGTACATTAAATACACAGTGTTAATAAAATTTTTAAAATGGGTCTCCTAATGTTGTGAGGTGATTTAAGGCATCAAAACAAAGAAAAAGTTCTAATAAAGATAAATCCGAAATTGTTTCGATATCCGTCTGTTGGTCATATAGGGTATTTTCGAAAAATAGTGATAACTTTAGAAATTACTAAGATTTCGAGTTTAAATTTGTTGGACAATTTTTGTATGCTACGTTTTACCAGTACATATTAATTAAAAAAAAATTGTATCACAATAATCTCTCTTTATATTTAGAGTATTTAGAGATATTTAGAGTAAAGAACTAAAATGACTAGTTAAGCTTGGTGTATCATTATGTACTTGTTTCAGATGACTCAACTGGAAGGCTTAATAAAAGAAATATTAAAAAGAACTTTTTGTGGTTTAAGAAAATGAAGAATCAATCTATATGTAAGTTAATCCAAGGGCAACAGACCATGGTTTTCATAAGGACCTTCTCCCAACCCAACTTTAATGAATTGACTATATTTTTCACACATCCAGATCAATACCAAGGCATTGCAAGACCTATAACTATTTTTATCGCAGGGGCAAGAATTGGTCATATTACACATTACCTCCACTGATTCAACCTTAGTAACTCCACAATCGGCCAGGTTTATCTTCTGAAGGAAGAAATTTTGGAGCATATCCTGTTCATATGCAAAACAGAAAATGCTATGAGGGAACCCTTGAGAGCCTTAGTAGGCCCAGATGGAATCCTGGAAGATGTGCTATGAAAACAATGACATGGGCACTGGTAGCGGTGACAAATTATGGAAGTCAGGCCATTGGAATTGCATGGTAGTTTAGATTAGGCGCCCTTTCGTTACGATAAAACATACCTTTTCAGCTTTTCTGGCAAATATGAAATCCTCATCAATCTAAATTTATATAAAAGTCTGAAAGTTTCCAGTAGACCAATAATATTTTTTTCTATTATGTAGCTGATACCTGTTTTTACACAACATCCATATTGGAAAATTTCAGTAAACTTTTATTAGTATTTGAATTTAATTGGAATTAAAATGTTTTAATTCATATATGTTTGGTAAAGTATTATATTAATTTGCGGAAACTTAATAAATCTCTTGCCCAAAACATATATCAAAATGAAATAAAATATTGTTAAAGAAATGAATGTTAGGCCCATTATATCAAATAAGAAAACAAATTTAGTAACAGTACAAACTATTTTATTCCATTACAATTAAAAAGAACTGGAACTTGTTCTGTGCAGGAGAAACCTAACATACATCAATTTAATATTATTGATCAGTGATTTAGTATAATTATTATATTTGATAAATTTGATCATTTATGATTAATTACATCAGAATTTGTCAGAACAAAAATGTTTATTTGGAAATAATTTTAAACATCAGTTTAGTAGCTAACAACCATTTATTTTGTGACACCCACCTCCCAGTAAAATTTCAGGAGGGTCAGCTGACTCCCCAGTTCCACTGCCCAAGGAGAAATAAATGAGATTTTACTAGGAGTGGATGAAATGGGGCTTCATCTATATCCTGTGTATAACACAAATAATGGGGAACAAACAAAAATCCCAAATTCATTGGCTGTGTGACACTATTTAAATGATGGTGAGTTTGCTATCAATGAAAGGTATGACACCAACAACCAACTTCTGTTCTGCATTGCTCTCACCCACTCAAACCACAACTCATACGATCTCCATGTCAGCGCCAATTGGGAAACATGATTTAGATAGCAAAAATCCCAAGGATGGCTGTTAGCTAAACTAAAATATGATACTGTTAAGAACTTTTTTTGCTTATCAGTAGTATAAACAGATGGGAGTTCTAGTTATAGTACTCGGAATCATTCATAAGCTTACAAACAAAATAGCATTGTCTTAAAAGACTTTTTATAACACAATGGTCATTGAGAATCAATTTGTTGATAGTATTAAGATTCAAATTCACTGACATTATTAAATCGTTGTGTAAATTATATTTTAAAATCCAGTAATTTTGGAGAATGATCCAAAGCTCGAGGGCTAAAAAATAAGTAGATCATTTTGCATTTGATTTTCAAGATGTGCTACAAATAAATATTCTATAAACAGTGAAATAATTTTCAAAATTATTGGAGTACTAATTAAGAAAACCTGATACAGGAGTACCAATTAATACTGGTTTTGATATTACAAGGTACCAAGAATATTGCTGCTTGACAATTACTGTATAGAACTGCTGCCTCGACAATCTCAGATACAACGAAGCTAAGCTGTCTGAGAATCACTCAGCTAGCCTTTGAAAATAAAAAAGGTTATGAAAATGTAGACACATTTTGATGAAATCGGTCATGAAACATGGCCGTAATATGTAACAAAATAAAGTGAATTGGATCCTAACAGATATTTTTAAACCACATGTTATATATATTTGTCAACAAATTAAAAATAGTTTCAAAGCAATAAAACAAATGATTGACCCCTTTGTCGAATGCACTTCTTAGTTTCTTTCAAATACCTCAGATGAAAAGCAATTATAATAAATAATTCAATAACTATCATAGACACTCATACATAAAAACCAAATCTTAAACAAACAAAAAGTTCTTTCCCATCTCCCCAAAAATGCTGACTTGGGAATTATTGCTCAAAAAGTGAAAATGAACCATAAACATCGTCTTTAAGGTCAAACATCTCAAAATGGGCCCAAGCGATATAAACAAATTTTGGTGAAATTAAACATATGTATAGCCTAAACCAATGTGTCACACTGCGAGTAAATTAGAAAAACTAAAATAAACCCTGATTGGCGTATAATGGTTCAGTGCATCAAACATCTTAAATGTATAAGGTAAAAAAATATGTCCAATAACAAAAGGCAGAATATGCCCAAGAATCAGATAGAGAATATGCCCAAGAATCTGAATATATATATATATATATATATATATATATATATATATATAATCTGAGGAGTTGAACTTATTTCAGACAAAATTATGAAATATGACGCAATGTAAATAACTGAATTCACCTTTGGTCTTTCAATCATCAGCTAATCAGTTGGTACAACCCACGTGTACTTCAACAAATATGTTTATCTGTTTAGGCCTGCAAAGCAGAAATAGGTTGTTTTTTTTTTGTCTGCATACATGACCTTTTAGCTTGCAAAATTGTAGGCCTATTCCTTTTATTTTAATGTGATAAATATAACCTATGAACTATAAAACTTAAGCAATAAGTCCGATTAAACACTCAGTTATTATCGATTAATTGTTTTCTCTTAAAACAAAGCCCAGACGTATTGTGCATGTCTATTCGGCAGAAACGTAGGCAATCCATTAACATAGAAACTTAAAATTTTGAATAATTGAGCATATGTCAAAAATGAACTATCTCCTTTTTAAACAATGGAATGATCTTGGCTACTATAAGGCAATCTGGAAAGTAACCAAATTCCAAGCACTTTTCAAATAGTTAAAGTAGTGGTTTTTTTATGTATAGTATAGTTTGTTTTACTAAATGATTTGAAATCCAGTAAACATCCGCAATTTTTGAGTTAGAGAGTGTTGGGACGATTTTAACAAGGTCTTTTTCACAACCCTCCTCCAAGGAAAGTGACAAGCTTGACTGTTCATTGTTGAACATATTTCATTAGGAGTTGACTTGCATTTAGGTATTTTTGATATCACCGACTGAATCAAGAAAATAATTATTAAGAGTCTCAGAGTCAAGAGCTATTGAGTTATATTTTTTATTGGAATTTCCTGCTTCCCCAGATATGAGTGCCCAGAGGCTGCCTTACACTTATTCGGGGCCCGTCAATGTAATTAGCATAAAGTTATTATTAAATTTTACCATTTCCTTTCTATAATACCTTTTACTTCATAAGTATTTATTTTCATAGGCATCATTAACTGAATCAGCAGTGCTCCTATTAGGCCTATCCTTATAAACATTAAACTTAGCTTTTCCTTAATTTCTTTGAGATTTTCATTGTACCAGATAATTTTTTTAGTTGGTCTACCAGATTTTTTGTTTTTAAAAGTGAACACATGTATTAGTATTCTAAGTATTTGTTCTAAAATACAACAACAAACTGTAGTTCTAAATCAGTTTCACTATGAAAATTACCAGACATCCCCAATTGACACTCTTAAACAAGTCAATAAACTTTTCAACTTCTACATCATTTTGTGATCTACATTTTGACTTCTTTATTTTATTATGTTTGTTAAATTTAAATAAGTTTTTTTTTTTTTTAAAGTATCATCAACACTACAAACTCATGATCAGATATATTGGCAAGATCAGTTGATGTTAAATATAGGTTTTGAGGCTAGTTGACAATAATATTATTAAGACATGCTCTAGACCTAGTAGGACTAAAGTTTGTACAATGAAGGTTGATTATTTCAAAACACTCAAACAATTATTACCTTTTTTATCATCCATAAGAATATCAACATTTATATCCGTAAAGATGATTATGCTTGAATTTGATTTAAGCAACCTCCTCACAACATTTTCAAGTTTCAGATCAAATACATAAAGATCTCCATGAGGAGATCTGTACAAACTAATTAAAATACATTTTGTATCAATTTTTATGGCTGTAATTTCAAATATAAATTCCTCGACAATATCACCAAAATCAATTGCCTCAAACATAATTCCTTCCTAAACAAAAATGCCAACCATCATGAATGCACATACAAATTAATCAGATCTAACCTCAACCAATGCTCACATACACACAAAAAAAAATCTATTTTCCTAAGCATACAAAGGTGTTCAACTAAAAGTATTTTGTTTCTTATACATTGCACATTAATGTGCATGATGCTATAAGTGTCATCTATAAAACTAGTGTTTTCCATGTTATTGGAATCAAAGTCCCCTCCACCGATTCCATTACAAAATGGTGCGAGTTATTTGAAAATGAGCGCAGTACAATTGAGGATGATTGTAGGCAAGGAAGGCTATATACTTCGATCACGGATGGCAGTGTCCAACAATATATTCTTGCAAACAGAAGAATCACGGAGGATGAAATCACAACTGAGATGAATATTTCTCAGGGCAGTTTAAAAAAATATGTGCTTGTTCGGTGTCTTACTTACTCACTGCAGAACACAAAGAGAAGCATTTTCAATCCGCTCTGCAGTTCTTGCTGCATTATGACAATGAAGGCTATGAATTTTTGACAGAATTGTGACTGGAAATGAAAGCTGTGTCCATCATTTCCCTCCTGAAACAAAACGAACTTTACACGAATGGAGATATGGTCAATCTCAAAAAAAGTTTCAATAGGTTCCATCAGCAGGGATTGTGATATTGGTTCTTTATTTGAACAATCAAGGTGTAGTGCATACTGAGTTCATATCAAGGAGAACAACAATTAATGCAGCTGCTTACTATGAAACCTTGAACAAACTAAGAAAAGCAACTGAAAGCCGATGCCCAGGAAAACTGTCAAAAGGTGTTGTGGTTCTCAATGACAATGAAACCCTTCATTCTGCTCATATCACAAGAGGCCTCATAAGACAAAAGTTCAAATGGGAAGAGTGGTAACATCTTCAGTATAGTCCAGACCTTGCGCCTTGTAATTTCCATGTGTTTGGTCTAATTATCCAATTAAAGAAACTCTTCCCAAAACAGTGATTCATAATAAAAAATTGATAATGCAGTAAGAGGAGTTGAAAAACTAGTTATTCGATATGATAAATGTCCGAATTGATATAGCAATTATGTAGAAAAATAGAGTTTTATTTGTAGTTTCAGAATAAAGAATTTTCCTTCATTTTTACAACTTTCATTTTTTTAGGCTAGTGTAATTTACTTTTTAACTGCCCCTCGTATAAGGTTGGCCTTAAAATTGTGCAAAAATGTATATACTATTTACCAATTTAAAAAATGTATGTTCTCCTTACTACCAAATGCAATATTATGATAGAAATTTTGTATCCAAAGACAATATTTTTGATTTTGTGTTTTGGGTTGAAATAGTAACCAACTTCAAATATTTCTTTCTTTGGTATTTTAATTATTTTAGATTCATTATACATTAAAATATAGTCAAAGTGTGTCACATTTATACAAAAATGGTGTTGTAAAAGCTTTCAAAACAATGTTTTAGAGATGAATATGATGGAAAATAAATAATTATTATGACTGGAATTTTATTACAAATGTGTATTTTTTGCCTAGTCAAGTGAAAATAAGGGAAGGGAGAGTATTTATATCACATTTTATATTTAACCATCAAAATACACCCTAACAGCATGGTCTATGATGTATTTGTAATATAGACCTTCAATTTGATTGTTACCTTTCTTGACTTTCAAACTAAATATTTTCTTTTGAATTACATAAGTAGAAATGTTTTTGGAATGTACATAAATTAGAAATTCTTTCTCTTTTTACTGTATGTAGGCTAAAACATTGTAGGCCTATGTATGTGTAATTTCAAAATTCTACACTGAATGGTTTGGGGTCCATTTTCTGCTGAACAGGCAGACACTGTTGTGAAACATAAACATTTCATTAAAGCCTTAAAATGATACAAACAGACACAAATATGGAAAAGAAAACCACATTTGTATTAAATTGTCTTCTTTCATCTATTACCAAAATAACCAAAAATAATATGTCACAATTTTAGAAAACTAAAACTAAATTCTTCATCACAACATGAATACGAACTTCTTCAAAACAACATGAATATGAACTCTTTTATTTTTCAACTAATTAGATTAATACAATGAGCCAGTTTACAAATTATCAGTCAAATGATAAAAAACTATTATGTTTGCGTCATTGGAAGTCACACGTAGATTGCCTTGTGAATGATGTCAATTTTATTACTTTCAGGAGCCTGATAGTTAACACACGCTTTTATAACAAAATAACTAAAGTCAAATGAGAAAGTTAAATTCAAACTTCTTATAAGGAAATGATAAACTTTCAACTTAAAGGTGAGGAACTTAAAACATTTAAGAATAATTTTAGACAATAAATTATTTGAAATCTGTCAATAACGTTCATTTGAACAAATTTTATAACAAATGTGAAAAAAAAAAAACCTTTCTTTTTTCTAATTTAGATGCTAATCTGATATAGATTCATTAGGATAAAAAATAAGAATTGGCAAATATTATAATTATACACTCATGCAAAAAATCAAAAATATTTGCTGAAATATAGCTATTTTAGATGATTATTATTTTATTTTTCTTAAGACCAATTTTTTACAATATATGGTTCATATTAATATATTTCTTTAGTACTCTATCCCAACTCCTAAATGTTCCTAAATTTCAAGGTTAGTTAAGTTAGTTTGAAGCATTAACTTCCATATTTAACAAAAGTTTAGATCTTTTCTTTCCATATTTTATAGAAGTTTGGACATGCTAAGTCAATGTGTATTGCGAATGTGTACACCCAATAAAAATAACTTCTTTCAAAACTATTAATTAGATATTGTTCAGAATTAGGATATAAATAAATATTGAGCTTGACTTGTTAGATAATATTAGATAGAAAAAAACTCGAACACAAGATTTCACCAAAATTACGTTTATTTAATCAAACATGTTTCAACAACAAAGTCACCTCAGTGATACATGAGCTACAATACCAAAACTATAACTCATGTATTGTAGCTCATGTATCACTGAGGATGGCAACTTTGTTGTTGAAACACGTTTCATTAAATAAGCGTAATTTTTGTGAGATTTTTTTTTTATCTAGGAATTAGGATAGTTTTAGTCAGAATTTAAATAAATAAAAATAATATAATGTTATATTAAAGATAGAATGGAGACCAACTGTTGCAAAAGACACAAGTGTAACAATAATTGTGATGAAATGGTTACCTTGCAAAGCCAGTTGTTAACGTCACCACCAAGAGAACTAGTTCACCCGACTAGTTTCCCACAATCTACACGGCAAAACCTGTCAACACTCACCCAACACTTACAGGCATCAATTCCCTGGCCTTAAACGGCTCTACATCGGCCAATCTCACAATACAAGACCCGCACACGCTACTGACCTCTGATTGGCCGACAGCTCACGTCGAGCATCTAAAAGTCCGCGGCCACAACAATGGCAATCAGTGACTAAAACTCCGAACCAACCTCACACACATCGCAAAGTCGAGATTGGTTCGCTTCTCGGGAAACTTAACAATGGACAGCTCATTGTCTAGATGCAAACCAATCCTAGGCAAGCTAAGATACAAGCTAGCAGAGCCAAAATTGTATAAGTACCCATTTCTCAGTGACCAAATCAACACTTGTCAACCAGGAGACCAACTGGCACCACACCTCCTCCGGGAGACCCAGCAGCAACAAACACTTGTCCACCTGGACACCTAAAAGACACATCTCAAGCAACTATCAAGAACACATCCCTTTTCAACACCTACACGCACTTCTCCTGACGCGAGACTACAGGGACCATCTCTCCCACGGCCTTCTTACGCAAGGCCAAGAGACCCCTCACTCACACACTTCACCGGGACCATCTCTCCCACGGTCTTCTTACGCAAGACCGAGAGACCCCTCAAAAATCTCACACCACACACCGAGAAGACAACTCTCAAGCTCCACCACACATTTTGCTGCCACCTGCCACATTCCAACAACTGTTAACCAATACACGTTTTGGATCATTTCTTGCAACATCTGACTCCTGCTCTAACTCCACAGAACAATGCCTTCTACAAGACTTACCCCGTGGCCTCCCGTAGGGGAAATTAAACGGAGAAATCCGGGCAACGGCAGCACTTGCTTCACCCTAGTCGCCTCCTGAAAAGGAAATTGTAGGTGTTTGGCGCCGGCGATGGTGGGTGAACGTCCATCATAGAGGCCAGATAACAGCCTATCTCTCCTCACCTAACTTAAGTCCAACTGGACCTTTTCAGGGCCTGCAACACTCCTAGGTTCCGTAATTCTTATCAACATTCCTCGCACAGAGTCGCAAATCCTTCCTCTTCCATAATCTACCAGTCACCTCCCGACTCAACTAAACCTACTTCAGGGCCAACTCCACGTTCCCTGCACCTCTCTTCCTCTCCTAACAACTTGATCCTACGTCACAGTCAACGTCACAAACAAGAGAGAGATATATATATATAAGCCCTTGGACAAAAAGGGACAGGAGTCTTTGGATCACAGGAGGAATCACTGCTCAAGAGGGATTCATAAGATAGCCATAATTGGTGAGTAAGAGAGAGAACCCGATAGTTCGAGATAGCAACATTGAAAGAACTTTGCAAGAAAGGTGAGCAAATCATTGTCTATTGAAAAGCTTGTAATTGTTCAATACGAAAAATAAACAGTAGAATCATAACAGTTGGAACTATTCAGGATTTATATATCATATTGTAGTTGATTGGATACAATTTAAAGATTAAGAGAGATAAGATCAAAATTGTGAAGATGTAAATATTTGTATTTATTGTGATTAATTAAATAATAAAATAGAAATATAATTAACTTCATCACTGTTTTAATTAGTATACCTAAAGAACCCAGGACTAGAAAGCCCGATACCCAACAAATGGTGCACCGGTCATGTTTTTAGTTTTTACTAAAAATATCAGATAAATACTAAAAATGTGTACTAAAAAGTTTGTTTTTTACTATTTTGAATTAGTTGAAGAATTAATACTATAGTTGAAAATGATTGTTGGGTTTTGTTAAATTCTTACCGGCTGCGGTGAATTTAGTATTTACTAAAAACTCTATTGCTTTCTTTTATTATTTGTAATTGTTTAATACGAAAAGTAAACAGTAGAGTCATAACAATTCGAACTATTCCAGACTCTAGTTGATTGGATACAATTTAGGAGAAATTAGATTAGGAGAGATAAGATCAAAATTTGTGAAGATATAAATAAATATATGTATTTATTGTGATTGTTTAAACAATAAAATAGAAAGATAATTATCCTCATCATTGAACCACTGTTAGTGTAACTAAAGAACCCAGGCCTAGAAAGGGCGATTCCTAACAATATTATAGATAAGTGGCAGGCCAGGTGGGCAGAACGTACCAATATAGAAAGCAGAATGAGAAAACTGATTCCTGACTTGAGAAATTGAATAAAGAAGAAACACGGAGAGGTGAATTATTGTTTTATGGAACAGTTAATAGGGCATGGGTTTTCCAATTACTATAGCCTACTCCCAGATTCAAGTTGGCAATCAGCCCAAATTGTTAGTATTGTGGGCTTGTTGATTCTGCAGAGTATACTTTGTTCATTTGCCATAGGTGGAAAATAATTAGGCACAAAATAAATACACCATTGTGGATGACAATGGATGCTACAATTATTGTAAATAATATATAGAAAAATATTAAAAAGTGGGAGTTAATAGTTATTAAAAAAATGGTGGTGCAAAAGGACAAGGATGTGAGAAAAGAGCAGAGACCCAATTCCATAACATAAATATATAGGTTGGTAGTCACTAATTTGATGTAATGCTTTGTGCAGTTCCAGGTTAGGGATGAAGTTGAGGAGAGGTACTAGTTGTTAAGAGCCTACAGAGTATCCATGAGGGTTTTCTCATAAAAAAAAACTATAAAAAATTGGTTGGGAGCCGAACAAGTATTTATACTACTCTCTTTCCTTCCTCTTAGTATCTCTTAAGAAAGGATGTTTATTCTAACATTGGGAAACAACATCTATGCCCCTCCATTTAACATTCCTGTCTTCTCCTACCTTCTTTTCGAAATGTTGAATAGAATATGGGCATTGTGCAATTGGAAAATACCAACTAAACACACAACAACTAGTGTGTGTATAAAAAAAATGTATGCCCAAACAAATTTCTTCTCTCTAATACTGCAGTCCTATTTTTCACTCACTGACACATTTTCATTCATATTACAAAAAAGCCTTACTCAAATATTACATCATTTACCCTACCTGGTTAATTCTTACTCATATATTCCCAGCCATCCTCTTTTATACTTAACGATTCAATGTTCAATTGTAAAAGAAATAAAAAAGATAAGATAAAATGTATGTTTGTACAAGAAGGCTAGAGTTAATTTGGGCGAGCTAAGATATTAGGTTTTTACTTGCTTGAAATTATTACGCATGGTTCAGATGTTGTGATCGGGTATCCTTGAATAGGATTTCAAGGTTGAAGTTGTTATTATTTTGATGTGTTTCATCAGTTATTATGCATAGAAAAACCAAACTTGGAGCGACACCAGACCATCACAGCAGATTCTGAATGTGCTAATCTTGGTAGGAGATAAAATCCTTTAACACTCCCCATTGTGCTTCTTTAAGATGGCTAATACTAGAAAACATTTTCTTACAAACTAAACTTTTATTATTTCGGTTTTCAAATATTTGTTACAATTCTCAACTTACCTCAGCTGTTTTCTCCTTTCCGCCAGCCCAAAAATGTCTTTATAGGAATTGTTATTAGTAAGTCCTGTGGAGAATCCATTTTTTGTTGCCAAAGGGAAAATGTCTCTATCTTCTTTCTTCTCTTCTTCTGAAATTTCCACATGACCAATTTCATCTTGTTCATCACCAACAATAAAGTTAACAGGTTTCTGTTCTCCAATATTACTTAAATGTTCCACTTCCATACTTGTCCCAACTGTATTGGATTGATCGCTATTTGATGGACTTCCTGTCAGGGAATCTGTAACATAAAACAAATTAAGTTTAAATATATTCAGTTAGATTATAAGTTGTGTATATATTTAGCCATAATATGTTTGTATCACTGAAATACTAGCAAAATAATATATAGCCATTACTGATTTTCAAAATGTCAAATTAAAAATATACCCATCCCTTTTTTAACCCTCTTTTTATATCCAATTTAGTTTGATTTATATATTTTTTACCGTGTTGGTAATCTATTACACAATCAGTTAACTTTTTTGTATTTATTTACAATATATTTTAACAAGCTTTGATTCTGTACAGCAAAAATAAGTTCATTGACATAGCTGTGAACTGATAAAATCCAAATCATTGACAATTTATACTTTTTTTTAAATATGTTTGTGTTGTATTTTTTTATTAAAAAGATGTACATTTTTCAGGCAATACAAATTATTTCAATTCTGTTTGCACAATTAAACTAGTCCTAAACAAAGTATCGTATCCCTTGGAAATAAAATTTTAAATCTGACCACATCATTACAAAAATGAAATAATTTTGGAAACGGTAAATAAATTGTGACTTCTGTTTTCACAACCACTTTTAGAGTAAAAAACGGACCTAAATGATGTGTCACTTTTTAAAATAACACCCATCCCCTCCCTCCCCAAAATGGATGAGCAATGAACCCAACAATTTTCAAATGAATCAAAAGTTAGTGTTTTCAGGCCTATAATGAATGTTTTATGTGAAAAATCACTTGGAAAAATCTGTTGAAAAGGAATGATGACAAAGTATAATTTATTCTACACTGTGTATATAATAAAAATCACAAAATGAATTAAAATTCAATTTTCCACAATAAACGCTTCATTTGTAGAAAGTTATACAAGACAAAGTTCCAACGACTAAGTTATCGTTCTCACTTGTAGCATGCACACAAACCTTCCTACTAAATTACACTACAAAGTCCAGTGGCAGTACAGTTTGTGTGTGTGGATGTGACAACTGAGGATGGTAACTTAATTATTGAATCATCTTGTATTATATCGTGTAATTAAAATGTTTTATTGTGGAAAACTGTGTAATCTTTCATTTGGTGATTGAAGTTTATATAAGTGTTGCTCGTTACTGTGAGTATTTTTTAATGTTTATTACTCGTATTACATAGTTTTATTAGTAGAATTATTGTACTCTCATTTTATTGAAAACTTCTAATGTTACTTCTAAGGATAGTCATTTTTACCTTAAGGCTGATGTCAGATATATATGCACATAAACCTTCTAATTAAATAGCAAATTGACAAACATATATAAATATTATGTGGGAGCCTGACCCATTATTAATTGTATATGTATATAATTGATGCCGCCCTAATATCTGTACAACAATGAGAATGATATGGCCACTTTGAATAGATAAACCAACTTACTTTCTTCATTGTTATTGCTTGAGAAAACACTCTGAAGCTCGACGTACACTCGTTTCACTGCTTGAAACCCACTCATTATGAAAACAACTTTCACTAATAATAATGGAAAAACACACACAAACTGTCAACACAATTTAATTTTGTAATATAAAAATCAACGAAATATAAATTAAATTTCTAAAAACAATTCACAGCTTTAATCATGTTGGGTTGAAAATCTTTACACTAAGTTTATTAGACTGATTTGTAAACAAACAAATGTCAGAATATTCTCATTGAGTAAACTGAAGTTTTGTAGTAATATAAAATACATATTAAACGAAATATTTGGAATATCAATAAATTAATAAAACAAAAGTTATTATAATATAAAGAAAACCTTTTATAAATCAAATTAATGAAAGCAACAAAAGATTTCTTGACAGTAAACTATGGAGAGGAAAGATGGTATATAAATTAATAAATAAACCAAAAATATTAATGGTGCAAGAGCCCATGAAGAACCTAGGCCCACTAAATAACTTTTCAGTCGGGTAATGTGTGGTCACACATCGAAATTCCCATCACTGTTGTTCTAGCCTTCTCTACAAGAGTTTGCTACTAATTGTAGCATCCCAATTTTTCTCACAATTGGGTTAACTCCGTAAATATTTGAGCCCCCACTGGAATTGAACCCACAAATTCTCACTTAAAAAGCCGGAGTGCTAACCCTCAAACCCAAAATTTAATGCTGCACAAAATTTTCTCAGTCGAAAATATGACACAAAAGAATATATGTAGATACTTGGTAGAACCGAATGCTGCCAAATGCCTAAAACAAGTCCTCACAGTTTTTCATGTTGAAACGAAATTTGTTAAATACTTTGATGAGCTCACTAATACCCCTTATAAAACCTCCCCTGCTTTGTTTTCTTTTATGTCAACAACATGGCTCTAATGAATATCACAATTGTTTATAAATAGAGTTTCCATTTCTTCACTCGTACCATAAACTTATCAGTCATAACTAGTAGTGAAATGAAATCAAGTATGCTAATTACTGTAGTCGAGGGTTATTTTTTATTTTGTTAAATACTCCAAAACTATAATTTTCTTAATTGTGATTCGGCACACAGGTTTGTGTTATTAATCGTCATATTTCAACAACATTTTATCAAAATCAGTAGAAGCAATTTGGAGAAATTAAACTTTCTATAACAGCTTCAAAGACGGTTTTTTATTCCTAAGCCAAGATTTTATTAATAGATAATAACAAATGTATTTTTATTGATGAAGTTCATTCGCTATAGTTTGTGTGTATAAACACTAATATACATCATTTCGAAAACAAATATCAACTGTAATTATCATGTGAATAAACATGACCCAGTTATTTGGAAATCATAAATTCAATTGGGAATAGACAAAGATTATACACCAGGAAAAAACTATTATAAACTAAAAGTAATTGATGCATCATAATATTATACATAGCTAGCAGATAATCCTACCAGGGAAATCATTACAGAAACTAGACCATTAGAGTTCCCATTTAAAAACAATTAAAAATTAAAACTTCCTCTACTTTGAGTGAGACTAAAAGATTTCCATTTAATTCACCACGAGATGTGACTACAATGTCGCATGCTAATATCTTGAGGGAGGGGAAGAAAATGTTGTATATTTTAATACATGTGTATCTCCACTTCTCTTTGAGATACAAAGATAAAATTTGTATGTTGTGTAGACAAGACAAAGACCATCATACTTGTAGTACAATTATAACAATATCTTAAACCCAAATAAAAATTAAAATGATAATGCAAAAAATAAAGTTTTTAAATATTTCTGTTTTAATGTTAAATTTAAAATTTGTAATATATTTTAATAATTTTACTACAGTTAACTATATTATGTTTTTTTACAGTATACAGTGTAAAATTTGGTCAAGACTGCTTTGTTGGTTCTTAGGATATAGTTTCATAACTTTGCCAAGAACCGCAATGAGCAGGTTTCATGACCTTCATTCCTTATATATTACAAATTGTAAAAAAAAAATCCTAGGCCAGTTAAACTTGAAAAGGTAGAAAGCTGAAACTTTAGCAATGTTTTTTGGTGTCAAAAAATTTTTGTTGGTAAAATCACTCCCACCACCAAAATGGGATTTTTGGGGAGCATCCCAAAATTTTCAAATGTAAAGCTTCTACTGAGTAATATGGTCTTGTAAAGATCTTCCTTAATAGAAAATAAGTACATATATTAGAGGTCGCTATCATACTCCAATCCAAAATGGCGGCCAGCTAAATATTTTTTAAATCCAATTTACTTCAAAATCTACTGTAAGGAAAATAATGAGACAAAATTATTACAGGTAAAACTGTACTTTTATTTTTTTCATACCATTGATCATCCAGTATCGAACCGACAATATCAAAATTAATTTTACACATTTTTAGTATTGTAGTTTAAAATTTTAGCTCTGAAAATTTTATTTTAAGGTCAAATTAAAAACCCTCAGGGGCTCACTTTAGTGAGTACGGGTTTGGCAATCTCGAGAGGCCTAGTTGGATTCTCTACACATTTTTTCATGTAGTCTTGGATTACATCTCTCTCTCTTTCATCTTTTATATCCAGTCTCGCTTGACCAACTCTTATTCTTTTCTGACCTGATGCTACTAGAGTATTTGAGGGCTAGGAGTCTACTTTCTTGTCTTCTTTTTTTATAAAGTGATGATGACCAGGAGATTTTTGTCTTTAAACAACAAAGAAAATATTGTTTTATTAAACTAGGGTAAAATAAGGTATTACTCGATGGGAGCTTTACATTTGAAAATTTTTAGTTTCTTCTCGAAAAACCTATTTATGGGGATGGAGATGAATTTATCTTATAATGGACAAATAATAGTTTTTGAAGTGAAAACTTCTATTGGCGCGTTGGGTACTTTTTGGGATGGACTTTTTCAATAGAAATCGCGCCACGCACACTACCGTAATCGCGTCACGCACCGTACCGTACCATAATGCAACTTTAATATATAGAGACAACGGATACGCGCGCACAGCGTATATATAAACTCATATATCTACGAAAAATATTGCACAAACTTTCTCACATACCCATATATATTAAAACACAAATCTAGGAAAATTATTGCACTAACTTTCCCACATACCCATCTGTGTTAAAACTAAAAATCTAATATTGCACTAACTTTCTCAAACTCATATAGTCAAACTAAAATCAATGCAAAAATATTGCACAAACTTTCTCACATACCCATATAAAATATATTAAAACAAAAATCTACGAAAAATATTGCACTAACTTTCTCAAAATTCGCATACATAGTTAAACTAGTATAAATGAAAAAATATCGCACAAACTTTCTCACATACCCATATATATTAAAACTAAAAATCTACGAAAAATATAGTACTAACTTTCTCAAACTCATATAAATAGTCAAACTAAAATCAATGCAAAAAATATTGCACAAACTTAAGTTTTCACTTCTAACGTGTGGTCTTAAGCACACCCAATATATTTTACACAAAATATTTCTAAACTTTAAGTTTTCTATCTTTTCTAGTTTAAAAATAATTTCTGTCCCAAGGCTTTTTCACATCCTGTAGTCTATATTTAAATAAAAAATCAAATTTATAAATTCTACAATTATTTATTGTGTGCATCAGGAATATAGTTACTGTTTTCTTTTTCTTCAAATTTAACTGCCCATATCGATACCAAGGTCTAATAGGTCATCAAGCTGCCTCACAGTATACAATCAGCTGTATAAGTGTGGTGAGATGTTCCCTAGTAAAAAAAGTCAATAACTACGAGAATTGGCCGTGATGGAAAACAGCTCATTAACCATTCAATGATGTCAATGAAATAATGAGTAAAACCGGTATTTGATGACAACATTGTCGAAACATGTTTAGTAGGCTTAATCTCGATGACAACTACTTTAAAGGCTGTGTACAAAATATCTCACAACACCCTGAATACTAAACAAATAAAACGTACAGTTCGAGATGGATAAGATGATCGGACGTCCCTCTTTGGGTTAACGTTGTCCCGTTTTCGAGTCTCAATGCCAATATTTTCTGATAGCTTAAATCTCGTCTCGCTTGATCGTACGTGTACCGATAAGTACGTACCTACAATCGTGTTTTCCAGACAAAATCTTTATAAAATCCTGTTACAAATTCTTCCTAAATATTTATATTTCCGATTTCTACGACTTGCATACATTTATTTTATTGTGATGTAAAGTAATGAAATTCTAATTTGCAAATAAATCTGTACTCTATACTTTCAAAATGATCTGGTAATGGATTGATCATTTATTGTTCGCTACGAAAATGTTTATGTTTAGTACATCCACACACTAACATACTCAAATTAGAGCCAGTGAAAAATCCACGTCCTGGAAGTGTCCTGCTTTGTTTACCTCAGAAATAGGTATAAAGATTGAATATTAATTTTCTCAAAATCGACACATTATTTCGATCAAATTTTATTGATATATGAAGGTTTATGGCCCAAAGCGATAGGAGCGTAACCAGAAGGTTTAGAAGAACCCTTCTGGTTAGATTATGGAATAATTCCCAGTAATGTCCTTCTGAAGAATTTTTGACAAAAGGGTTTTGAAACTTTAATTTAAGAAATTGTTAATTTATTTACAAAAATAAAAAAA